>CAJQUW010010510.1:0-28090 GCA_907163375.1 Prostheceraeus crozeri
ACAGCTCCCGCCATTGATATCCGGACAAAACTAAAATTTTGGCATTTTCTACCTTTTGTTTGAAATAAAGCTGTATACGAATAATTTGATCACTTTAGAAGACATTATTTGCACTAATGTGCAATAAACACTTGTTCGCAATGTGGTAAACGCATAATGCCTACCTTGGCATAGATATCTCACCAAAAACCGATATGTACCACAATTAAGGTCTACTAGTTATTGCTTGCTAAAATGATACACGCCTTTTCTCATCCTGAGTTTCACTGCAGCAATATAACGGTACACGCTGATCGGAAGATGCTTAGTATTGGCTCGCTACGACCAATCAGCACACAGCGTGCTGAATCATACAATAGACATTCATAGTGCACAGTAGACGAGAGCCGTAGTGTCTTTGTTGCAAAGCAAATCTCTCTTGTCTTGATTAATTTTATTAAATTAATCAAATTAATTAAATCGCCATTATTAAAATGCCGAAGAGAGGTAAAGAACTGTCGCCTCGCAAGCGAGCAACTGCCGTTTCTTTATTGAATGAAGGATATACCGTCAGAGCTGTTGCCCACCAAACAGGTATCGCCAAGTCAACGGTTGGTGACCTCAAGAAGAGATGGCAACGAAATCCTAAGGGTTACGGTTCTCCAAAGAAGCGGAATGGTGCCACGAAAAAGACTTCTTCAACAACTGATCGTCGCATTATTCGTGAGTGCATGAAGCACAGGTTTTCAAGCGCTGCTGCTATTCGCAGAATGCTCGGTGATGTTGTGGCGAATGTCAGCATAAGGACCATTCAACGTCACCTTAATCAAGCCGGACTGAAGGCTAGACGCCAAGCTCGAAAGGCATTTGTTAATGCCTATCAACGACGACGACGTGTTCTTTTCGCCAAGAAGTATCTCTCTAAGGATGAAGATTATAGGAAAAGAGTGATTTTTACCGATGAAAGCACGCTCGACATCTATGGAAATCGCGGCAGCATCAAGGTTTGGAGACGCCAGGGTGAGCGATACTCTCATGAGTGCATTCTTCCAACGATCAAACACCCTCCGAGTGTCATGATATGGGTCGCGTTTTCTTATAATGGTGTCGGACGCTTCCGGATTTTTGAGAGAGGTGAGAAAGTGAATCAAACAGTGTATAGACAGATTCTTGAGCGAGAGCTTCGCATGACAATGGATGAACTGTATCCCAACACCCAAGCAGTGTTTCAAGACGACAACGCACCTTGTCATAGAGCAAAGAGCGTACTGCGATATCTTGACGAGCATGATATCCCTCACATCAGAGACTGGCCTGGTCAGAGCCGATATCAACCCCATTGAGAATTTGTGGGCAGATATCGGGGCCGTTATTCAGAAGAAAGCTCCAGCAAACCGCCAGGAACTGATAGCAGCCATCGTCAGTGCTTGGTACAGATGCATTACCCCCTCCCGCTGCCAAGCGTTGGCTCTGAGTGTACCGAGACGTCTCAGAAATGTTGAAAGAAACAAAGGTTTCCCCACAAAGCACTAGAATGATCATTGATGACGATTTCCCATGTCCTATTTTCGTTTTTTGCCTCATGATGTGTACTGTAAAAGATTTTGTATTACCAGAAGTAGTGTTTTCTTGGGCAGTATTGAAGATCGGGTATTAACTCATTAATCAAAGTAAAAGAAAAACAGTAGATAAAATTATGCCATAATAATGAACAAACCATAGAACAATCAATAATGCGCATACAGGATTGACATAGATCAGCTAACTTACTCTACATTTCAATAATATGACGATTTCTCTGAAAAATCGTTTTTGTCCGGATATCAATGGCGGGAGCTGTAATTCTTCAAGTCATTATATATCATTATTTTAGTTTTATCAAAGTTGATGCTCAAACAATTTTCTATACAATAGTTTTGCACAATTTGTATTTGCTTCATTAATCCCTTTTTCGAATTGCTCATCAATAATATATCGTCTGCGTAAATAAGTGAAGCTAATTTTGTATGCATAATACTTATGGGATCTATGGCATCTAAATTCTTTTCTAATTCTATAAGAAGATCATTCATATAAAGGCAGAATAATGTCGGTGACAAGCTGTCTCCTTGTGGAATACCATTGTTTAGCTTAAAAGTATTGCTTTCTTCATCATTAAATAATATTTGATAATTTTTATTCATAAGAATGTTTTGCAACAATGACAGAAATCTCCCTCTCCGAATTACGTGACTGAGTTTATATAATAATCCATCTTTTGGTATGCTATCAAAGGCCTTCGATAGATCAGTGAAACAAAGATATAATGCTGTCTTATTATTTTTGCTTATTCTAATTATTTCTTTAAGGATCCATATGCAATCAATGGTAGAATTATCTTTTCTGAAACCTATTTGTGATTGATGAAGTAATTCATATTCTTCTATCCATTGATTTAGTCGGTTATTGAATATTTTTGTCAAAAGTTTTTCCAAGCAAGAAGAAAGATTTATAAACCTGTATGAGCTAACGTCGTTTCTGTCCCCTTTCTTGTAAATTGGAGTTATCCAACTAATTTTCCAAGGAATATTTTCGTTATTCAGAATATTATTAAATAATATATCAATTAGTTGGAGTGTGTTATCCATATTCATTTTCAGAATTTCATAGACAACATGATCAGGACCGCTAGATTTGGAGTTGGCCATATTTTTTAATGCATCAGTAATTTCGTTAACTGATATTCGAATGTTTAAAGTATCGTCATTCGGCACTATATTGCTGTTGAGGAAATTATCTACATTAATATAATTTACAATTCTTTTATTAAGATCTGTCAATTTTTTGTCTCTGTTTAGCAATTCATTTTTGAATGCTGAAATAGATAAATGGGTATTATTACGCTTTCTATTTTTTATTTTTTTATTATTCATTAACTGCCAAAATTTTTTGTTATCATTTTTCGTTTTAGCATCCTTTAATTCGTTCAATTTCAATGATTGTATTTTTCTTTTCTCTTTTTTCATCGCTTTATTTAAAACTTTCTTTGTTTTCATTAATGATGTAAGGTTTTCTTCTGTTTTATCTGTTTTCCATACATCTACAGCTGTCTTATATTGTTGCCTGAGCTGTCTCGTATCCATGGTGTAGATAATTGTTTGTTTTTTTAATGGTTTGAATTGCTTTCTTAGTATTTATAACAAGATTATTGTAAACCTCGTGTTCTGTTAGATCATTTTCTTTTATGTTTTGCAACAATTTATTGCAATTGTGCCTGAAGTCATTGAAATTATACTGATTTTCACAATCGCTGGTCCATTTGAAAGGCTTCGCTCTTCTAGTTTTGTTTTGAGAGTAATGTTTTTTATTTCTTAAGCTCTTTTCTTTGTTGATTATGATTTTTATGCGAAAAGGGGCGTGATCCGTGTACAATCTTGGTTCCATTATTTCGAAGGCCTTTATTCGCTCTATGAGAGAGTCTGATACTATCAAATAATCGATGACCGATTTATGTACGCTATCATTATGTAGTTTGTGATATGTATATTTTCCCTCTTCAAGTCTTCCGTTTGCGATTACAAGATGCATCGTTACAAAACTCAATTAATTCTCTACCAAATTTGTTCACGATTTTGTCATCTGATGCTCTTGGAGGAAGATTTGAAAATTCGTTATCATTAATCGCACCGATTCTTCCGTTCAAGTCACCAATCATTAATATATTTTTCATTTTGTAGTCTGATATGTATTTACTGATTCTACTCAAGAAATTTTTATCAGTGTGTTTAGATTCACGGTTATCTCGATAGCATAGAATAAGGTATATATCATTGATATCTTTCCACGTACTATCAGAAAATTTTATAATCAGCAGGTTGCCGTTTTCAGATACTATTACTGTACTACGAGAATTTGCGATATTTGAATTTTCTTTCAAAAATATAGAGACACCTTTTACGTTTCTTCCAAGTATGTTATTTCTTCTACAACATGAATGATGAGCAATATATGAATTAATGGCAATAGGTTCTTTCTCAAAATCAAGGTGAGTTTCCGCAAAACAGATTATTTGTGAGTTTCCAGCATCATTCATGAGATCAGTATGTTTTATCTTATTTTCGGTTAACCCGTTTATGTTCACATAAAACATTTCAATGGCATTGCATTCATCATGATTTTCACAAGAATCAGTATCATACTTAGCTACAGTTGTCTCCTCTCCTGTATCAGCATCAAACATTCTGCATCGAGTGTGGATGATACGTGGCACCTGTGTTAGAAGGAGCACTGAATTGAGTCACCCCGTTCGGATACATTGCAGGTGGAGGTGGCACAAGTAATGGGCAAAAGACCGTTCCAGGACACCATAAAATTCAAAAAAATAGTATCTTTAAAAACGACATAAATTCATGAATTTGAACCCTTTTTCAGGTTTTTAAGACCTAAATACATGAATTTAATACATTCAAAAAGTACCATTTTTCAAAAAATGGCATTTTTAAAAACGACATAAATTCATGAATTTGAACCCTTTTTCAGGTTATGAAGACCTAAATTCATAAATTTAGGCGTTTTTAAAAATACCCAATTTTCAAATTTTTCAAAATCTCAAATTTAAAAATTACAATTTTCACCCTTAAAATCATGACCGTTCCAGGACACCGAAAAAATCAGAAAAGTTAAGAATCTCAAATTTGTGATTATGACATTTTTCAGGTTTTTAAAATATATCATGTGACTAAAAATATTTCTTTAAAAGTGGAAGAAACAAAAGTGGAAGAAACCGCAAGAATATATCCTTCAATAACATCTGAACGTAGTTCTAATACCCCCTCCCTTCTAAATTCTAGGGGTCCCTTCTGACTTCTAGGGGTCCCTTAAGAAATTTTTTTATTATAAAATGAACAACATAAATGAGTTTTTAAAATTATATGGAACGCAAACAACTACAAATTTTGTTCTAAAGAAAATTGCAAATCAATTAGGAATAAAGAATTTTCATGTTCTAATGAGAGACGAATTACAATTCCTAAAAAATAAGCCAACTGTAAATTTCATAACAAATCTTCACACATCAGATGAAAAAGGAGTACATTGGTCAGCGGGGCATAGAAATAAAAATGGAGATAATTACTATTTTGACTCATACGGACTTCCACCTACAAACGAAGTTAGAAAATTACTTGAAAATGGAACTTATAATACATTTCAAATTCAAAAACCGGGAACTACATATTGCGGTCCATTATGTCTTTATGTTTTATTTAAATTACAAAAAGGAGTACCATTTCTTGATATTATGTTAGAATTGAACGAACCGTAGGTTCTATGGCTACGCCTAACAAGGGAATTTCATTCCCGAAACGTTAGTTCCAATAATAATGATAATTAAAAATCAGTTCGTTGTAATTCATTTTGATAAAATCGGCCTCTGATATTTTCATCATCTAAATCTTTGATTTCGTAAGTAATCGGATAAGTTTGATTTATTTTACAAACTTCAAATATTTCTTTAGTCCAATAGCCAACGAAGCCTTTTTCAAATTTATTCTTATATTTAAATATTCTAACTCTATCTCCAATTTTAAATTTCGGCTTAAGTTTCTGCAAATTCGGATTACTCTCATTCGAATAATTATTCTCGAATATTTTTTTTCTTATCAAATCAGGGTCGTCAGAAGCATTCTTTGGAGTTTCTTCAATACCAGAATGAACTTTATTATTGTACTCTTCTACAATTCCTGGTAATATCTTCAACCATTTCTGATTTCTTTGCTCAGTAAATTTCTTGAATAATTTATTTTTTAACGTCCGATTGAATCTTTCTATCACTACGGCCTTCCCTGCATTTTCAGTTGAATAAACAGTTTCAAATAGTGGCTGAACGTTTCGGTTATAAAATTCCGACCCTTTATCAACAAACAATTTTTTTGGGTTTCTCTTACTTTCTTTAAAGATTTCTTCAAACGCATATTTAACTGAAAGACCACTTTTATTTTTTAAAGGCTTTACCCAAGCGTATCGTATATATAAATCTATAACGGTCAATGCGTATTTGTAGTCCCTTTCATTCGGCATATGAATAAGATCAGCACTCCAAATATCATCTTTATTAAATTCTTTTACTTTCAATAAATATTTAGGCCTTCTGTATTCTTTATGAATTTCAGACGCGTAGGTTCGAGCATTGCTCTCAGACAGCTTTGCTGTCAGTTCATCTATCCCCTGACCGAATAATATTTTAGCTTGTAAAGCTTTCTTAACAAACATTCTTCCAATTTTTTCTCTAAATGTAGGATTCTGAATACTATCTAATTCTTGAATCATCTTCTTATCAGCTGCATGACGAGAACTTAGATCATGATTTCGATAAGCTAAATCATGCCTGTAAGCTGCGGCATCTACTCTATTTATCGGTTCTTCACCTGGTTTCGGATTATTATTCTCATCTAGTCTTATATCCAATCGAGTTCCTGGGCCGGTATATGAATGACCAGGAAGATGTTTTTCTTTCGAATATTCACTCCAAATAAATCCAGGAAAGTTTTCTAATGTTTTTTGTATGTCACCACCGTAGGTAGTAGCCAAACTTTGTTTGTCGTCGTTACCTTCATAAATTTTACAATTTGAGGTTTTATGTACTTTTAAGAGATAATTCAATAAATCTAAATTAGAAATTTTTAATTTAATTAAATTTTCGGAATTTGTAGAATTCATTTTAAAAGATAAAAAAAATTTAAAAGATAAAATAAATGTTTACCTTATGGACCAAAGGTCCTGAGTAGTCCTGACTTAGATATATTCCAGAACCATCTTTTGTTTCTTTAATTTCAATCAAATCATCAACATTGTGGAGAATATTTTTAAGAACTCGTTTTCCTTCATCAACTAATTTTAATTTACTAATAAAATTATCTACTACTCCTTCACCCCTAGCAACTTTCTCTAACTCTCTATTATGTCGTTTTTGTTCTTCTAATGCTGCCTTCTCTGATTTATTTTTATTTACTGCTTGGACAATACCAGCTGTCCCACCTGCAACACTTCCTGCAGCTGCTATGCCACCTATTATTAGGGGAATTAATGGGAGAATCCCGCCATTCTTTTCTTCTTGTAATTGAATATTCTCTATCATTGGTTTACTTATGTAATACCTTTTTTGTTAATCGTAATAGTTTTAGGGGTATTTTTGTCAACAATATTACGTAATTTTAATTCAACAGTTTTATTATTATTACTTTTCGCTTGCGACATTTTTAATAAAAAAATTTTAAGTTATCAAAATTTTTAATCTATTCTAGCTACCAAAAATTTTAAGTTAAGAATTTTTAATCTATTCTAGTTACAAAAAAATTTTATTACTAATTACTAAAAAAATTTAAGTTAACAAAAATTTTAATTAACTTATCGGAGCGAAGCTCCTCGAGGCTTTAGCCTATCGGACCAAAGGTCCTAAGGTTACTAACCGATCCTAGCCATCTTTCCATTAAGAATTTCAATAGAATATTTTACATCTTCTAGCAATAAACCATAAGCCATCAATGAAGTTGTGGAATCTTTCTTTTCAATATTAATTGTTACATCACAACCAGTCTTGATAATATCTTCAGATTGTGCACTTAAATCGAAACAGAAAACAGGATATAAATGTCTCCAATCACCAGGAGTTAATTGTGGTTCAACTCCAAATTCTATACAAAGATTTCGATAAGAATCATATCCTTCCATAAATTGATTATTGGTATCATCGAATCTTAATGGATCAATTGGATATCGGGTTTGATTTAATGAAACTTGTAAACTTCGAATTGTATTAATATGGAAGAGATTATTGTTCTTATCAAAACTTGGAGAATTATTTCTTTGAAAAGTTAATAATAAATATCTTGGAGTATTCGCAGTTCTAGTAAAATGCCAGTTAAATCTTTGTTCGGAAAAAGTTACTGAACTAGCAGTACGCTTTAGAAAATTAACTGGAATTGGTTTGTTAGTATTTAATCTTTTTGCAATAGCTGTTTCAATCTCTAAACTAGGAGTAATATGCTTAATCCACCATTCAAGTCTATCAATTTTTAAATATGGTTTTTTTCCAGTCTCACCAAAAAAGATTAATTCATTATTTGCTGTACGATGAATTATTAATTTAAATTTTAATTGATATGATATTTTATCATAATCTAAATATCCGAATAATGGAGACAATGACCAATTTACTGTCTGTTTACTTTTCTTGTCAAATTCACGTCTTTCTTTATATGCATCATTATTTGTTTTATTTAAATGTTTTGCAATATTTTCTACATCTTTCGCAATTCCTGCTGCATCTGTTCCAGCGTGAGTTAAATTATCAACAATTATACCATCATTAGTATCAGGAAACCAACGTTCGATTTCATACTTTTTATTATTTTCACCAATTGTTACAAATCTAAGCATTGTATCAATTACACCTGGAGAATCACTTATTGTTTCTATATTTTGAGTTGCAACATCTAAACGCATTTGTGTAAATAATCTTGGAAAAAAATTATTCTCTAGTGCAATATTATCGGTATCTGGTAATGGTGTTGTAAAATTAGAAAAAATAAAAAAAATAATAAATAAATAATAATTAAAATAATAATAATAAATAAATTAGAAATTATAAAGAATATTCACAGTGTAAAAATGAATCAGGTAGATATAAATAACTTTGCTGATTATCAACTTCAAAAATTAAATCTCCTCCAGTATTTACTCTACTGGAAGATCCGGGATTCATAGCAATTCTTATATAGTCATTCTTTTTTTGATTATAACTGACGAACGGAGGATCGTCTAAACTAAATTTATTTTCGATAAGCGAAGACATTTTTATAAAAAATAATTTGTCTTTTTGTTTTTTCTCACACACAGAAAAAATTTTACTAAAAAATTTTACTAAAATAATTTTACTAAAATAATTTTTCCTAAAAAGATTTTACTAAAAAATTTTACTAAAAAAATTTTACTAAAAAATTTTACTAAAAAATTTTACTAAAAAATTTTACTAAAAAATTTTACTAAAAAATTTTACTAAAAAATATATTTTAGAATTTTGCTAGACCATTGCCTCTTATTTCTTCAATTGACCGTTTTATGGCTACGCCTGATTTCTTCTTATGTTTACTATCAGACGGAGCTCCGCTCCTCAAGGTTTCCCCCACAGCTATGTTAGCAATTTTGTTTTTTGTTTCCTCTGAAAGTTTTTTTAAATTTTTTAGTTCTTCAGAATCAGTCCTAAGTTTACGAATAGCTTCTAGTTGTTTTGATTCGTTTTGAGACTTAACAGCATTTGATATTGCACTAGCTGTACTACCTATAGCAGCTGCTCCTTTTGCAGCAGATGTAATCAAATCTTTATTATTTTTAATTAAGTTAACGATACTTCCAATACCAGAAAATATACCATCCCCTTCTTTTTGGACGGCAGCTGCGGTGCCTAGGAACTTTTGTGTTCCGACTGTTTCTACACTGTCATAATGGTAAACAGATTTCATAGATGGTTCATGAGAAATTTTTTGATTTGAAGCAAAATGTTTAAGATTGTGTTTATAAATTATAGGCATTTTTTAAGATTAAATTTGACTTTTGGGAAAAATATCTACGATTGGTTAGTAACCTGAGGACCTTTGGTCCGTTTAAGATTTACGTTTGTGAATGGACAACAACTTCGAGATAACTTTATTAATTGACTGTTGCACTTTATCTATTGCGTCAAGCAGCGTGTGATGTACTTTAATTTCTTTTCTATTAACTTGCATTTTCTGCTGATTAATCTTCAATGCCGTTTTAAGTGCATTTAACTTAATTTTAAGAACATCTAATTGTCTTTTAACAGAATCTAACTGTTCTTTATTTTCTTTAGAGTTTTCTTGTAAATTTTTCTTTAATTCATTTTCTAAATTGATTTTAAGAGTTTTCATTTTATCAACTTTTTGATTAAGCGAGTTTACTTCATTTATTATTCTATTCATCTTTTTCATTTGTTGAGTAATTTTAGAACTCAATTCATCAACACTTTTTTGGAATGTAGTTTGTAACTGCTTTAAATTTTTTTTAATTCTTTCAGGTAGTTTTTCTATTTCATCTTCTAATTGTTCTTTCAATAGTTGTATCTGATGTTTATTTTTAATGACTGCAGATTTTAACTTTATAGAAAGTAATATTAAAATTTTTGATTGTTCAGAAATCTTTTTAAAAAGTTTTGCTATATCTGCTTCTAGCTCTCTATCCTTTTTATCAAGTTTTAATAATTTTTCGTTTAATAATTTGTCATTAAGTTTAAGCAACTTCAATTCATTCATCAGTGGAACCAAAACATCGTTTATATATTTTTCTTTTAAGTCATTGATTTGTGTATCAACATATTGTTTATTTGTTAACTCTGTATTGTGTTGCGGAAGAATAGAAAGATGCAATGGATCAGATAAAACGTCTCCAGTTTTCATGATATAATTTTCTATCTCTATTTCTAATTCACGATTATTCGGGATATATGCACCTCCACCAACATTTGGTAACATCATTTTTAAAACAATAAAAAAGTAAAATTTTTTCTAATAAAAATAAAAAAATGGAAAAACCAAATTTAAAAAAATTATATTCGTCCGCATCATCCTGTTCTTCTTATTCGACGAGATCAACGGGATTTGAAAATAAATGTTTTGATAATAATAATAATAATCTATGTATATCCATGACATCTATCTGCTGTCAAGCGAGGTGGTCGTGCGTTCTGTCTCTGATCTGCGGTTGGACATTTTATCAATTTGGAGGAATTTGGGGACCTCTATCTCTGGTGTTTTTTACATCGACGTGACTGCCTTGGCTTCATCTTTTCGGTGGTGATTTCAAAGTTTGTGCTAATTTGGTGGTTGCTTCGAAAGTCTACGATTTGTCTCAATTGTGAAATTCCGTGGAATAGTGTTCATCACTCTCACATTCAGCGCCGACAGTGTCTTCACGAAATCTAAATTTAGATATCTGTGTATTGTGAAATTCCATCCGTCGCAGTGTTTCCATAGAAGTGCGTGTCTGACGTGCATGTCGTGGTGTTGAACGTCCGGTATTGTCGGTGAGCAAATCAGCTGTTATCAGTGCTGCGTATAAAACCGCCCTATCGGTCGCTCATTGAAATATCGATTTTCTGTCACGTGATATTTCGTCATCGACTGCACGTTTCCATATTGCTGCCATGTCAACACCAAAGCGCACTACAAGGTCGAATTCCTCAAGCACTGCTGGTGTCACAATGGCTGATCTAAAAGAACTTTTGGAATCAACAAAGAAAGAGATAATAAGTTCTGTCAAGTCAGAATTTGCTGCACTTAGGGAATCAATTGATCTTTTGAAAAGCAAAGTTAACATTCTTGAGCAACGAGTCGATTCGAACTTAAATGATGTAAACCAACTTAAGGCAAGTTTTAAAGACTTTACACAAAATGTAGCAGCCTTGGTTTGGGAAAGTGGGATGTTGGAAGAAATAGAGTAAAGACAAAGGAGGAGAAAAAATCTAATTATTGTCGGGGTTCCAGAACCCAATGAAGGCAGTGTATCTGCTAACAATGACAAAGACAACTCACACGTGCAGAGTATCTGTCAGTACCTGAAAGTTGATAGTCCAAAAATCACCGATGTTCGCCGTATTGGAAAAATGAACGCGGGGAAGCCCCGGTTAGTCAGAATTACTTGTGGCGAAACAAGCAGAAGAGAGCTTTTGCAGAAATCAAAAGGGTTACGTGGTCATGGGTCACCATATCACAACGTTTTTATCAACATGGATCGTACTCGACTCCAGCAGCACCAATTTCGAGTTTCTCGAATTAAGTCTAAACAACCAGACCCTGCGAATGTTGGGTCGGGGAGGGCGAATCAAGTGCAGTATATTCAAGACGGCTTTTAAATCCGATTAAAGAATCGTTAAATGCAGCTCAAGCAAATCAGACGAAACACTATCTACCATCAATTCTGTCAGCTAACTGTCGCTCTGTCCTTCCGAAGCTAGATGAAATTCGCACATTGCTCTTATTAAAAGATATAGATATATTTGTCGCATCGGAATCTTGGCTAAATGACTTGCATGATAATAGCATCGTAGCCATTGAAGGCTACTCGTGTTTTCGCGCTGATCGCAGTAACAGAGTTGGCGGAGGAGTGGCTATCTGGACTAAATGCGTATTTCCTTCATATTGCTTCCCAAGTGCTTACCATCCTGACTTTGAATGTCTGACTATATGTTTTACCACTCTTCGCATTATTCTATTCGCAATGTATCTCCCACCCGTCATCAGCACTCGTATTGTCATAAATGAATACATCGTTTCGCATCTGGACGATGTTCTACAAGCTCATCCTGACTATTCACTAATAATTTGTGGTGATTTAAATAGATTTAAAATTCATGACGTCTGTAATTCGTTTGATTTGGTGAATATCAGCAACCGTCCCACTTACGGTAATTCGGAGTTGGACTACATACTAATACCCGATTCGTTAAGTGATAAGTACCGCATTACTTTATGTGATCCCGTCGATAAATCAAAGACTCCACATGCTTCCCTCCTTGCCACAGCACCTGTAGAACCAGCAAATAATGCTTGCATCGTCAAAAAGGTCTACGATTTACGGGCGGTGCTAATGCTATTAATGACCATTTGACATCAATATTTTCAATCTCATCAATAAATAACGACACACTTCCTGTTGAAACTGAATGGGATATCGATGTGACAGTGGATGACATTCTCAGATTAATTGAGAGACTTCCTGCTAAGAAAGCAGCTTCTGATTTGCCGGTTATCCTTTACAAGAGTGCTCGATTTATTCTAGCTAATCCCATACATGGTCTCATCATGGAATCTATCACTTCTCGCAGTGTTCCAAAAATCTGGAAAACGGTTTCTGTTTCTCCCATTCCCAAAACATCAAATCCCTCCATGCATGATATCCGTCCGATTTCCCTATTGAAAATTCCCGCTAAACTTCTTGAGAAAGTTGTGCTATCATCAGTAAAAGACTTATTGCTGAAATGTTACGGACGCCACCAGTTTGGCTTTCGCCAAAATTCATCTGCCTTGTGTGCATTGGTCTCCCTACATGACTATTTGACGTCTTGTCTTGATGATTTGGAAACCGATGGGGCCATTGTTCTGGCATATGATTATTCGAAAGCGTTCGACACATTGAAATCAGAACACATCATTAATAAGTTAGTCAGCAGTAAATTTCCTCCTGGATTCGTACATTGGGTTACTGATTACCTAACTGACAGGAAACAATATGTGCAAATCGGTTCAACATCCAGCTCGGTGACAAGTGTTACATCTGGCATCCCGCAAGGATCAATTATTGGTCCCTTCCTTTATTGTGTTGCTACAAGCTCCTTCGACTTTGATTCCCTTGATTGTCGACTAACGAAGTACGCAGATGACACCACTTTGTGCATGCCAATTTATAAGTCTGGCGATAATGATCACATCATACGTTATCATCGAGCTCTTGTCAATTGGTCCAACGAAATGGATCTCCAAATAAACCTCGACAAATGCAAAAGTCTCACCGTCCTGAAGAAGTCTTCTCAGCCATCCAATGTAATGACTATTCCCGGTGTTCAGCCAGTTGATTCTCTGTGCATATTGGGAGTCCACTTCAATAGTGCAGCCACATGGACCAATCATGTTGATTACGTTGTTAGAAATGCTTCCCGGAAATTGTATGCCTATCGAATAATCCGTCCAACTTTGTCCCACGAGGATCTCAAGATCGTCTATTTCAATATGATAAGATCTTCAATTGAGTTCTGTGCTCCACTTTTTCTTGGTGTTTCTACAACAGATTCTAGCCGCATTCATCGTGTGCAGAATCGCTTCCACAGAATTTTGTGCGATCCTGAGTGCAACAATCAATGCTTGCCATCCCTTGAGGACCGCCGCATAGCTCAGTCATTGAAGTTTTTGCGCAACATTATGGACCATGAGCATATTCTCCATAATTTGCTCCCTACTTCGTCTCACACTGGCAGGTTTATTTTGCCCAAACGACGAACTGAGAAACGCAGTCAATCTTTTATTTTACTTGCTTGTTCGATTTTCAACTCTATGTATATAAGATAACTTCAAATTGTACTGATCGATTCACATTCCAATTTCAATAAACGCTTATTATTATTATTATTATTATAGATGTTAATATTTTATTTCAATTACAAGCCGAAATATTTAGAGAACAAACAAAAGGTTTACCTTCTATAGAAACTAATTATTGTATTTTTCCAGGTGATCCATTTATAAAATTTATGGAGATTGTAAGTAAATATAATGATGTAGCTTATGTGGAATTAAATAAAGAAAATATGGTTATAATAGGTCATAATAATGTTTATGGTTTTATTAGAGCAGTATTACCAATTAGTAATACTGATTGGATAGAAAATAAAATTATTAATTATATCAATATTAAAGAATTAGTTAAAAAATTAAAATCTTTTTCGAAGGAAAAAATTAGATTATTTGTTGATGAACAAAATCAATATAACATTCACATAGAGAGTAAAAAACATAATGAAGAATTATTATGTCAGGTATATTATAGAGACACAATTTATAAACAAGAAACATTAGAAATGCCCCAAAGATATGATGATGATACTTATATAGGATTATATTCCAACTTAAAGATTAATTTATTAAAATCTTATATAAATGGTTTAGCTCAACAAGAGAAAATTTATATGTGGACAACACCTTATACTATTAACAATGACCATAATCATAATAATCCTCTGAATCATATTGAAGAATCTTATGATAATAATGATGATTCTGAAACACCTGAAAAAGGTGTAAATGGTAAAAAAGATTATAAAAATATTAGTAATTATAAAAATTTATCTAAATTTCATTTTCTTACAATTGAAAATAATAATGATGGTATAGTTGAAGATACTGTTAGACAACTATGTGTCGGGTCTACAAAATTTAAATTAGGATTTACATCTAATCAATTTAAAATTTTATCATCTTTAATAAAAACTAAAACTGATTCAGATTATGGTGGTGTTATTAAATTTTCCAAAAGAGATCAAAGACCAATATTTTTCTCTATTATATTATTATCAGATAAGAAATGTAATTTAGAATTAGATATTCCTATCAGGGAATGGTATCCTATCAGGGAATGGCATCCTATACCAAAAAGTGTAATTTATGATGTTGAAGAAACAATTTATGATGATGATGAAGAATCAATTGATGATGATGATGAAGAATCAATAGTTAGTGAAAAAAAATTTAAATTGTCTTTTGATAAAACTTTATATGATTAAACTTAATATGATAAAACTAAATATGATAAAGAAAATAAAATAACTTAAGAACGTGAAATGTATAATAATATATGATAAAACTTAATATGATAAAACTTAATATGATAAAGAAAATAAAATAACTTAGGAACGTGAAATATATAATAATATAAAATAACACTCAAGTCCTTGATATTAGAATGTTTATATCTAAAATTAAAACACAATTTTTTCCTTAAAAAATAAAAAAATGGAAAATACCAAGTTTTATTGTAACTTATGTAAAAAAAAGTTGCAAACAAAAAGAAGTTATCAATCTCATTTAAATAGTAAATTGCATTAACAAAATGTAGATCGAGTTGATGAAGGAAATATATTAAAATTAAATAGTTATAAAAACTATCTAGAAACATTGCCTACTGATATAAAAGTTAAAAAAATGTTTGATGATTATTCACATTCGGAATATAAAAAAGTTTTTAATAGTGAAGATGAGACCGTACAAACCGAAGGTTCTAGGGCTTCGCCCGTACCAGATGGAAGATATTTATTTAGCGATACTGATGAATTTAACGAAATAGATGAATTAAACGAAATTGAAAAAACCGATGAAGCTGTACACGGGACATCAAAGATGTCTTCCAGGGCTTCGCCCATAACAGATATAAAATATTTATTTAATCAGTCCGTTGAACATAATGAAACCGATGAAACTTTTTATAATGTATTAACAAACTTTTATAATATATTTAAGAAATCTTTCAAATGTTATATGAATGTAGAAGTACTTTATACCAAAAATGGACCTGATGGAATTCCTGAAGAAATAATACAAGGACATTTTACAAATTCGCAAGAAATTCATAATGCAAATGATATACAACCCATATTTGAATCGATGATACTTAAATTAGAAAATTGTATAATTGAAGCCCAGTTACGTGAATCTGGTTGGAGATTTGTTAAAATACTATCTAAGAGAATAGTAATTGATAAATATAAAAATAATACTGGTGGTAGTTATGTTCCTTTGCCTTTCAGTTCACCACAAATAATCAACATAAAAAATGAAGATGATTGTTGTTTTCTGTGGAGTATTATAGCACATTTACATCCTGCAGAATATCACAAAGAAAGACTAAGTCATTACAATAAAGAAGAATATATAAAGGAATTTGATCTTTCGGATGGTTTACATGAATTTCCATATGATTATAATAGGTTAAAAAAGTTTCATAAAAAGAATAAAAATTTAATAGAAGTAAATGTTTTTGAATTAAATGTGAATTATGTTTCTATTGGTAAAATTACTCCACTTTACTCAGATTCAAAAAAATTTTATTTGAATAATAAAAATTTATGTCAATCAGAAATAGTATATAATGATAGGGGAAATTACATGCATCATAATATTTTTTACCAAGGAAATATAATGTGTACTGAAAAATTTGAAATTATAAAAACACTATCACCAATAATGATTAATCATAATAATTATAAAGGACGTAATTATAATTATGATTATGATTCCGATTATTTATCTTTATCTTTAGAATATCAACAAAAATTACAAAATTTAAATGAAAGTTTACAAAAATGTAAAACAGATTATCAACAACAAACAAAAATATTAGTACAAGAATATGGCCATAAATATCAAAATAAGATAGAAACGATTCAAAAATTAAATGAAGACAATAAAGAATTAAATAATGAAGAAAATGAAACCAATCAAAAAATAAATGAATCTTTAAAAAAATATCTACAACAATATAAAGAACAATATGATAAAGAATATAGTTATCAGCTACAAATATTAAATCAAAATTTTCATCGAAATACATTTAATCTTGCAAAAGAAATTGATGAAACACATGAAATATATCAAGATAAATTTGAAAAACTAGAACAGACAAAACAGCCAGCACAAGCGAATATATTATATTATCAGGGTCATTTTATATTGTGTAAAGATGTTTCTATATTTACAAAAACTTCGGCTAATGCTAATTTTCCTTGTCTCCAATGTATGACGAGCTTTAGAACTAAAGAAGAAATGAATAGACATTTGGAGAATTGCCAACAAAATGAAGCAGTCAGAAACACATTTCCAAAAGATGATTATTTAATATATAATAGACATTATTTGAAAAATAAAGTACCCTTTACAATATATTGTGATTTTGAAGCATATAATGTTAATATGACACAAAATCACGGGACATCGGAGATGTCTTCCAGGGCTTCGCCCGATTCTGAAAATGATAATTCTGAAAATGATAATTATGAAAAAAGTGTAGCTGAACAAAGTAAAGAAAAATATTGATTTGAACAAAAACCATTATGTTGGGGAATGTACATTCATTCAAATTATCCTGAATTATTTAAATCAGAATATTTTCAATACTATGGTGAAGATAGTTCAGAAATGTTTACAAAGAAAGTAGAAGAATTACAAAATTATTTTTCACAATTGCTTGAAACAAATATACCAATGATGCCATTAACAGAAAAAGAAAAATTAAATTTTGTTAATGAAACAAATTGTTATTACTGTGGAAAAGAATTTGCAAAAAATTATAAAAATGGCAGAGGTAGATATATTGATAAGGTAAAAGATCATGATCATCTAAATGGATTATATAGAGGTGCAGCACATAATTCTTGTAATCTTAATGCTAATAAATTTAAATATAACTTTGTTCCTCTATATTTCTATAATGGTTCTAAATATGATTTCCATCTAGTAATGAAAGATTTATTTTCATCTGAAAAATTACAACTACAACAAATAAATGTACTATGTAAAACAGAAGAAGAATATTTTTCAATGCAATTAGGTTGTATTAGAATTTTAGATGCATTTAGATTTTTTACTCCTTATTCATTAGATGTAATGGGAAAAACTTTGAAACCTGAACAATGTAAAATTTTAAATAAATTTAATTTAAAATCTTTAAAAGGAATATCTCCGTATGAGTACATAACGAGATTTTAATTCTGTGAATAAAATTATGGAAGAAAAACAACTTCCTCCAATAAATAAATTTAAATCAACATTAAAACAATCACAATTATCTAAAGAAGACTATGCAGAAGCTGAAAAGAATTGGAGAGAGTTAAATTGTAGAACAATGTATGATTATACAATGAAATATCTTCAGATAGATGTATTAAAACTAGCTGATCTTTTCGAAAACTTTCGTGATATGTGTTTAGAATATTACGGAATAGATCCATGTTATTGTTATTCTACACCAGGTTTAACATGGCTAGCAGGATTAAAACATACTGGTGTTAAACTTAAACATTATAAAGAAAATACATATGATAAATTATTATTTTTTGAATCTGGAATTAGAGGTGGAGTTTCATCAGTTTTAGGTAATCGTTTTGTACAGTGTTACAATAAAAAAGTAAATCCTGATGATTATGGAATAATGAAACCTTTATCTCCAGAAGAAAGTGATCAGTTTATAAAATTGTTTAATCAAAATATAGAAGGACTTATATCAAATGAAGATAGTCAAGCAGCAGTTGATGAAATCATGAGAGAAAACTATTTGTTATATTATGATTTTAATAGCTTATATTCTTCTTGCATGATACAAGAATTACCAACAGGTGAGATGGAATGGTGTAATATTTGTACGACATCAGAGATGTCTACTAGGGCTTCGCCCGTTCTAGATTATCAAAAAACATATGATGGAGATTATAATCATGGTTATATATATGAAATTGATTTAGTATACCCTGATGAAATAAAAGATAAAACAAAATATTTTCCTTTCTGTCCCGAAAACAAAATTCCTAATATAGAAGATTTTTCAGATTATCAAAAATCTTTAATTCCTAAAAAATACAGACCAACAAAAACCTTATGTTAACACAAAGTAATAAAGGAAAGTATGTTGTTGAAGGAAGAATGCTAGATTGGTATTTAGATCATGGAATGATTCTCACGAAAATTCACCGGAAACTAGTGTATAGAAAATCTAAATGGTTAAAAAATTATATAGAGTTCAATATTGAAAAACGTAAAATAGCTAAAAGAAATAAAGATGATTTTGGAAACGTGTTCTTCAAATTAATGAATAATGCATTTTACGGTAAGACTTTAGAAAATGTGCGTAATAGACAAAATATTGAAATAGTTTATGATAAAGATAGGTTTCAAAATTTAACAAGGAAACCTACACATAAAAGAACTACTAGATTTAGTGATGAACTATGTGCTGTACATTTACGTCGAATTAGCGTAAAACATGATAAGTTTAATTTTATTGGATTCACTATATTAGAATTAGCTAAACTATTTATGTATAGATTTCTAAATACGTTGGCCATACCCGAGTTTGAATAATGGAGTTGATTTGTGCTAATAAATCAACTGTGTGGAATAAATTTGAATTCCCCCTCATCGCATGTCCACCAGCATCTTCAGCAGCATGGCACAAACAACGGCCACACAATCAAATGGATGATCCTAGGGAAAGAAAAGTGCAATCGTACGCGCCTAGCATTAGAGGCATTTCATATCGCCAAAGAAAACAACCTGATGAATGGCTGCATGGGAAACCGCACGCTAAGATTTTTGTCAACAGACCGACCCACCTGTGACAATAGACAGGAACAATCATCGCCCCTCACCGCGTTTGCTGACCGCTCATCACAGGAGGCGGGGGAAAATATCCAACGGTGATGTAACTTGACACCCTGCCGGATTGATGGCATCAGAGAATCTTCCTAATTGTGAAGTGACAATCTTTCTTTTCATCTTTCTTATAAAAGCTCTTGTTATTCATGCCTTCATCAAATGTGAGAGTCTGACGAAGATTAAATCGAAAATTTACTCAACAGAGTATTTTTATTTTATACCCGCAAGGCTATTAGCACAAATCAACTCCATTATTTATGTATAGATTTATATATGATTATTTAGCACCTGCTTATGGCAAAAACTATAAATTACACTTTACAGATACCGATTCTGTTTTCTTAGAATTAACAATACCGTATAATTCTTCACTTGATAAAGAAATTAATAAAATACAGTAAAACCTGCTTACAATGGACCCTCTACATAATGGACACTCGTTCTCAGTGGACAGTTTGTCCTGCATAAATGCTGTTTGCCATTGAAATGCCCCTTTTCATAATGGACACCTGCTTAACGTGGACAATGGACAGCATTTTCTCACAAATTACCTGCGTGATGTGGACATCATAATTGGCGAATTTCCATCTAATTTCTTTTCAAGTGGACACTATTGTCCATTTGTGTAAACACTCCAGTTTTATAACGTGGAGAGCAGACACTGCAACGATTCAGTAACAAAGAAAGTTGATTAAGTGAATATGCTAGGATGATTGACAACAAGCGTTCATCATCGCCCGGCCAAAGTAAACACAGCCAGCACCAACACTTTCAAGCATCTTCAAGAGAGCCGAAATGAAAAGATCGAGATGGACGATCTTACGAAGCCGACAACACCAACATTCGTTGCTTAAGTAAACAAGCTTGACTGGTCAACACGCTGGCAACTCACTCCTTTGTTAGACTGGCTGGAGAATTAAACCAATTTCATCACTTTCTAATTTTGTTACAAGTCATCATGACGTCCCGCAAGCGATCAATGCTACCTATTTCAGAAAAAGTCAAATGCATTCGTTTGAGTGAGAAAGGCCTGTCCATCAGAAAATTGCCGAAGAGTTGAAAGTAGGCAAGAGTCAGATAGGCAACATCCTCGGAAAGAAAAAGGAAATTTTAGAGAGTTTCTCTTCCGGTGAAATGAGTTCAAGCCGCCGCAAAATTGTCGGAAAACGTCAAGCATATCCTGAAATCAACGAAAAGACGTGGGATTGGTTTCGATCAGCGAGATCCAAGAATATTCCTCTCACAGGCCGGATGATACAGGAAAAGACAGCGATGATAGCGAAAGAACTAGGAATTTCTCAGTTCAGCGCAAGTAACGGTTGGCTGCATGCTTTCCAACAGCGACACGGCATATCCCAGATCGTCCTCAGCGGAGAAAGTGCTGAAGTTCCAGAGGAAGTTGTAAGTGACTGGACCGACCGACTGATAGAACTGTGAACTCTCAAATCATGGAGTGAATACCAAGATCAATTGAAGGACCTACTACGAAGAGCGGTGGAATCGAATGATACGCACAGTGTAGAGATGTTAACTACTCTTCAAGAACGATTTCGAATGATGCAGATGAAACATATGACGGAGACCAAACAAACTACGATTGATAATTACTTTAAACCACAGTGAAATTATTTTTTTGAAAAATAATATGAATTCATAAATATGTATATCAATAATATCAATAAATATAATCAATGAATATCAATAAATTCAAATATGATGATTATCCTAGATTCTTGAATGATCCACTATGTAATCGACATTATCAGAATATTAGTTATTTGATATTTTTTGAAATAATAACAAAATGATATGATAATATTATCACGATAAATGGAATCATTGTGGACAATTTAAGGAGATAACATATTTTGGACAATGGGGCCGCGCCTACAAGTACATTAACAAAATTATAATAATCGAATACGCTGATTCTATGCAAAGCTTATGCTGAGATAAACATTTTAGCTACCACTTACTGATACCTTTACATAATGGACACCTGTTCTGAATGGACACTTTGATCCACCGAAAATGGTGTCCATTACAGACAGGTTTTACTGTAAAAGATATCATTCATCCTTCTGATTTATGTAAAGTAAAAGATGAATTAGAAGGAAATGAAGATTTCATAACAGAAGCTATATTTTTAAAATCTAAATGTTACTGTTATAATACAACTAATAATATTAAAACACATAAAACATTAAAAGGAATTTCAAAGGCATCAGTGGTTAATCAAATAACATTTCAAGATTATAAAAATGCATTATTTAATAATGAAATAAAAACAACATGTAATTATAGACTTAATTCAAAGAAACATAAAATGTATTTAAAAGAAGAACATAAATTAGCATTAGATCCACTTGATGATAAAAGAAAAATTTTACCTGATGGAATAACTACTTCACCTTTTTAAAATTTATTTATTATTATTTAAATCCGTCTAGAAAAAAATTTTTATTTTTTAAATCAGTCTAGAAAAAAAATTTTTATTATTTAAATCAGTCTAGAATAAAAATTTTATTATTTATTGCTCAGGATAAAAAATTTTTATCACTCGGCAAACAAATCTTCTATAACTCTATCATGAATTTTTTTATCAATATTAATTGTGATAAATCCATAATCTTTTGACCAAGCATTGTTACACGATTGTTTAAATTCATCTTTATTTCTTACGCATAAATCTCTTAACAAATCACTTAAGTTTCTTGCATTTATTTCAAATAGTATAAATATATTTGCATTCCTTCTAATAACACTTCCGTCTAATGAATACATACTTTGTGTTAAATAAAAAACACTACAGTTATTATGTCTGCCTCTTGTGAAATAATTTCTCTGAACTGACTGATTTCTATCATTAACACAATCATCAAAAATTACACAATGTTTCATTGTTTTATCTAGTTTACTAGGATCTTGCATATTACCACTATCATCTATTAATTGTATTTTTATATGCTTATTTTTATTAGATTCTACTAACTGATTATTTTTTGCTGCTTCTTCACACCACGAACTTATTTCTTCTTCATCTTCAGATTTTTCATATTCTTTGAATAATGAGGCAATTGCTGTTTTTTAAAGATTATTTTCAAATCCATATTTTAAAAATTGATAGACGGGTTGTTCTGCCGTTGTTGTATAAATTATAAGATTGTTATAATCCAAAAAATTTGGAGTCGTTAAAATTTTAAATAATAGATACGTTTTTCCACATCCTGATCTTCCACAAATAACTGACAAAACTTTATTAGATAAATTTGGATGATGATTAAATTTAAGTTTTTTTTATTTAATGGTAGTACTTCACTCATTTTTTAATAAAAAATTTTATTTTTATTTTTTTTTGTTTCTAAAGAAGAAGAAGAAAATTAAACTTCTCTAGCTTCGCGTAGGAGTTTATACCTCTCGAACCAAAAGATCTATCATAATCTCTTCACCTCCAAAATTTATTTCTTGTCCTTTCTCATCAGTGATTCTCATGTTAATGTTGTTAATAGTTTTTCTTGTAATAGGGAAATATATTAATGTTTGTGGAATTACATTTAATCTATAACCAATGGGTACAGTAAAAGCTGGAAAACTGAATATTAAATTTGACAATTTACCATTTATATATCCTCCTTCAATAATGTCACAATGTACAACAATTGAATTTATTTCAGTTATTTTAGGAATCTTCTCACCTAAATGATAACCTTGACTATAGGTTTGTTTATTAAATCCTAATAGCTTTGACAATGATCTATCATGATTAAAATCAACTTGATGATTTTCGTCTAAAGTAAGAGAAAATTTATTAACTGCCGGTTCAACTGCGAAATGTAATTGTTTCTTATCTTTAAATGGTATACCTAAATGTCTCTTAATTTCATTTGATATTGTTTCAACTTCGTAAGAACCAGGAAGAAAAGTTAGTATTTTCCATGTTTTGCCTTTATCAGTAGAATATCTAAATTGATCATTCACATCTTTGATAACGTTTTGAATAGTGTTAAATGTAGAGAAACTAGTCAATGCAATTTGATAATTTTTATTTTGTTCCAAATGTAGAATGGGTTCTAAATTACAAGTGTGTGATGAAGTAGTTGTTATAATTTTTAACGTCGTACTAAATTTTGATGAACCCAAAATCTCTGTCAAATTTTCTAAATGATTATTAATTTTGTCTAAATCTGCTGAACACATTTTTTAGTTAAAATTTTGAATAAATATTTTTTTATAAAAAAATTAGAAACAACATATTTCAGCTACGGGCGAAGCCCTTAAAGACATCAGAGATGTCCGGTTATACTTTTATAATCCTCTTCATTTAGAATCTTCTTTTCTAACAGTCTTTTCAATATAGCATGAATTTCATTGAAACTAGAATTATGTCCTTCTTTTATTGCCGATATTAAAATATTTAATCTATTTAGTAATTCTTGTGGATCATCTGGTAAGAATACAGTTGTTTCTGTTTTCTGTTTTTCAGATAAACCTTTTCCTACTTTAACTCCCGTTGATAATAAATTTTCTAATTGTTTATAACGTCTAAGAAATTTTACTGCACCAACTCTATCTAACATAGCTTTATATTTTATGAGATCTTCTAATGCATAATTATTTAAATCTGCTCCTCTTAAAAGATTAACAAAATTTCTATCTAAATTAAAAGGATATTTATCTGGTGAAAAAATTAAACCTCGAAAAGGTTGTGGAAATATTTCTTTTTGTCCGAGATAAAATCTAGGTATTGTTTTTCCATCTATAAATGAAATAGAATGTTCAAATTGCATAGATTTTGGTAATTTCTTATTAATGTTTGATTCTAGTGATCCATAGTCATCTAATATAGTTTTGTGCTCTGGATCTGTTATATCAATTTGTTTATCATTATTTGTACTTTCTTTTTCAAGAGTTTTAAATGGTTTCATAGTTTTCTCAAAATCAGTTTTTTACTTGCTCGGTTTGCTGCATTTTTTCAAACATATCAGATTGAATACCAGCTTTTATCATTCTATGTTGAAGATGATTTTCTTTCATAATATTTCTTTGTTTTATTAACTCTTCTAATTGTTTTATTCTTTTAAAATTATCAGCTCTAATTTTTTCCATTTTTAAAATATAATATTTGAATTTTGTGGTAACATTGGAATACAGCAAAAACATTTTACTGAACAAATTATTTTTTTATTGCTTTGTTGTCATCTTTTCGTTTAAAGTTTTCTCGTTTTAAGTTTTGTTTAATAAAGTTTTGCTTAAATTTTCGCTTAAAGTTTTTAGCTCTTCTAAAAAAATTTTGTCATTTTCTTCATTAGAAATTTTGCCATCACTAGAAATTTTGCCATCCTGTTTATTCTTATCATCAACTTTTTCGAACTGTAATTGAAAGGTTTGATTTACTTCATTAGCTATTTGATCAAATTTTTCAATCTCATCTAACGTAATAACATTATCATCACATACTCTTTGAAAGTAGTAGTGTAGTTTATCATAGACTTCTTTAATATGTAAATGCTTAGTTTTTAATGATTTTCGTTTCTTAGTTATTAAAGATTTATCTAACATTGTAACAAGTGAAGTTGCAAAAACACCCGTACCTGTTAAAGCTGTAGCAACTACTGGAATTACTAAAACACCAGAAGATATAGCAATAGTGAGAGCGCCTAAACTTATTGTTAAGAATATGCCAATTCCTTGTGTTACATTCTTAACATTAGTCCATCTCTTTCTTAATTTTTTATAATGCTCTAATCTTAATAATAATTGAGATTCCTTATCTTTCATATACCTAACTCTATCTTTGTGTTTTTCTTTGTTCATTTTTTCAATGTCCATTAAAGTAGAACTACGTTCATATGATAACGAAGGATATATTCTTGCGGTTTCTTCCATTTTTGTTTCTTCCATTTTTAAAGAAATATTTTGAATAAATATTTTGAATACAATCTTCTGAATTTTGATTTAAATAGAAATACGCAGTTGTTTGTTTGCCGTATACATGTATTTCTAAGAACACAGTCAGACCAAAAGCTCTGGGAGAGGATGAGACGAAGAGGGAGAAAGAACAAAGGAATTGTTTGCCAGTATGAATCGTAGATAAGCAATTGAATTTTTTGTAAACTCCAGTATACCTCTACTGCCCAAAACCGATGCAATCGTACATGTTATGAGGATAATAAAATACTCTTCATTCCACGAAAAATATCCTTTTTTGGGAAGACATGCATCTTAATTCACATTTTAATTAGTTTTTGCAGAAGAAGTCGCTAATCTTAGTTTGTTTCGCTTGACTTGAAGTGATAGCAGCTGCGGCTTGTGGCAGACAATAGCGCCATATGCTGGTATACTTTAGTCGCTTCGCTGGGGCAAAGGTCATAAAGATTCTCTCTCTCTCAGAAACAGCTGCTGCCATTATTCCACGTATTACAATTTCATTCTTACTGCGTGCATTCATTCTGTGAGCGTTCTACGAGACTGTGACTGTTTACAATTTATCCGTGACCTAAACATCGAAGCTGTGTCAGAAATGAGTGCTTCTATTCATCGCGAATTCCTCAAATTTTGTGATCAAGTACTTCCACTCATCAAAGATGAGAAGAAAGATTTTTTCAAAACTCTTATTGTAAATCATGAATTCTATTTTCAAAAGAAGATAAAACCAGAAAAAGAAGACAAGAAAAATGAGATTTTTTCTGAAATAAGAAACTCATTTTCATCAGGACAACTAATCCAACGACAGCTCGACGTGAGTGCACAGGCGACATGCACTATCCAAAACTGTGTTACAACTCTACATTCTCTAATTTATCAAGAAAAAGTACACAATAATTCTTCCTTATCAATTGCTATTTGCCAAGGATTTGTGATATCTAAATTAAAATCAATGGAACATTTGTCAATGGTAGCCTTTACTCAAAAGTTGGAGAGTGAATATAACATTAAATTCTCAAGAAGGTATGTAACGTTTTTGATAAAATTATATCGCCTTTCTCAAGCTAACACAAAGCTTCAAACATGTACTTTAAGTATATTCTTTGTTTTCAAAAACTTTAAGTATTTTGAAGATTATTTTGAATTTGAAAAAAGAGGAACAGTTGCTTCAAATTAGCTCAGGGATATTCTCTTCCCAAGAATCCAATCAAACATCTGATATGACAACTGGACTAACGCAGCAATTAGAGACACAACATATACAGGAGCGCCAAACACAAAATGAGTAGTATGTATTGTCAATAATTTTCTGTAACAGAATAGAAAAATGGGAATGCTATTCGCAGCTTATAAATGAAACAGTGGTTGCTTTTTCTTATATTGTAAGACTTTGCTATATTATGTGAGTAGCATGCATTAACATTTTATTTTGTGAGACGGAATAAGAGAATGGGAATGAGCATTCGCAGCTTATAAATGTAACATTTCTTTATTTTTTCTTATACTGTGTGACTTCTAGCATATTATTTGACGTAGTGTCGTGTATTGACAATCATTTTATGAAACAATAGAAAAATGGGAATGCCATTCCCAGTTTATGAATGTAACATTTTTCTAGTTCTCATATATTTACTTTGTAATCTAAACTACTTGTACATACATCTGAATAAAATATTTCAAAAAGAAAAAAGAATGTGTTTTCATTTTGCATTAACCGCTACCTGTTAAAGAAATATTATTAGACACATGATATATTTTAAAACCTGAAAAAACGGATTTAAAAGACGTTTTTAAAAATACCAATTTTTATGATTTTCGGTGTCCTGGAACGGTCATGATTTTCAAAGTAAAATGTCAATCACAAATTTGAGATTCTTAACTTTTCTGATTTTTTCGGTGTCCTGGAACGGTCATGATTTTCAAGGTAAAAATTATAATTCTCAAATTTTGAGATTTTGAAAAATTTGAAAAATTGGGTATTCTCAAAAACGCCCAAATTTATGAATTTAGGTCTTCATAACCTGAAAAAGAGTTCAAATTCATGAATTTATGTCGTTTTTAAAAATGCCATTTTTTGAAAAAATGGTACTTTTTGAATGGACTAAATTCATGTATTTAGGTCTTAAAAACCTGAAAAAGGGTTCAAATTCATGAATTTATGTCGTTTTTAAAGATACTATTTTTTTGAATTTTATGGTGTCCTGGAACGGTCTTTTGCCCATTAC
>CAJQUW010010511.1:0-23263 GCA_907163375.1 Prostheceraeus crozeri
GGAAATACACCATTTCCATGTAGAATTTTACGCTGAATCCGAATGTGGCCTCCGTTTTCCCATCCGATGCTTCGTTTTGGCTGTACAGTAGACAGCCATCGCAAAAATTCTAACTCTATCGTTTTTTTTTTTTTTTTCGAAAAATGTTGAAAATTTTTTCTCGCCGATTGCCTTGAAACTCACCATACAGATAGAGAATTTCACGCTGATTCCAAATCTGAAATCCGTTTTCCAATCCGATGCTTCGTTTTGAAGCTACAGCCCAAAACGTCCCAAATTCTAACTCTGTCGTTTTTTCGCCAATGTCCCAAAATCTTAAATGGCGTCTCACATCTAAACGAAGACAGATAGGAACAAGCCGATTCTTTCAGTGAATTTGTCTCACTCTTAGCTTTCAAACGAGCTATCGCACGACAAAATCCGTCCACTGGAAGCCAAAATCGAAGCAAGCTGTCCAGAGGGGGGGGGAGTCAGCGAAAATTTTTCTCTCCGATGGCGTTCAAATTCACCATACCGATGCAGAATTTCACGCTGAATCCGAATCTGGCCTCCGTTTTCTCATCCGATGCTTCGTTTGGGCGCTACACACCAAAACGTCCCAAATTCTAACTCTGTCGTTTTTTCGCCAATGTCCCAAAATCTTAAATGGCGTCTCACATCTAAACGAAGACAGATATGAACAAGCCGATTCTTTCAGTGAATTTGTCTCACTCTTAGCTTTCAAACGAGCTATCGCACGACAAAATCCGTCCACTGGAAGCCAAAATCGAAGCAAGCTGTCCAGAGGGGGGGGGGAGTCAGCGAAAATTTTTCTCTCCGATGGCGTTCAAATTCTTCATACCGATGCAGAATTTCACGCTGAATCCGAATCTGGCCTCCGTTTTCTCATCCGATGCTTCGTTTGGACGCTACACACCAAAACGTCCCAAATTCTAACTCTGTCGTTTTTCGAAAAATGTTGAAAATTTTTTCTCACCGATTGACTTGAAACTCACCCTACCGATGCAGAATTTCACGCTGAACACGAATCCGACCTCCGTTTTCTCATCCGACCCTTCCTTCCACTCGAAACAACCCATTTTACAACCCAACATTCAGCACGAAAAACATCACACACTATAGCCTCAAGACTAATCCTGGCGGTCGCCCAAGTCCACCACGACACTCAGACCCAAAGCACCACGGCGGCCGACCACGACACTCTGCCGTTCCAGAGGGGGGGAGGGGGAGGGGGAGGGGGAGGGGAAGAGGGGAGGGAGGGGGAGGGGGGGAGTCAGCGATGGCGGCCATCTTGCGCTATCTGGTGTTCGCCGTTTTCTTACTACTATTGACATGGCCAGATCGGCGAAATATACATTGATAAATTACGTTAATATTTGTGCGTAGAAAAACTGAAAAATAACATTATTTCTATAATTTCAACTTACAAACAACAACAAATTGTTTAAAAGTTATGAGCACGAAAATGATTGAATCGATTGTATCGAACGACTGAATGTGTGTGACCTTGACCATGAAAGATGTCACCATTGCGACTGCAGAGAGTAAAATTCGTTCATTTTGTAGCAAAGAAAATCGAATTCTTCCAATAAAGATGAAGAGACACTTTATAAGAAATCCTAGGCGAACAAGTACTGAAATTAAATAGCTAACGTGACAGAATAGAATATCATTGATTTTAAGTAAAGAAAATAAAAATAAACTCATAATATAATGTATTATCTTCAGCGCTTTCGATGACTCTAATCATAAGATAACGTCATGATACAAAAGGATTCAAAATAATCTTACACTGAAAGTTATAGACATTCAAAATACATAGCTATGAAAAGATTAAGTTAGTAAAAAAATGCATGCATACTGAAGTCGAGACATTGGACTACAGAAAATTAACATAGAGAAGATAAAAGTAGAAAAGGGGGGTAAGTTCACGGCAGATAAGTCCACGCTTAAGATAATACACTATATTATGAGTTTATTTTTATTTTCTTTACTTAAAGTCATTGGAAGAAAAGACTGTTTTAAATTTTTGAAGTATCATTGATTTACTACCTTAATTAGGCCAAAGATCTGAAACTGTTGATGCATACATCATTCACATAAATATGTCTCACAATGTCGGCCTTAAAACCTAAAATAATGCTCCACAGAATTAGGCCTATATCATCAAAGCGCATGTGTAATAGTAAATGTACATTCATCCATCAAGGTATTTGCCTTAATTGCAGCTAATTATCTAATTTGAATAACATTTCTAGGTATCCTTTAGATTAGTCTGCACAATGTCTGGATGATTGATAGATATTTTACTTGTAACTTGACAAATTAAAAGAGGTGAGTTAGTTCCATTGAAATGTCCATTTCATTAAGATTATATTGATGTTCTTTCGTTGTGTGTTGCTCTTGTTATGTCAGTGTATTTGCATTGGAGTTGAAGAACTTCACTCCATTGCTGTAGGAGTCAAGATGCATCCACTGACTCAAGGGGAGCTGCGCAACGTCAGATTTGCAAAGCGGGTACCGCAATGAATATATTTTCTAATATCTGTGTTCGTAGATAATCCTTGCGAAATTGTGATCGTATGGGAGTAATTATTCATAATTCATATTGGTGACTGCTTGGATCATTCTTCTTTATGAAAGTTGCATAGTTTCATATTGTGTAACAATTTTCAAGTCAGTTTTTAGTTTTTGTATTTTACTGCACACCATATTTTGTAATTCGGTAATAACTTAAAGTAATAGAATTACAGTATATGCAGTAACTAGAATATATTCGAAAAGTTCACATACTTTGCGATGAAAATATTCATATCATAATTTCAGCAGTTTTTACATAGAAATTCAACATTACTAATTCATATGAGGAGCCAGAATTTTGATACTGTTACAATTTCAATAGCCGTGCGCAAAGGGCGAAGACTACAGAAATGATCATAAAATAGGGACAACCTAAATTTCGCTGAAATTCAACCCATCCTCATGTTTTCCAATCGTGTCGCAGATCAACGTTCTGGCGGTAAAGAGAAAAAAAATGACGAAGAAGGTTGAAAAATAACTATTGAACATAGTTGAATAAAACTTAAATATTCCCACTCTTTACATTGCAAGGATTCTGAAGATACCAAAGATGAACACTTGATGAAAAAGTGAGAACATGACATTTTCAGCCAAAGGAGTCATGATTTATTAACAACACGATATCACTAATATTTATTAGTTCTCCGATTTTTATGAACAGTATGTCAAAGGAGATGCTCGTTCTCCTCTTGCCTGATTCATTATCATACTCACATGTCTTCTTACTGAAAAATTGCAATTTGTAAATTGAGTGATTTTCATATTTTGAGCACTGCTCAGCAAATACAGTAACTAAAAGCACAGCAAATACAGCAAGTCTATCATGGGTCATTTTAATGCTGAGATGTAAGCTCTCGAATGATGCATGAAACGTTGTTGTGCGACAAGATTGGAAAACAAGAGAATCGATTGAATTTTTCAGGTGGTCCGTCTTTTATGATCAGCTCTGTTGAACGGACATGCTCCTTGAGAACAATACCACGTCGTGGACATGCATTGTTATGACAGCGGTACCTAAACGATGATGGCTTCCAACGTGGTTGGCAAGGACTATGCACCGGTAGGGGCCTACCTTGTTAGTGTACTTTTAAAGACTCGCGGTTATTGCAATTTCTCTCTAGATATGAAATTTTAATAGAGCAACCTGCAATATCGCCTTATGGCAAGAATCTGCAACTCCTCTGATCTAATTGAAGGTAGACTGACAAAATATTGACTTTAGATAATGACCTCAATTCTGTGGCTTTGGTTATTATTTTCTTAAGTTTAAGCTAAATTTGTAGCAAAACTAGAAAGATGCTCAGACTACAGTGGCTGGATATTCTTTTGATTTCTTATCAGAATGAGAGGGACTACTCTATTGACACTATTTAGCACGAATCAGAAGTAGAGGATCATTCATTATAAAAAGTTCAGTGTCTGCATTAAATCTTTTGACTGCGAAATATTTACAACTTTCCTTTTTCTTAGAATCCGTGGAGGACAAAGAGGAAATATGCAGACAGCTCATCGAACAGAGCGTGTTTGACTTATACAATACTTTGACATAATGATGCAATATATCACTTCCGTAGAGCCTATTCGTGCAAGCTATTCAATTTTTCAAAACAGACCAATATTATGTTGTGGCACAAAAATTTATTTTTCTAGATTATACATGTTGTGCATGTACGTGAGAGCAATGAATATGAAAATCTTTACACAGAGATGTTTCCATATAGGAAGTGAATAATGAATTTGATTTCATTCCATCGAAAATATAAGACAAAGTACTGGTAGATCGCATGCGTTGAGAAAATAGCAGTTTACAAACAGTCAGCATGCATCATCCCCATCCCGGAATGCATTTTCATAGTCAATAGTATTATCGAATATCTTATAGAAATTTTGAGGTGCAAGTATGTATAAAAATTACAATCCATATCTGCCAAACATTGGAATAGGAAAATTCCACTACTTAACTCAAGTTTTTACCGTTTACTTCTTTCATCATTGACGGAGAAACTTCCGTATAGAAATAGCTGGTCAGTGAGTAATGAGCCTCATATAGAGATTATCATTAAATGACAAAACTGAAACAAACAAAAATCCTCCAGAAATCGATGGTCTGTGGAGTATCAATGGACGGAATAGGACAAGAAATCAAGAGGGTGATATAATTTCTTATCAAAAGTGGATTAAATAAAAATGATAGTTAATAGCATTCTGAAAAATTAGCAATCTATCTGACGTAACAAAATGTTGACCAATAGAATAAAAGTTGAAAATCTCCACTTCTTTCACGAATGTACAAGACTATGTAGAAGAAAATATGTCCATAGGTCGATTCCTTTGACCTTTAATGTATTTGTCATGTGTCAAGTTTGCATCTCATGATAGCAATCCAGAACGGTTTCGGTTCAAAATTCAGTCTCTTTGGATCCTCGAGCTTCTCAAACACAAAACGTGAGAATGTAAAGATGAATGAGTCGTCTTTGCTGAAGGCCTCGTGCTATGAAATAGTGACTGCAGCGGCAGCGTTCTCACGCATTTCAATTTCCCGAAGACGAAGATTATTGGTTGCACCTCGAGCACGCTGAGCTTTCGTTGATTTCATTGTTTCAGCCAAGTCTCCGGCCGGATCAAGAGTTGCTGTTGCGAGTTTGGAGAAGGGACCGGAGCCCTGTGCGCGTGGCCCGGAGCCAGCGTTGCCTCCCTCCAACTGTTGTCCTCCTGCGCCGACCAATATTTCTGGCCGCTGTGCCACTGGGGCCGGGGCTGAGATGACAGAGAGGCCCTGAGAGGGAAGAGAATCGGTTTAAATATGTTCTTACAATTGTAACTGAATGCAGAAAAGCTTTTTCAATAAAATGCTAGAATAAAATTCATTGCTGAACTTTTTCATCGATAAACGTTTTCACTTAAGAAAAGAAATAGATTGAAGTGGACCTGTCGGAGAAAATGTTTCATAATAAATCTCATTATCAGCAGCTTGTGTTCAATTACAAATATGGTTGAAGTGCATCTTAACTTTCCGACAAGAACAATGCACAAAACTTCTGCTTCATCGGATAAAATGCACTGCATCTTAAGAGGTGCGGTTCCGCACCTGGAAATTCGATTGCGGTTTTGGTCTCAAGTACTAACTTCCCGGGAATGCATATCTAAAATCGCGGAAAGTTGTTATATTATTTGAGCTAACGTTCAACCTCCATGTTCAATGACCAAGTTTTTAACTTAAAGGAATCCACTCTACAGACAAATTTATCTGAAAATGTTCTCTTTGACGTGGAAAACTTGCTAGTTTCCACACAATTTTGATTTTATATTAAGAATTTTGACACTAGACTTCATTAGCAATGACGTCAGTCAGAATATGATGGAAGTGTTTGCATAAAGAAATTTCTTTTTCTCATGGTAAACTTGGTGGCCCCTGCATCATCGATAGATAGGTCTCCAGTTGATAATAGCATTTTTCATCGTCATTAATTCCTTTATTAGAAAATGATGCTGAATAGAACAGAAAGAAAGTAAATATGCGTTACCTTATAATGTTTTGCACTTGCACTACAATAAATTCCACAATTGAAATCGTGGTTGATAAAATCTGCCGAAAATGGACGCATTTATCTCTAATTGTAGCAAATTCGTTGGTTCTAGATCAAAATGGTCTCCAAAATGGTATTTTTAAAACTTACCAAGGGAAAGCAACAAAGTAAAATTTTAATTACAGAAACGTTTTCAGCAACATACAAAACCTGGATTTTTGTCAAACTTTTAACTAGAAAATCTACAGTCTCTGACTCATCGTGGAAGTAGGCCTGCTTTCAAACTGCCGGAAGCTATTGAGTTTTCGACTAAAAATTTAACAGAAACCTAGGTTTTAGATGCTACTTAAATCGTTTCTGTCATTAAAATTTTGTTTTGTTGCTTTCCCTTTAACAGTTTTAAAAAAACTTTTGGAGACCATTTTTGACTTGACACCAATGCATTGAATAAGATCATTTTGGATTGGCCCGGGCTCATCTTAATGAGCGAAGTCAAGCCCATACCATTAGAATAAAATACACTTTATAAAACAAAGTTTACCAAAGATGTGTTATCTTATATTCTAGGTGATGTACATATTGTCATGCAGTATTTTTTAATAAATTTCAATAAACAAGAATGATACCGCAACATTTTGGGAAACATAATTTCATCGCATCAAATCTTTAAAATTTCTTGAAAACTTGAGAATTCCCAGGAATATGCGGAACCCTACTTTGAAGAGAGGCATCGTCTTTGATTAACATTTTTGCTATTTCATCGTACGATGAACAAAGAACACATTGGACGTTCCTGGTTACAATCATTGGGCTGTGATGCTGAAATGTTCCAAGTGAACACAGCTAGCAATTTTATGGCTCTCTGTCATCGGACGGGCGAAAAGGGCCCTGCTCATTACGCAGCAGAAATAATGCATCAGTCGAGACAATTTCTCGATAAAATGAAAAAATGATTGCGGTGTAATGCATATTAGGGAAGTTCTACAAAAGAAAGTCTACATTTGCCGAAGAACACAAAAATGGAGAAAAACATAACATTTCTTACGGTTTATTTTATAAAGCATGAAGCGGTAAGAAGTAATTCAAATATACTAGTTGCATCTAATTGAATGTAAATGTACTCTATTGAATATCATTTGCAGTCACTTGCACATAAGGGTACTTATGAGTTATCTACCACCTCCACCTCTTCAAGATTGTCTAAAACCTGAAAAAATGTATGAATCGTCACAAAACGTCAGGTACACCTACTTGAGCATATTTTCTGCACATATACAAAACTTTATGCAAAACGGACGAGTAGGCCTACTTTTCGCGACAGATACATGTCCTGGTTTTGCCGTATCTCAGCGCTAAAATTCAGTTTCAGACATAATCAAGCCAATGCTTGATGTGAAGATTAATTTTGACTTGACTTTTCAATTTTTTGAAATCGCAAAGGCAAATTTTGCGTGACATACATTCAAACAAAAATACGTAAATAAACAACATTTCTGATTTTATTGCGAATTCCACCTTCACATTAATTTCGTACACACATTTGTACATGCTGTATGGATAAACATATATTAAGAATTCGTCATTTTTCATAACGAGGAGGTAATTAGTCCTGACCACAATGAGGTAGACAATAAATGATTGCACACCGATGGAAGAAATGTATTAAAAACCGCTGGAAATGGGAAAAACATTCTGTAAATGGCCACACAGATATGAAAAGCAAACACCAGAATCACATACGGAGTTCATCATCATTAAGTTACAGAAGCCTGTGCACCATGTTTCGCCACATTTCCCAATCCTCTGATACGAATTAGTTAGGATAGCGAAAAATAAATGAAATGTAAGATCAAACACAGATAACAGGCACATATGAAATGCAGGCTACCAATGGTAAGTTTGCATAGCGCGCAAGGACGAAATAAAAAATGAATGATGTACATGGACTGACTGAATGGGAGCGATGATTCCATGATTGTCACAGTATGGGTTTGACGATATTACCATACAAGGCATTCTAAAATTCGCTGTTTGTGTTAACAATCATCATTATTTATAAGGCAAGACAACACCAAAAGGTACATTTTCCTACTTTGTAAGATGTCCCGATTTTGCGTAAAAAATCTGGTCACATTTTCTTACTAGTGTGTGCATTGTCGCGAAATCACTACTAGTATCGTCTGCTAAGACGATGAGGTCACTGACAAGTCAGATCAAGATGCTGACATTTCTGACCCTTCATGTTATCGTCTTTAATTCAAAAACTTCTTGCTCAATTTGCACAAATTTTGGCATGTGAGCTGAAAATATCCTCACCTACGTGTACTTAAAGTTCTGTGACGATTGATTCACTTTTGCGGATTTCAGACACATTTGAAAACGTGGGGAGGAGGAGATAACCCGTAAGTATGACTCGAACAAGGTTTGAACCCACGTCTCCCGAACACAGCGAACACTCTACCACAAGTGATCTGATCTGCACCGTTTAAGCGTTCTGTGTAGAATATAAGTGCATGAAGTTGTAGCAATCACGATATGAATATTGCGTTATGAAATTACGTTATCACATTGAATCAACAATATTCCGTCTTTTTAAAAGTATGTCCATAATAAGTTTATTGAACATTCACACAAATACGAAGTAGAAACTGTGGTAGAAAAAGTCATCATTTGAACGAATGGAGTGGAGATCCCTAGAGACCGATCAATAGCACGATGTCAGCTCAATAAGTTCTGTACACTCGTGGAAGAATGAAACAATGGTGACAGAGTCGACTCAGCCATACATAAGGTTAGTTGATGCCTCACGATTATTAGAATCTTAAAATAATGAATCGCAAAATTCCTGAAAGAACTAAAACAATTATTTGCCATGAATTATCTTCACTTCTCAATCAACAAGTAAACGAGTGCTTGATTCTTTGCCATGATCAAATTAATTGCCATCTAGACATTATTGCGAGCTACATAAATTTCAACATAACCTCTATTCACCCAATTAGAAAAATCTTCAATGATAAGTAGAACTGAATGCTGTTTGTGAGAATAAGTCAAACTGTTTCACCTTTTCCCTTGTTGCTTCAGTTGTTCATGTCATTGAAAATAAGTTCAGAAAAAAACTATATTGCAGAACTTTCGACTTTTTTAATCAAATAAACAACAATTGCAACATTTGGAATTTAAATCTAGACAACAAATATTTCAATTTTGACAATAAAAACTTCAAATTGAAAACTCTAATTAATCAAATGATATGTGAGACAGTCAACTCTGCACTAGACAGTTATCTTCAATGCTATGAAAACGCAATGAACTGCGTATCAGAAACATGCTTCATCTTCGTTGGCAACATGCTCAATGGCAGTGATCGCCATTTCCCACTTTCGAAACTTGTATCAAAATGCAAAAATGCAAGCAATGAGTAATTGATGTAGCTATCAACATTTTCGTGTGATAGCTACATGTATTAGTCGACTTCCTACTCACATAATTCCTATTCTGAGTACCCTCTTCAACATCCAAAATTCTAGCTTGTATCATATGTATAAAATAAATTTTTCAAATGGATAATTTCTTGAGGTTTACGGCATCTCTCGTCTTTGATGGTTTACAAATAGAAGATGATCCGATTGATATATTAAACCATACAATGCTTATCAGGACATGTGCATTTCGTAGTATAGGACGACCGTCTTAAGCAATAATTGGATTACGACATCCACTACGAGTTATGAATGAAGATTTGGATTGGCTATTTTGCGTGTCAGTGTATCTGCCCACTGCATTTCAAAGATAAATTCAACATTGATTCATTCACTTGCAATTAGAGCATGAAAGTGTTGATAGCTACATCAATTACTCAACACTTGCATCACTGCCATTATATATGTTGCCAGCAAAAAAATGAAATGTGAAAAATATGAAATTTTCATAACATTGAAGACAACTGTTCAGTACAAAGCTGATTTTCTCACAAATCATTTGATTAAAAAAGTGTCTAATTAGAAGTACAAGTACTTATTGTCCAAATTCCAAATGCCGTAGCAACTTGCAGACCGGAAAACGAAATTTGACAGTGTAAAAGAATATCATCATTTGAAAAGGTGTACAAATTGAATATTATGGTGAATGTTGAACATATTATTTATGTACACCTACAATAAAAGTAACGCAAATTTTAGGTTTTCTACTTTGTATACGTAAAATTGTGCATGGTATTCGGAAGAAAAAACTATGTCATATCCAATAATTCACTTCAAAAACATTGGATTGGTTCATTGATACCTATCGATATTTTGAACTTAGATCTTTAAATATCAATTGAAGACATACTTCGGAAGTATTTTGTTAATGAAATCAAAAATTAGATTGAGCCAAACTATTGACACTGGTATTGCTTTGCGCTAATTTGTCATTTAATATATGTTTGACAATAGAAGAATAATTGATATTTTCATTCAGTAAAGCTACATAAAAATTTGATTTTAAAAATCCCTTGCAACAGTACGATCAACTTTGGTCTTTGTAATGGATGTAAAGTCAAAGTTGTCAAAGTGATGGCTTGAGAATTCTATTTCAGAACTTTAAAAAAAACACAGTCCACAATTGTATTTAACAAAGAAATGCTAGGTGATGACTAGGCCAACCATTTTGGATGATTTCGTACATCACCCTAAATCATCCGAATGTATAAATGCAGGGGACGGTAAGATTTCAGTGCCACTCGATAAGATATACATGCAGGCCTATTTGTGTTGATAAATAATCGATCTACTGAAACAATCAGAATAAAAATAATGTTATAAGTACAAATAGGCAAAGTGATATTACAAATACATACAGCTGCCGCCAAAAGTCTCTTGACCGAAGTAAAAATACATAAATTTTAATATAACATATCATGATTTCATTATTTGAATTAACCATAAAAAATCTTTCATGTTATATCAACTAATCTCTCTAGAAGTCGGCTTTCTATGGCCTGATCATCTCATGCATTCTAGCGCAGCCTTGTTGAATATGAACACGTCTCACGGGCGTCCGTTATGTTTCAATGGCTGTCAATACGTTCTTCACTTCTTGCACTGCCAGCGATTACGCAACAACCCAACTGAGGAATGGAGCTTGCCGAGACAAAGCGCGCACAAATAGTCGCTCTCTTTCAATCTGGCATGAGTCAGGTTGATGTGGCCAGACAAATGGGTATTTCCAAACAAAGTGTGAATTACACAATAATAAGATTTCAAGAGACTGGTGAGTTTCAATCTCGCACTCGAAGTGGCCGCCCGCGAGTGACATCACTGCTTACTGACCGAAATGCGACGTGCATGTGTGGCGAATCCAACTATTTTCTGCTGCAGAAATTCGCGCCGGTTTGCCTGCAAACACATCCGCACAGTCAACACGAACAATTCAAAGGAGACTAAGCTCAGTATTCAATTTAAAGGCCTATCGACCAGCAAAAAAACCGGCATTATCTCCAAAGAATATCCGCGATCGACTTGCTTTCTGAAATCGAGTGAAAGACAGACTCCGAAATGTGGGTGAAAGTGCTTTTCAGTGACGAAACGATTGTCCAACAGTTCTCAAATCGTGGATCAAATAAAATTCGTAGACCACCTAATAGCCGTTATAACAAACGCTACATTGTCCCAACGGTCAAGCACTCTCCGCAAGTTATGATTTGGGGGAGTTTTTCCAGCAGTGGGCGAGGGAATCTGTATTTCTTGCCTCCCAGGACCACAATGAGAGCCAGCAACTACCTCGAACTGTTGAAAGATCGTCTCCCAACAATGATGCAAGTTCGACAGACAAACATCTTTATGCATGATGGTGCTCCATGCCATAAAGCGAGATGTGTCAGTGAATGGTTATCCAGCGAAGGCATTGAAGTCCTTGGGCCATGGCCTGGCAACAGCCCAGATTTAAACCCAATTGAAAACTTATGGAACTTCATGAAGAACAAGATTTCCGAACACAAGCCAACCAGCTTGAATGATTTGAAGGAAACTATCAGGAGAGTTTGGTGCATGGAAATCACGCCTACACGATGCCAAGATTTGGTAGACAGCATGCCACGTCGGTTTCCACTGTGCTTGAAAACGGTGGTGAACACTCCATTAGTGTCCATTAGTTTGACTTTTTAAGATGCAAGATAAATATATCTTCATATATTTTGTTTTGACTTAATTTCTTGCCGGTCAAGAGACTTTTGGCGGCAGCTGTATGTGCATGCGCGCCATCGAAAATATTACCAGGAAAGCAAGACATTCTGACAGGAATGTCAACAGACCTATGAGCTAAATCTTTAGTTATTTAACATGGAAAGCTTGTCTTGCATCATCTAAAGTTATCTGATTCATTTGCCCGTTGAATATATTACTTAAACTAATTTCTGAAAAAATTGGTTTAGTGAGACTACGATACGAAAAGGCCAGTGCCGCTACGTTGAGGCGTCATGTCTACGCATTTAAACGGCAATCAAATACCCCAGGAAAAGTAAGGCAGTCAAATACAGCAAGAAAACAGCTGGAATAAACAGTGGAAAAGATAGCTAGAATGCACAGTAATGCATTTATCAACATGAAACAGAAAGAAGCAAAGACATTGGCATCTTCTCTAAATTATGACAAAATACTATACCTTTTTAGTCATTGTTACTTATAGTTGAAAGACAGACACAATAAGCGATAAAAGAATTCTATCCAACATTCTGTGTCGGTTTCATAGGTGTGTCAAAGACATCATTCATCAGTGAAATTGCTCTGCAATACTTGTTAGTATCGGCAATTTTTTTAGTACGTTTCTATTGCATCTGAGATAAATAATTATAAAAGCATATAGCATTCGAATAATGCAAAAATTGAAAATTTTTAACATTTTTTTCAATTGAAAATCTTTATTCTCCTGTACATGAGGTTTTCGTCGGCCTGATGACGGCAAGTCAAAAAAGAAAAATCGTGGAAATATAAGCTTCCACATTCTCATATTTCCAACATTTCGCACACATGTGAAGGCTTCCAAAGTCTGCTGCTATTTTTAGCTACAGTTACAGTCTCATTCCAATCTCAGAGTGATGTTTTTGACAGCTTCTTCGTACTAGATACTTCATACTGATGTGAATGAAGAACACGGGTGACAGTGCTCACTATCCGTTTCAAACAATTACCACAATGATGTACAATTCCTGAACTGCAGTGAAATTTCAATCAAAGTCTAATTCTAAAATCCTTCTTTATTCAATCTTATGCTCAAGATTTAAATCCAACCTGTAGATGAAAACAGGGTGTCTCCGTCATCTTCACTTCGAAATTCAAGATATATAGGTCAAATGTCTTTGAAAAATTCGAGCTTTCTAGTCTAAAGTTCGAGCTTCGAGGTCAAACTTCCTCAAATTTCTAAGATTTCCGAGTTAATTGTTTCGAGTAATAAACTCGTTGTAATCCAAGTCAAATTTCCTATTCCGAATTCCTGTTAATGAACTTTTGTTCATTATTCACAATTGGATGTCGAAATTTTATGTTTTCGAGGTCGCAAACACCCTATATGTGGCCGCACTCGTCAATCATCACTCTTTTACAGACCTATTGATTGAAATTGCAGATATTTACCAATTCTTATCGTGCAAATCTCCTGAAATCAATTAAACAAAACAATAGTCACAAATAACAGCTTTACCATTTTCAATGACTACAAAAAAGAAATAAGACATATAATGCTGAAAATAGTGAAATACAATTTACCAAAATTTGAATGCACTAGCAAGATAAACAAATCAAGTAGACCTAATACTAAAATATGTTACGATCATGATATTCGTAGTATTTCTTTTTATCCACTTGTAATGTGGTGAATTCAATGACTCTATTTGTTGTATCTTGATCATAACATTGGTTTTTCAGACAGTCATTCAGTTTCAGAATCGATTCTCCAAATTTCCGAACCAACCATTGAATTAATTTCAAATTCTATGAAAATAACATAAAAGCCACACTTTTGCACTACTGATTTTCTAAATTGCAGTAGTATCAGCATCTCATTTGCAATTGCTACAACAGAATAATGTGGTGAAATTATCAGAGCTGAAATAATCAAGGCATACAGATCAATAACAACCTACAAAGAATCATCTAAAACGCTTTATTTGTTTTTACCTTCGTAAGTGAGCTCTGCGAACCTACAAAATTATTGCGAATTGTATTCTGCGATTTACTTCGCTACAATTTCATTTTTCAGCAACAGAAATAACCACGTTTATGCACAAGCGAATAATTCAAAATAACTAGATTCATATAATTGGCATAACACGAGTTATCAGCATTTTCTACATGAAATCATCCTATGTACGACGCACTACGGGTTATATCACAAACAAATACTAACGTTCATGCACGTTCGAATGTCTCGAGCTTTCGATGTGCCGATTATCTATGTAGAGAAGACAGGATGTAAGGAAATTCTACGATATGCAACAGCTTAATTTCGTTCAAGAATGCATGAACATACGCTTTCCTAGGATATCGTACATCATCGATTATGATAAGCGAAAAATATTCAAGTTATTTTTGTTCGATCTTCGACAAATTTGATTTAAAAATTGAACATCAGAACAAATTGGCTCAATCTTCTAGAAATCTTTCGTCTTCACGTTCGGTTGAAGAAAGATAATGCGACTTTCCCTGAATCGATCATACAAAGAAAAATGTTCGACATTTGAGATTGGAGCAAATTCTGTAAGATTATTTGTTTAGAATTTGTCCAGTTAAGATTTTTTCTTTATTTTCCTTTAGTTTCGGTGTGATCGAATTGATTGAATTCTAATAATATAAGCAATATCAAATTATCATTGACTCTTCTTATCAGCAAAATAACTCTCTCTTTCTACTGCTGGAGAAAGAGATATTTCAAGAACGGATTTGTGTCCACTTCTGTGCTGACTTTCGTGAAAGCTCAAGCGGCCCTCCTTAGGGCCCCTTGCTGCAAAGCTCTATAAAAGTTATTCACAAGTGAGTCTGATTATGAGAGTTTCTGTTATGCATCTCATCTCATTTCTACAGATCGCTACATGCGTCAACAGATACCACTGACAAGAGCATGCTCCTGCATGTTATCTCGCGCATCCACGGTGAAGTTTTTCTTCAATGAAGACTGCTGCTACACAATGCGACATACGATTCCTTTCAAAGTGTGATATTTTTGAGTTGGAAAGAGCCAGGAATTTTTTAGTTGTTAATTATTATTATAAGTTATGATGTACAAATTTTTTCGATTACCAAAATTTCTGGCTCTTTCCAACTCAAAAATATCATATCATGACTAGCCAGGGCATCTTCCAAGTCCTTTCAAAGTGTTGAACATGTGCTTTAAAGGGATTTTAGTCTACTTACATGGATCCTTATTGTCGTCTGTTTGCGCCAACCCACCAAAAACCTAAGTTCTACCCAACAATGTGCATTGACATCGAAAGTCTTTACAGTTAAACCCCCTGGGTGTCTGTCATTTTACTGTTAATTATCGACGACAAACAGGAAACTCTATGATCAAAAGATCCGGCAGTCACTGCTCCACGGAAGGAGGCAACAAAAAAATCAGATTCATCAGTGTACTAGATAATGTCAGTATCCGATAATGTACAATTTCAAGTGAATTAGTAATTAAATTAGTAAAAAGATTCAATGTTACTCCATTGAGTTGAAATTCAGAACAAATGAATAAAGTTGATGAAATAAGGAAATCCCATCTTCAGAATAATTGATCGTCAAATCTAGTTGTTGCACTCGTTAGTGATGTAAAATAATGTACATAGTTGCATATCTGAAGATGAGACGTTTACCAAAGCACTTCTCACTGCAGAGAGAACTAGAACTTCTCCATGACTAACATCTTCCAGACGATAAAAATTAACGAGAAAAGAAATGGTAGACTGGGATTTCCAATGAATAAAGTCAAGATGCAAGCAGACAAGCGATGTCACCAGGGACACATGCAGTGGTCTCTAAACGGTCACATGCGACATGTCACACAAAACTGGTGCTGTGTGAGAAAGAGTGTCTCAACAGGTCAACCTAGACTATGATCTCGCTCATTCTACTTTAAATGGCGCATTTGAATTGATTTGAAGCGACTTACTAGAGTTTTTGTGTTTCTGGCAACTTTCATGGAATATACAAGTAAATTAGTGACTGATGAACATGGCTGCTATCTCTTCATATAATAATGGTCCACATGCACAAGTCCGTCGATGTTTGATTCGACATCGATTCGACTATTTCACATTTATCGTTCAGTTGAAATCTTCAATTTTGTCGGACTTAGCAGTGCAGCGCCTGCTTCATTTTGTCATCCTAAGTTTCCTTTTATGGTTTTCTTTTATTCTATCAATTATGAGCCTATTTACTTTATATGTGCAATATGTACATATTATGAAAAGACGATAAGAAGATATGAACTTCTGAATGCGAACGTAAAAACGTGATTTGCTTGTAAATTTCCGGATTAGTAATCTAGTCAGTCTCAAAGTCTGTGAAAGTTACAAGTCCACTCTTAATGCTGTCTGTTGAACTTCCATTCTCAATCTTTAACAAGGCCAATAGTTTGATAGTTTTAAAAATCTAACATTCGACCTAACCTTGGTTTGAAATCACATCTTTCGGACGCACAGTGAACTTTCTACCACACAGCCACTGCACCAGTCAAGAGTCGGTAGTCTGAGATCTTCTAATAAACAGTGTGCTCCCTGGTCTACTTCGCAACTGAGTTATCTTCTTGGCAGTATTCTAACTGTATTTCCGTTTCTAATACTGAGAGAAATCCTTCAGGAAAGAAAATTGTTGTCAGGGAAATCTAAGCAAAGCCGGAGAATGTGAAAAGAAATAAACATTGATTGAATTGAGATCCGAAGCCTACCTAGGGCCTTCACGTTACCAAACTGCATGACAGACATCTAAATAACAAAAGCAAAGATGAATTAATCAACATGCGTCGATTGACAGATATATGAATCATTATGCGATTGACGATTACAGATTTTTGGAAATGGAATTTGTAATCCAGAACATATGAGGAAAACAATGATGATAAAATTTGATTCATCATTAAATCATCAATAGTAAGACACTAAGATGCTGCAGCTTACCTGCAGACCACTGACGGCTGCCCCGTTGATTCCGTTGAAAGGATTCGTCTTGTTCTGAGATCCCAATCCGCCGGACGAGCCGCCAGTCACAGCTGCTAACTGAGCCTGCTGTAACAACAAGCTGGCTACCGTCGGATTGGTGCCGAAAGTGTTGCCATTCTGAACAGTGTAGTTGTTACCGGTAGTTCGATAAACGGTGCCTTGATTTCTCTGCGATCGGCTACCCCCTGCCGATAGAACCGGAGCACGACCCTGCAGACGTGAATTTGAATCCAGATTAGCAGAGATATAGGCGATATTGAGAACTACATCTCTACTTTCTTCTACGATCATATTAATTGCACTACACTCTCCCTTTAATTTCTTCTTCCGAGAGAATATTCTACGGTTGGTTACAACTGTTCCTCGGGATAATGAACCACTTCTGCCATCTTGATTTTACATTACCACCTTCATCTCTCCCCCCCGTATATTTCGCCTTATATCCTTACGAAGAATTCAAGCTGAAGGTACAGTTCTGAGACATCGAGACTTGTGACTTCTAAGAGACTTTATGAAGTTTGTACTTGCATCTCTACTTATAATGAATGAAATTAAAAGCGTACATTTTCAAATGGAAATCAAACATCTTGGTGAATCGGTACAAAAGAAGTAATGGCAAGCAGCGAATGATTAACTACAGGATTAACTACAGTATATGCAAAAAAATATAAAGTTACTAATAATTCTGATTGTAGTAAGAAGTGCACGCAGGAACAAATGAATTCTGATGTCTCATGGTCTTTACCATGGGTGTGACTAACTTGGAGTGTCGATGAATTGGGAGAACCAGTGAGTTAAGTAAGTGCCCAGGTACCATCATTACTTGGAAAACTTAAATCGCTTGATAGGATCTTCGAATAGATAGAGGTGTAAAACTTCCATACGAGCAATTTCAACCCCATATTAATCTGTGACACCGTTTTCTAACAGCCTCTACCTTCTTAGAGTCACGCCTATTGAGTCAGATGAATAATGGGCCATAGAATTCCAAAGTACCTTAGCACGTATACTTTGTATAGGGGCACCAGAGCTTGTTAAGATAATATATTCTTGAGTTTTCTTAGACTGTATAGTCGTTGTTTAGCCTTGTTGCATACATCATCTACTAAGATTTAAAATAATCAAAAAATGAAGCTGTGTCTTTTCTAGTGCAACCTATGTGTCTCTTTTTCTGAGGGCGAAATTAAGTAATATGCTTTATTGATTCATATTTTCCGATTTAGTTGGCTAGATGAAGAATTTCACCTCTAGTACAGAAAGGAACGATGAATGAAACTAGGACTACACAATGAAAAAAATTAATGAATTATATTGTTTTAAATTAATGAAAGTTGATATGTCAGATTTGAATAAGAGGGACGAACCTGTCGAATGAACGTCACGTCTCCAGCGGCAGGATCGGCGGGCATTGCCAGCTGTCCGCCCAGTGGTTTTCGATTCTGCATCGATGCCGGAAGCTTGTTAGAATGCACGCCGACCACTCCCCTCTATAAAGAAAAAATCACTTCCATGAAAATCACATTCTAAATTCTAAGCGAAGAGACTGATGTTTGTGAGATACGGAGAGATATTTTCATTTGTTACACGTAATACAAGTTGTATCTAGGTCATGAACACTGAAATATTGAGCAATCTTTAAGTACTTTACAAGTTGCACTAAATCATGGGATAGCGCACCGAATATGTATATTAGCTTAAAGGGCAAAATTATGGATAGATTTGCTAAATACTAGTCACCCTAAAATGATATACAACCTGACAAGAATGCCTCCATGATCCAATATAAAATATTAGCCCTGCACATTATTGAGAAAATTCCCGTAGCACGGATGGTCCGACTACTTGTATCTCACATTCATTTTTTTGAAGAATTAGACAATGTTACAGCAATCGAGGACAAAACTACTGCCACTGCTACACTTGAAGTGGATGTTTCTATTCGCCTTTTCACTATTCATTCATTGTCCTCATGCTGCAGAAGGTAGAAAGTTATACATTATGAATGTCTTCAACTCACTTGAATGATGGGCGCAATCGTTTTATCTGAGCCTCCTCCTTTTGAAGATGGCCAGGAACTAAGACCACTGGTATTGATGTAGGACCCGCCACTCGCACCACTTCCTCGTTGACTGGAAATGTGGCCTGCTTTCCCCAATGATGAATAATTCATCCCAGAGTCAAATTTGGATGACAGTTCTTCGAGATGAGCAGCTTTGCTTGAAGCGATCACATGATGGGACGGTTGTGTCAGGGCCATCGTGCCTGCTGTGCATTGCAGCATTCGATATACCAGTTCGACGACACCAAGGCCTCTGACTAAGTTATCTCGTTGAAGAAGACCACTCAATCGTTCTATCTCCTCTTCATCGACGATTGGTTGAGGTTTAGTTGTATCAATGGAATCAGCAGCGTCACGGGCAGACTAGACGAGAAAAAAATGATTGACATGCATCCAGAGTTATATGCGGTCATCATTCATTCAATCAACGCGCCTCAGTGAAACGTGTATGTCAAAAATTGAATACTGTAGTGCAAGAATGCAGCAATCTAGCAGTCGCAATAGCCTAGCTAAGATTTAAATAAAATAGACCGTGAGATGCAGACACTATCGGAATGGATGCCAAAACGCAATCTCCACCTTCGTGTCGCTGTCAATGAATGTCATGAAAACATAATGTCTCCACAATATCAAGTGCAGCTAATGAAAGAATCCAGAATTAGTTGGATAGTATGATGCCAGATACATAAAGAAATGCATCCATTATTACGAGTATATTCGTTAAGATATGGAATAACTCCAGCCATTACTAGATTGCTGCAAACTGAAGTACCTATATACAGTGTACTATGAGTGATTCTACGGTGATAATGTGATGCTATGACTTCTGCATGTACATAATCTACTTGTTAGTGATACATTGCAACATATACGAAGCGTATACCATATTATGCCGAACATACAGCTTTGAAAAGTGAGGCTCTTTCTACGCGTTGCATGCCATCTTTTTTTATATTTTTCTAAAAATCTTCAACTTATTATCATTTTACCTCGCTGATCACAATTATTTCTTCTGCATGTATGCATTTCTCAACAACTTCTGACTTATTGCTCCGTTTTCAATCAACACAGATAATTGAAGTTCGTATTTGACACAATTGAAGTCCAAAAGGATACCGATTCATCTTCGCCATCAGTACTCGTCTGACCAGGATTTCAACACAAGTCAACCATAAAGTCAAGCATTGAATACTTGTGAACTGAGGGCCTTCTATCTACGCTATCGAATTCAGAAGGGCACTAATTTCCGCTTTATTGAACTATGATTATGATAATAAGAAGCCTTTGACTACGTAGACGTTTACAAAAGCTCAGTAGACACTAAATTAATGAATAATCAGCAGTCGAAAAAATTTTGCCTCCTGTGTTGAAATGTCGATGAAAATATACATGTAAGTCTTTGTTTAGAATGCTGGTCACTGTGAAAGCTTAAGAACGCAGTGATGAATTGATTGATGACTTTAAATGTTCTCGGAAAATAAGATGGCACAGCAGATTGAATTGCTAATAAATTATTTCGATCAAATGGATTATTTAAGAATATTTCTTTTTCAGGATTTCAACCATTGCAACGTTTTCTAAGCAGCACAAAATGATGACGGGATCTTGATTGTTTCGCATCATCAAAGATTTTAATTTCCTAATAATTGACGTCAGCATTTCGGTTGCATCTTTGAACCAATTCGACGATTTCAGCAGACGTGGATTTTAGACATTCCAGAACTATTGATTGCCGAAGTTCATCGTTGTGAAAAACAGGGAATTTTGAAGTCTACTTCAAATCGAGTGCCTACCTGATCATCTATCACTGGAACCTTACAGCTCACAGCTTGTGGTTCGGATTCAACCGCGTGATATCAAAACTGATTATCTTGTCACTGAACCACAGAGTCAAATGCTCATAGCTCCAGAATATCCCTAACAATGCTGATCATAAAAACGGACTGCCTTAATTATGTCGACATTCAGTCAATTCTCATGCCTTTCATTCGTGTCGCACATCAACGCACCACAAGTGAGAATGAAGTGAAAATGCCTTGGTTGGCTATTGATTTTTTTTCTTTGGGAAGGGCGAGTAGAATTTGATGTTACAGATAAATGTATAAATTTCATTGAATGATACTGTCTGAAGATGACCTTTATGTATAGGTTAAAACAAATCGCTTAAGTTCATCTATAGCATCAAATTCTACATGATTCCTCCCAAAAAAATAATGCCATAACTTAATTTAGACATGATTTAGGTGGTTCGTTCTCTATGATCAGATCAGTACACAATGCTTTGGGAAATTTATGAAAAACAATTTATAAAAGGTTATGGTGGTCTCCGTGGCACAGTGGTTAAGTGCTGACCTAGCGATCTTCTGGTCAAGAAGTCGAGCCCCGAAAGTGTCATTGGAAATCGTCAGGAAGGACATTCGGACTGAAAGATCACAACGCCCCAGAAAAGTCTGACACTGTCAGCACCGTCCAAGCCCCCAGAAAGGGGGAGTGGTGACGTTAAACCATTCATTCATTCATTGATGAAAAACGACGACGCCGAATTTCATTTTAGGCTTCCCTTCACACTCACATGCATAATATTAAGCTATATCATAACAAACAATAAAAAATTGCTAATTTAAGTATATGAATCATGAATTTGTGAAACCTTTAAGGCTTTAACAAATTCATTGTAGCAAAGACAATAGGAACAAACGGAATCAGTATAAACACACTTGCAAAGACACGCTCGTTAAATACTAACTTCAAATAATGCAGTTACCAAATTGGATGGTACTATGTGGCTATCCCGTGAAAGTGCTGGCAAAATCGGCGGTCTATTAATCGAATGAAATTAGTTTCATATTTTCAATTCAAATGATTTCACTACATATCACACAAACCCACTCAATGAGAAATCCGTTTAATTTTCTAAGTTAACTGTGCAATCGACGTGTCCTATTCATAGATTCACTAGAAAAGAGGCATAAACAGCAGCAGAGAAGCGCAGAATGCAACATACCGATGGTCGAGACATTTGAGTATAGAACAGATGCCTCAACTCAAGTTGCTAAAATAAGAAATTACTCATCACTTCAATTTCACTAGTATGTGGTAAGATGATACCGGGACAAACCCAGCTGATAAATTATCATTTGATTCTAACGAGACCAAGTACGATCGTCTTCAGAAAAAAATGATATGAACATTAAATTTCCAGAAATAAGCTTTAAACGTCACGATTTTGTGATAAGTATGTGTCAGTATTTCCCTCCTAGTTCACCGATTTTCAAAAGAATGCTTAGGAAAAACTCGTACTTCTCGTTTCTGATTCAAATTATCATACTCACATGTCTGTCTAATTGAAATGCTGTATTACGATTTTTAGATGGAGCGAAATTTATATCTTGACTAATCCTGAGAAGATGGCGCGCTAATGTGCGATTGAATTTTGATGCAATGTCGGTGGGACGTTTCTTAAAATCAGTTTATTAAATTGAAACTGAGCAGCGAAACTTCAAATCTTTGAGAAGAATACTGAAGTCAGGCAATTCGAGACTGGCACTCAATTGCAATGTGTCGGGAGGAATTGAGAAAACGGCTTTTTCGACTTGCTATAAGGATAAAGTCGATTGAAGGTTTTATATCAGCTTTTCATGAAAGGTGGATCGTGAGAGATCTTATAATGGGGATGAATCAGAAAATGCTTTATTTTTTCGAATAATCACAATCTCAACGCCTATTCGTCAGATAATTTCTCAGTTTTCCTACAACTATAGTAGTAAGCAAGTGACAAATACTGGATAGCGCAAGATGGCCGCCGTCGTGGCTGACGTCCCCCCCCCCCCTCTGGCACGGCAGAGTGTCGTGGTCGGCCGCCGTGGTGCTTCGTGTCTGAGTCCCCCCCCCCCTCTGGAACGACAGAGGTTGTGGTCTGTC
>CAJQUW010010512.1:5000-496464 GCA_907163375.1 Prostheceraeus crozeri
TGCCTTTTTCCTGCATTAAGTAAATCTGCGAATAAATGGGTCATATCGGTCACTGCAATTCGTTTTGAATAACGCGTCGATATCGTATTCATAGTTAATAAACTTCGCCCACCGTTGCTTCTCCTCAAATTTTTAAATTTTAAAGTGGTATTCAAAATTATAGGTTTTGTGTATTCAAACTGAGTTCTGGTGTATTCCACTACTAATCTCGTTAAGATCTCCGTTTTGGGAGGTAGAAATGAATGAATTCTTCACAGGGAGTCGATATGTGATATGCTAGGTGCTTGGTGAATGGAAAATTATATATACCCAAAATATCCCCCCCTTTTGACTGTACAGCACCACATGCGTCAAATAATTTCAAATAGTTTCCTGTTCTTCAGATTGTACTTTAAATGTGGTGAGTCAACCATGCACGGCGGGACTTACAAGGGCACTGGGAATTGGGCCAATACTTGAGGATTGCTTCCTGACATTTATGTTGATGTTACTGTTTCTCACGGTCCCGATCGACTCGTCGTTCATGGTCGAGCAAAGTGCTCGGGATGCGGTTGTATCTTCCCTGAAAACAAGGGACCAACGGAATTTTCGAGGCGTTAGGTCGAGTGTGGTTGAGAAGGTCCGACTTGGCGAGGTAAGAAGAAAGACTGCTGCTGTCAGCCAAAATCGGTGTAATTCATCATTCTAACGATATGGACATGTTGTGTTATTACAGGGACACATCAATCTTCTGATTAATCCAATTCCCCTGTCCAGGATATATACAGGTGAGAAAAGTGACGAGTATCTCAGCTAATTTGAAGTCTAGAGAGTTGTCTCAAAATTGCATTTTCGGGGTTATGTTACGCATCAGTTTCAATTCTATTGCATGATTATTATTTGGTCTATAATTAAACTTTTTGATTCTCCAATTTCACTCCAAGGTTGATATTTGTTTCTGGTATGTTGTCCAAAGTTTTCGGTAACTTTGTTGTAAGCAGTGTTCACTAAAACATTTTTATACAGCTGTAGGTTCACTGTGGACAACTGTGTTAAATATCATCATTCTATATATAATAATCACGGTCTTAATGAAATTGCACACATCCCTAGAATATTTTTCACAAACAATTTAGTTATTTACTAGCAGTAAGTTGCGTAAATACGCAAGTGGGGACTGAGATATTAAGCCGTCAAGTTGATTTTGCCACAATTTTTGAATGTTGCGTTTGCTGGTATGATGCTGTCTGTCTGTTTAATCATGTTTTTGAGTCATATGAAGAGCCTTTCATGTTTACTGATAGGTAAATGTAATAATTACACTTTTTCTAGTTGGTTATTTTTGGTTTCGTTGGATTGTGGAGATAAGTGTTTTTCTTTTGTTTGATATAAAGCGGTTCTAAATATATGTTATTGTTTGAATTTGTCTTGGATTTTGGTTACCAAAATCATGGGGACTGTCTGATAGTTAGCGTTTTGTATTGCAGCTGATGAGGGATGTTTTTAAGCATCAATTTGTTTGAGATTCAAATTCACTGTCTGGTTTTAGATTTTGCTCATCAATAAATCTGTAGAAAAATTGATTCTTTATGTATCTTTTTTAATGAAGCTATGTTTCTTTTCTATTCCCTTACAACTTTAATTTTTAGTTAGTCTTTTCGAATTTGTAGTCGTTCCAGTTATCATCGGCTTTTTCTTGTTGTTGATTGTGAGCGAAAGCTGCGCAAAAGAGTGGGATTGAGACATTCAATGACGTCCCAGGTTGATTTTTGTCCCGTTATTTGAATGTTGGGGTTTGCTCGTTTGATGTCTGTCTGTTAGTTAATTCCTATTTTCATGAAATGTATGGAGTTACTTTCAAGGTTACTGAAAGATGAAAGAATTCATAATGCTTTACTTGTTGGTATTTTTATTTACGTGGACAGTCTTGTTGGCAATTCTCTTTTTTTGTGTGATATAATAGATTCAAATACATGGTCTTTTTTGAAGATTCCTGCGATATTTATGTTAGAATAATCAATGAGTCTATCTGATAGTTACCGTTTGTATGTGTGCTGTCTGGGATATTGTTAAGCTCAACTGATTTTGGCCATTAAAATACAGGAGTGGGACTGTGATTTCTTCTGCAACATAATCAATTAAGCTGTAAGATGCGTAAACTATGCACAGTGTGGATGAGAATTCAAGCCGTCGAAGTTGATTTTTGCGCCATTTTTAAATGTTAGGCGTGTGCTCGGTATGATGCTGTCGTCTTTGCTAATCCTGTTTTTGAGTGGTATGAGAGAGCCTTTATGTTTACTGATAGTAAAAGTAATTAATTGCGCTTTTCTAAGTGGTATTTCTGTTTCGTTGGATTGGTGAAGGATATTCTCTTCTTTTGACGGCCGGATTTAAGGTTTCAAATATTGATATTGTTAAAAATAGGTCTGTGATATTATGTTACCTAAATCAATGAAAACTGGTCTGATAGTCAGGTTTGGTATGTATGCAGCTGTTGAGGATGGTTTAACTTCAACTTGTTTTGGATTCAAATTTACGTCTGGTTTTGATTCCAATGCACCGTGTAGTTTGTTGTTTTGCTCTTCAATAATTTTTATACTAAAACTAATGTTTGCGGTGGATTTTTTATACAGCTAGCTTTTTTCTGTCCTTACTATAGTCCTATCGTTTTAGTATTTTGACATCAAGCCCTTCTCAAGACCTTTTTTTCATTTCAAAGGGATGATTGATATCCTCACCAAGTTCTAACCTCAAGTCTTTACTTCCTTGATCACATGACTACAAGACTGTCCTTACTCATGACCTAACCTCAAGTCTTTCCTTCCTGGATAAATGCTTGAAGAGTGTGATATGTTTGATCATTGATTATTGACGTCATTATCATGCTTGTTATACCTTCAATGTGCGTGTCTTGAACGTTATCGTTTCACCTGTCCAATGAGAAGTGCATGCTACAAAAGTAAATGAACTTCTATATCGCTAATTATTTAAATTACTCCATATCTGAGTAATACAATTTATTAGTCCTCTAATCTCTGTATTGTTACATACTTGCGTTTCGGATGACCTGTGCGATATATGCAACCTTTATTGATTTACTATTGATATAAAAAGCATTGCCAAGCATTTGAATTGTATGTAGTGTTAATGTATGTTATCATTAGGAATGAAAGCCCGTCCAGATGTTACATCGGGCTTTATCTATGTTTAGAAGATAAATGTGATGTGATTATGTCATGATATTCATTGTCTACTGATACTGTAATAAAAATTTCAGACATCATTGAATTTGTGCTTATTAATTCAAAAATTTATGAGGTGTACATGACAGCTCTTCTACTATTATTATTCAAAGAAATACCATTAATTGTATTTTATTAATAGTGTTGGAGAACAAATTTTGTATAACAGTACTGAGAATAATGTGCGCATTTAATTTTCATAGGATAGCTGTTTTCATTATTGTAGAAGGAAATTTGCCCCTACTACAGAGACTGCAACCCGTCCAAGGTTGTACTTATATTTATGTCAAGCAAAGTTGCTTGTCTCCAATCTAATAACGTTGTTGAAGTCGTTATCATCATCTATGCTCTCTATCATGGGAATATTGCTACATTGCTCCATGCGCTGTTCACACCTCTCAGTTGTTTCGTTCAGAAATCGGAGACTGTTGTATTCAGTCAGCTGACAAATAAAGATTCACATCAGGCAGGTCTGGCTTGACAAATTTACTGATTTCTGTTCCACTCTCGTTACTATGATAATTCATTGAGGTGTCTGAAATTCGATCTTCGATGACCTCATTGTCTAGACAGCCAATGACTGCTACAGTGACGTCGTTTCATACACTTACCATGATGGCTATGTTAGAACATTCATTTACCGTCATTCCACGCACGTGAGGCAGCGGACTCTACTGCTGTGATTGCTGTGTCGAGTGCGGCTTGAATGATAGATATCTCAGTGAATCGTGTCTATATATGATAGTATAATGGCTTCATGAATCTTATCAATTTCTAGGCGCATTGCATTGGTATGGATGAATTTGAAGGATATTTTTAGCACACTTATTTGTAGTCTTTCGGTAAATTTTATTTATGAACTTGTTGGATGATTCATGTTCACGTGAATGCGAAATCTTTTAATAATGTTCATGTGTATACTAGTTCTAGAAAAAGTCCATAGTATATGAACAAGTAGTCAATAGGTATATCTCACCAAGAATGCAACATTAAATGCATATTGCGGTAGTGAACTGCATTCCATAACGGATGATACTCCACACAGCAAACAACTGCGCCTTGCATAGAAGTCATTGATAGTCCCAATCGTATGCTTCAGGCGGCTTGGTTAGTGGTGGTTTGTTGGGGTGTGTGGGGGAGTGTGGGGGTGGTGAAGTGGTGGGGTGTTGGCGTTGAGTTGGGAGGACGTGGGTGGGGGGGTGGTGGGTGTCTGGTGAGTGTGAGTGTGGGGGTGTCAGTGGAGGGTGGGGATTGTGCTGGGTGGTGAGGTGTGCGAGGAGGGGGTTGGGGGGGTGAGGTGGAGTGGGTTGTGGTGTGTGGGGGTGTGGATGGGAGGTGAGGTGTGGGGTGGGGTGTGGGGGGGGGAAGTGGGTGGAGTGGGTGTGAGAGGTGTGGTGGATAGGCGGCAGGGGGGGGTGGGGGTGTGGTGGTGGGTTGGAGGTCGGGGGAGATGCTGGGGGTGAGGGGGTGTGTGTGGGTGTGTGGGTGTTGTGGGGTGGATTGGGAGTTAGGTGTGGGGTGGGATGGGGGGGTTAGGTGGGTATGGGGGGTGTGGGGTCCGTGAAGTGGGTGAGGTGGAGTGGAGAGGGTGTGGGTGGTGTGAGTGTTAGGCGTGTGGGGGGGTAGGGGTCGTGGGTGGTGGGGGGTGGGGGTGGGGGGTGTTTGTTGGGGGGGTTGTTTCCGGTGGGGGGTGTGGTGTCGCTGGGTGGGCGGGGGTCTGGTGGAGTGGGTGTGGGGGTACGGGGGGCTGGAGTGTTAGCAGTGGGTAGATTTGGGGTGGTGGGGAGGGTAGGGGAGTGTGGAGGTGGGTGTAGACGGGAATGGTGGTAGGGGGGGTGTCGTGGAAGTGTGTGTGGGGATGGTAGATGGGGTGGGTCGGGGGTATGGAATGGGGGGGGGTTGGGGAGTGGGTGTGTGGAGGTTGGGGAGGAGTGGGAGGTGGAGGGGGTGGGGAGGTGGTGGTAGCGGGTGTAGTTGGTGGCGTGTGGGGGGCGGTGTTGAGGGGGGGGGGGGTGGGGCAGTGGAGTTGGGGTGGGTGGGGTGGAGGGGAGTGTGATTGGGGTGGGGGGGTTATGGGTTGTGGGTAGCTTGTGGGGTGGGGGTGTAGGTTTGGGTCCGGAAGGGGGGTGGTGTGGTCGAGTGTGGTGGCTGTGGGTTGGGGGGTTGGGTGGTGGGGAGGGTGGCTGGGGTGAAGGTGGTGTGGTGGTGTCTAGGTGGGGGGGTATGAAATGTATGGTAGTATTAGTGAGAGAGAGGTGGGGGGGTTTTAGAGAGGACTGTGGTCGAGGGGGTGGGGGTGGTTGGTGGGTTGGGGGTGGGGGGGGTGGTTAGGAGTGGGTGTGGTGGGGAGGTGGGGGTGGTGGGGTTTGGTGTAGGTGGGAGGTGTGGGGGGGGGAGTCGGTAGGGGGGTGAGGTGGCTGTGTGTAGGGGGTGTGGGGGGGGTGGGGGGAGGGGTGGGAGTAGGGGTGATGGGTGGGTGGTGGGGTGGTGGGAGGGGGTGTGGGTGGTGGGGGTGGGGGTTGCGGGTGGGTTGGAGGGGTGAGTTGGGGTGGGGGGGGTGGGTGAGGGGTGGGGTGTGTGGTGTGTGGGGGTGGGGTGGGGGGGTGTGTGGGGGTGTAGGGGTAGGAGTAGGATGGGGTTCTGGGGGGGTGGTGGGGAAGGGTGGTGTGTGGGGAGGGGTGGTTGGTGTGGGGTGGTGGGCGCGGTGGTGATGGGATGGGGGGGTGTGGGGTGGGGTGCGGTGAAAGCGGAGGGGGTGGTTGTGGGTAGGGAGTCGGTGGGGGGGGGGTGGTGAGTGGTGCGGTGTGTTGGGGTCGGGGGGGAGGCAGGTGGGGTGGTGTGGGGGAGGGTGTCGTGTGGTTTGGGTGGTTTGGTGAGTGTGGGTGGGTGGTTGGTGGTGGTTTGTCGTCTGGAGGGTGGTGGGGGTGGCTTGTGGTGGTAGGTGTGGGTTGGTTCGTGGTGGTTGTGTTGGAGTGGGGAGTTCGGGGGGGGTGTGTGTGTGGTGGTTGGGTGTTTGGCGGGGGGGGTGGGGGTGGGTTGGGTTGAGTGGTGGGGCGTGGAAGTTGGTGTGTGATGGTGGGGGTGTGTTGGGTGTGGTGAGGAGTGTGAGTGTGTGGTAGTAGGCGGAGGTGTGGGGGTCGGAGTTGGGTGGTTTGGGATGGGAATGTGGTGGTGGTGGAGTTAGGTGGGGGGTTGGGAGGTTGAGTATCTGTGGGTGTGGTGGCGCTGGGGTGTGAGAGTGATGGGGGGGGGGGTAGGAGGAGTGGGGGGGGGGGGGGGGGGGGGGGGGGGTTGGGGAAGGGGTTTGTGGGGGGGTGAGGAGAGGTGGTGTTGTTTTGTGGTGTGGTGGGTCGTTGGTGTTCGGGTGTGGGGGGGGGGTGAGGGTTTGGTGGGTCTCGGGTGTGTGGGGTGTGTTGGGGTGGATTCGCGGTGTGAGGGGGGAGGGAGGTGGGGGGTTGGTGGGTAGGGGGGATATGGTGAGCGCGCGGGTGGGGTGAGGTTTGGTGTGTGGGTGGTTGGGGAAGTGTAGTACTGGGATTGTGGGAGTGTGGGGGGGTGTTGGGGTGTAGCGTGTTTTTTGCATGTGTTGGTTTGTTTTTAAGATTCGTTATTTTTTTTTTTGTTATTTTATGTATTTGTTGCTTAGGACTTTTGTTAATTAGGTAGATTTTGTTAGAATTAATTTTATTTTTTGGATTTGATGGTTTTGAGGGTGGAGACTATAGGGGGTTAGAAATTATTTTTATAGACTGTCAAGATACACGAATGGACAGCTCTTCTTGTTCTCCCTGGTTCCTGAGAACCTTCAATACGTTTCCGTAAGTGATTTCCTTACCGAAAGATGTCGCGTGGAGGATATTGTATACTGGCTAATGTGTGTTCGTTGCGGGATCAGTCGAGTGTGGAACACGCTCATCGATGAAAGAAGACCGCTGACCATAGTGACCGACATGTCATGGGCCATTATCCATGCTGTTGTCCTTGCATTTGGTGGCTCCCATCTCCGCGGTTATCTGCAGCAGACGTTTCAGCGCTTACAAAAAAGTCATCTGCGCCGGCGTTCGTCGTCTTTGTATGCTCCTCCCACCTGATCAAAGCCGTCTCCAGGTCTTTGGAAATAAAGGATAAGCGAGTCAAATTCATTTTCCTCAATTTTTCGGCGAAATGATAGATGCACAGACGATGGAGGAAGCTGCGGAAGTGTGGAGGAAGATGAAAGTGGTGTTTTTATCGAAGACGATGTCCTCTGAAGTAAGAACATATATGCTGACATCGAAGAAGGTGGACGAAGAGGAAGATGCTACATTCAGCGAAATGGTCGTTGAATCGGATCCAGAGGCAAAAGGCATTCGGAAGTCATCTCCTTTCAAAGCATATTTTGATGCGGTACCAGGTCCTGAGCATGATGATGATAATTCCGATAATCCACTAAATTGCCCGGCAATAATTTCGGCTATGGAAAAGGTGCAGCAAGAATGGCTTCCCCTTTATGGACTATGGGATTCAGCTATTGTCAATGGACATAGTAAGAACCACCTGACAAACGCGAAAGTGGAATCCTGGTTTTCGTAAGTATTTTTCTCTTGATTCGTACTCATCGGAAGGGTAGAATAGGGGGAAAGAAGCCTAGTAAATTAAACTTTATTATGAATTTATTATCATTTTAATAGGATAATTGACGACAATGTCGACAGAACTCAATTTGCTTTAGAGTGCCAGTTCGCCTGGAGATAGAATAGAAAGATGTCCTCAGACTTGAACAATTTAAGAAAAAAATTTCTTGGCAGCCTTTCCTGACTTTGTCGTGCGTCTGATAATTAGAAAGATTGCAGAGTGCCACTTTATTTGCCACTGCCAAAGATTCAGTTGCTAAAGAAAGCTAGTTTATTTCAAAGTTTGAACTCTCTTTAAATAGAGATCATCATGTATAGTTGCTTTTTTCACCGTAAATATTTCAATGAAATGTATGCAGATCAGTTGCATAGGGATGGGTGACCATGGCATTATTCGGAGTGAAAAACAACAAGCTACGTGAATATAAGTAAGTAAGTAAGTAAGTAAGGCGTTTATTCATAAGAAATTGAAAATCATACAATTCATTTATAGTACATATAGAAAAGCGAAATAGATACAGAATGATGATTTCACGCAAAAGACACATAAGACACTTATTTCAAACTATTTACAAGTGAGCACGCGTACGGAATAAAAGTGCGTTGTCGTCGTTCAGTTCTGCATTGAGGTAAACATAAATGTCCACTGTATATCAGTCTCTAAGGTATCAGATGATGAAGGGGATGATTTACATTTTGCTCACATTTTCTGAAAAAAATTAATAGTAGCTCTCTTAAACACAAGTTCAATACTTTCAAAATCAGTACATTTACAACGAGATCCGCATATTAAAGAATGTGCTCTGTTTTGTAGACTTTCAAACATCAACATGTGCCTAGCAAATAGTCTTCCATAAATTGGACATCCATAGGTGAACAATGATACAATCAAGGACTTATATACTCGTATAATTTTTGAATCATGAACGCTAAGTGTTTTTTTAAGCACTCTTAAGATGTACAAGCGCTGAGATGCACGCTTCAAAACTGACAAAAACTGCTCGTCCCAAACAAGTTTCGCATTAAGCACAAAGCCCAAAAGATGTACAGATGTTCTACCAGTATATGTAGACGCTACATGGACATTACCACGAGAACAATCGTGATCTGCAGATCTTTTTATGCATAGTTTCCAGCATTTTGAAAAATTCATGAAAAACCCCATATCAGAAAGTACAGCCTCAAAAGCGGGTACGTTCGAAACAAAATTAGGTATTATTGGCTCAATTACATTGACGTCATCAGCGTACATTACAAATGTTGAGTTCATACATTTTGTTGAAAGGTAACCCATAAAAGCCGCAAACAGATAGGGCCCTAACACTGATCCCTGTGGGATACCCGAAATGACGTTAAACACAGGGCCTGATACATTGCATAAAGTGACCAATTGTTTACGGCCAGTCAGATAGGATTTCAACCACGATAGGAAACCGTGATCGAAATCAGCACAGTTCAAATGATTCAACAACCGATTATGACTCAAAGTATCAAACGCTTTTGTTATATCAAGTAAGTATAAATGCACAGCAGAAACCTCAGGAGAATCAAGAGACAAGGTCAAGTTGTCGACAACACTGATTAGAGCATGGTAGTGGATCCAAGAGGGCGAAAAGCATGTTGTTGTGGTCCATATAATGAAATGAGATCTCTCCTTACACGATCCAGTATTAGCTGCTCAAACACTTTTGAGATAACCGAAAGAACAGATATGGGTCTGAAGTCACTTATCGTTGGTCTAGCTTTCTTCGGTATTGGAGAAATTTTACTAATTTTAAACGCAGATGGAAACGTTTTTTCAGCAATAGAACGATTGAATATTATGGCCAGAGGTTTGCAAAGCCATTCAGCACCTGCTCTCAAAATACGAGGAGGGATATTGTCGGGACCGGATGATTTCTTGTTGCTTAATTTTGCAAGCTTAAGGAAAACTTCGTCTGCTGATATTACCCAATTAAAGTCTGCGTCGATCATTGGGTGTAGGGGAACATCATTGGGATTAAAGTTTGAATAAAAATCGCCAGATAGTGCCACAACGGTTTGTTCAATGCCACTATTCATATGAATCAAGTTGTCAATGCCACTTGTGCTGGACTTGTTACGGACCTCGTTTACCACATTCCATATGTGCTTGTTGGATTCACAGCTTTTATTAGCCCACATCTTCTTAGCCTTTATTATTTCAAGTTTCACCTTTTCTTTGTAGTGATGGAAAAGATCCGACTTTCTGGCTCTATATGCCTCCCACCTTCTGTTGATGAGCGATTTCAATAAAGGGGTAACCCAAGGTTTATCACGATTTGACATCACGACGTTTTAACGAGGAATAAAGTCCATAGCCGTATGCAGCAGCTGGTAGAAACGCATACACATGTCTTCGACGTTTACTTCCGAATTTAAAAGATAGTCAAAATCAATGGTGGACAAAAAATTGTTAAACATAGCAATATTTGATGAACGATAGTCCCACACTAAGACAGACCGTTCGAAAACATTTACATCAAGAGGTGTTTTAGGGCTCAAGATTACACAGTTGTGATCGGAGTTACTGATTGGCGGACCGATACGCGCTGAATCTTCATAAAGTACATCTAAATCTGGAGTTACCCAAATATGGTCAAGAATAGAGAACAGTCTCGTTGAGGATACAACCTTATTAGTGAAGCTAAAATCAATAGAGAAAAAGTCAGTAGAGAAATCGTTGAAGTCGCCGCTGACAACAAACGATTGGTCAGGGTTGTTTTCTAACAAGCGGTCTAACTCACCTATCAAAAGCAATGAGATTAGACGATGACTTTCGACTGACAGTCCAGGAGGAATATATAATACAAAACATATGATGTTACGCCTTATCAAAGAAATAATCAAACATTCTATACACGAAGGTTTGTCGATACATGGGGCAATTACATAAGGCACGAACTCAGTTCGCACCCACGCACAAACACCTCCTCCTTTTTTACATACTCGGTCATCACGTAAAAACTATAACCATCAATAGAAAATAGTGAGTCGTCAATGGCAGGATGAAGCCATGATTCAGTCATAAAGATCAAATCAGGATGGATTTTGGAAATGGTCAGACAAAACTCATCAAATTTATTAAAGATGGACCGTACATTTGAAAGAAAAAGTTTCGGGGCGCATGCATTCGTTTCCACATTTTTATAACGAGAATGTTCGCATCCTGAGTTTGACGGAAGATGATGGCTTAAAACATTTCGCGAAAACCCATAGTATTTCGAATAACCACTTTCCCTCTAGAAATTATGACATCTTCACCGTTCATTTTCCTTTCGCGAACCTCTTTCCTCAGTCTCAGTTGAACCTCACGTTCTAGACGTGTTAGATCAGCTCTGACATAAAGTCTGGAGTACAGGGGAGATTCGCGAAGCAGTTTTGATTCACGGAGCACTTCTATTCTCTGTTTCGGGTCCGTCAAAACAACCCTGAGTAACCGCTTATTGTCATTTCGAGGTCGCCCAATACGGGAAACCCTTTCAATACTTATTTCAGATTTATCAATAGTTCGAAAAACATCCTTACACTTTTGCAGGTCTTCCAGTGCACGTTCCGCAACAGATCCACTAGTAGGTTCAAGCAAACCTGAAATCATTATGTTGTTTTTTCTTATATCTCTTTCTCTTAATTCATCACAAATCATCGATAGATCTTTACCAGTATCGCAATTCTTAACTTCATTGTACTTAGTTATCAGTTCGATATTCTCGGATTCTAGCTTGCACACGCGGGATGCAAGTGAAGATACGGTTGCCTTCAAAGATTCAATCTCTTGTTTAAGTGAAGCAATGATATCGTTTTTGAAAGTCTCGAACATCGATTTCAATACATCAATTGTGACTTCCGATTGTGAATTCCCTCTTGTCGTTCTCTTAGTTGGTGGGGTTTGTAGAGGCATGTTATAACAAGATAGTGATAATTATAAGATTCGTTGCGATTCCACACACAACCGAACGCAGTGATATAGCGACACAGATCACGTGATGAAAAATCGATATTCTGGATTTCTACGCGCAGGGGGACCTCTAGCAGACGCGTTAATAACAGCTGATTTAGAATCAACAGCTGACAATACCAGCCGGTCAGCAATCAATATGAAAAGTCGCCGAAGAGAACAATGACACACTGATAGCGATGACGTAAGATAGACACACAATGTACTGGAGATGAGAGGCAGGGAGCAGAATTCAATGCGATTTGACAATAGAATCCAACAAAATCCCAAATTAACGGCAAGAACGGCAGTAATGAGGATAACCAACGCAAGAAAAAGAAAGACCAGGGGAAAGCGATCCGAACGAGTGCAAAAATCAGGCGTAATGACCACAGGGACCACCAGAACCAACACAATAAACGTAAGATTCGATAGACAGCAAGAGCGCACAACCGACCAACACGATGCTAGATTTGTCACCAACCTTGCGCCATATGCAATGGCTGCGTGAAAAATTGAGAGAAGCAGCACAGATAACTCAGATCCCATATCAGGTGTTTACTCCTCTGTCATCTCCGGCGAGTGTGCAAGTGAAACGAAGTTCCACAACAACATCCTCAATTCCATCGCCTACCCCAATCACAACAAACACGAGCCCCATCATCACACCGGTAGATTCGAGAAAGACTCAGAACTCTGGTCCACATCCTACCTGGTGCAGGTAATTAACCTATACAACGTACTGTCTTTGCATCATTACCTTTGAATTTGAAAGAGAAAGACTATCTCAATGTGTTACCAACTTCATTCGGCTTAATGGATACTTTTAGACGAAAAAAACTTTGCCATTTATTTTATTTTACCACACATCTGACAGTGTGTGTGTCAGTTGCTTCTTTTGTTTCGCTCTTCAATCATACGTAATATTCTGAACATATAGGTTTTATTCTACATTATTTCAATTGAAAGGGTTCCGTTGGGAGATAATGTTAAGCAACATGTCAGTTCCGCATTTATGTCGGCAGCGGCAATTATAAAACTACAGGGTGTTTCAGAAATGCTGGGCACAACTTGATGAATCATAATTCCCATTTATGCAGCCATTCGAACGAGGTCCATTTGAATCTATAGAAGTAGGAGTCACACTATGTCTATGCAAAAGTGAGGGACTCCGCCTCCATTAGAATTCGCTGCTAATTTGCTCAGACAATCAGCAAATATGATTGTTCATAGTTTTGCATTTTATACCCCTGTTTTAGTTGATTTTGAGCTATGGTTATGTTAATTAGATAGGCTATTCATTCCATAATCAATTTCAATACTTGAATTGAATACTTGACCTCAAATCACAGTAAGTTTACAAGCATACTCAATTTCTATGATTTCAAATGTTAATACATTGTTTTCCGCATAAATTCAAACTGATATTCGTTCACTGATATATCGATTTCTTCATTTTGCGCTGTTAGTAAGTAAGAGTTTTAAAATACTCGCGTTATGGCTGAAGATGACAGACTTGAGCAGAAGATTAAGGCTGTACGTTTATATTCTCTTTCTCAAAATGCTGTTGAGGTTGAAAGACAACTTTTACGTCAATATGGAGAGAATGCAATCGATCGTAGAACGATTGGACGCATCAATAAACAGTTTGATAAAACTGGTAGTGTTCAACCGAAAAAGCCTACCGGTAGACCACCGTCTATCACGACGGATGAAAACAAGGCAGTGTTGGTTGAGCTGCTTGTTGATAATGGTGCCGAGCCTATGTCAAGCCGGAAATTGTCAAATGCCTGTCATCTAAGCCATTCGTCCACTTACAGACTTCTCAAGGAACTCAAGTGCAAGCCGTATATTCCACGCTTGATAAATGAATTGTGCGAAGACGACTTTGATCGCAGAGTTGAAACTTGCGACATCTTACTGGGTATGATGGATAGAGATCCCGAGTTCGCGAATAACATCTTATGGTCTGATGAAGCACAATTCAAACTTTCTGGAACAGTCAATCGACACAACTGTGTAATCTGGTCGACACAAAACCCTCAGTGCACTGTTGAAAGTAATGGTCAGGCCCCACGCGTAATGGTATGGTGTGGCATTCGTTCGAGTGGAATAGTTGGTCCTGTATTCATCGATGGAAATCTCAACGGTGAGAAATATCTTGACTTGCTTCGTGAACATGTCTTCTCCATCAATGATGACAATATGTGGTTCATGCAAGATGGTTGCCGGCACATTACGCCACATCAGTCAGGAGACACCTGGTCAGGAGACACTTTAAAGAAAGATGCATTGGTCGTCGAGGTCATGTGGAGTGGGCCCCACGTTCTCCAGATCTTACACCTTGTGATTTTTTTATGGGGCTTCCTCAAAGATAGAGTTTTTGCACGTCGACCTAGGAGTCTTCCAGACTTAAGGAGCTTCATCATCTAAGAAGTTCACAACATAACTCCAGAACTGCGTCATAAAGTTTGCCAGTCCGTTTCTTCCCGATTTCGAGCGTGCATTGCCAAGGAAGGCCAACAGTTTGAACATGATCGATAACTTGTACTTTGACTATGCTCTCATTGTTTTCTTGTTAAATGTCTATTATTTGCTTATACAAGTATACCTTTATCAAAGAAAAAAGGTTTTTTCATTTCCCGATTTAGTGGTTAAAATGATAGTAGCCCTAAATATATAAGTTTACTAAGATCTGCAGGTGTACATGAATACATCGGCTATATAACATGTTTACATCAATATGAAGTTTTGCGACTGTCAGGGCACTTTTACGATGGTAAATATAGATAAAGATCATGATATAGAAATTTTTATGCAAAGTGCCCAGGATTTCTGAAACACCCTGTATATCTGTTTTGACATGGTCAAAGGAATGCCATATTTTCAGACCTACGGAAGACGTCAGATGGGAGCATGAAATGACTGCGTGTTTCAAGATCGGAGACATCAAAATCCTGCGATTCATGCGTGATAGTCTGATTCGCCCAAACAGGTGGATGGAGACTGAGGTAAGATATAGCCATGCCATTCTCCAGCTAATGATACCTCCGTGTAGTTCATTTTAAAGTCATAGTCGAAGAAGCATCCGTTGGTTAATCCTCCCTTTTCATAAACAATATTGCAATGGGAAAACTTTTGGGCGACGTCATAAGCTTTCAGACGAAGGTCTGTACACAAGCTGCATAACCTACCAATAATCAGGAATAAAATCATTAGTAAATGCAATTATTATTATATCTAATTATTCGTTTCAATAAATGTCATTTCAGCGATGAAGAAACTCATAATCGTTCATTTTGCAGATGATATGTGCATACCTTCGATTCATCTACAAAGACGTGGATGGCGCCGTCATATTGTCGTCTCATGAGACGAAGATGATCCTCAAAGAGCAGCCGGCATCAGAGGATCTTGTACGCAAACTCAAGGTAATTGAATTTTTAGATATAAAATATTAAACTTTCACAAAGTTCAAATCATAAGAATCAGCAGAATCATAAAGTTAGTCCTTACGATTTAAGTACAAGCATCATTGTCCATGAGTGTTTATAGGTCTGCATGCATTGATCATCGATAAGAAAGTGGTGATGTCTGAATTTATTGAAATCTGAAAGTTCTAAGTATGAAGAATTGAAGCAATGTCCTAACATTAACACCAGCTAAAAATATGCGGAAGAATATCCATGTTAAAAACATAACATTGTGTAAAAGTAATTGACATCCAAGTTTCTCGTCTATCTCCAGAACAAGGTGAAATTTGTTGTCGGAGTGCGTCACCTTGCACACCACTTCTCCATTCTTTTCGCCAACTTCCTAACGATAACCAAGCAATTCACTTACATGGATCCTTTCCGGGAGTGCGAAATGAGCACGAGTAGTGACAAATATCAACAGTGGTTGTAAGTGTAAAATGATTTTGGATTTCAATGATAATGCAGTAATGCATTTACCTCTTCTAAAAGATTAATTTAAGTATTTTGCCAAAATCTTCAAAAAATTGTGCGACAGGTGTATAATGTTCGTTTCACAGACTTCTGAATTTCGACTTTCACCTCCAAACTTGAACATGAATCAAGTCGACAGTGATGCACATGCTAAACAACATTAATCTCAAGCATCTTAGCAAATTTATGGTGATTGCCTGAAAATATATTGCATTTATACTGTGCTAGATGGACCTCCTGTTCTTTAGGTTTATATCAAGGTCTCAGGCAAACATAGAGTATAACTGCCATCTTATCTGTGATAACAATGGAAGAATTATTTATGGAAAATTTCTTGTAAGTTAGCTCTATAAATCTGACTATAGCCAGTACCTGATATGATTAAAGTTGTCATGATTTTTCTATCTATTCGTAAATCTATTTTCCTATCCAAAGGTCATTCAACAAGTTCAAAAAAATTTCATTGGTAACCGATTGGAAGAGCTATCAACCGAAACATGCCCATCAAAAATTCGGTGACTCTGACAGTTGCGGTGCATCTCTGCTGCATGTACGAAGAATTTTATGCCATCGCCGGGAGACGGCGCAGCCTTCTATTCGAAAGCTCGAAGGCTGATATAAACAAGCATAGGATAGTAATGTGGAGGAGGATGGTCGATAGCGCCGAAAACGAAAGCGATTTTTGCCGGCATCAAGTCAAGTGCCCTCGCAATCAAGACGCGGAAGACAAGTGGGTAAGCTTAAATGTAAAGAAATATGTAATGCAGATATGTATATACTAGATCAACTCCAGAAAGTAGCGCGTATCATTTTTATTTTCTACAACAGACCGTAAGAGATGGTCATGACGTGATGCTAATTACTAAATATAGGCGCTATTTGGTCGGATTGTCCGAATATTTCTACATAGCATGCGAGGGATGCATGCAGCACTATAAAGATGATGAACAGTCGACATCGTTTTCGTCACCGCACATGAAATTCTGGAAAGCATATTTTACACAAAGTATCATAGACGAAAAATATACTGTTCTTCCACAAGTAACACATCCAATGATGATGAGCTTTAGGCAAACGATAAGTGAAATTACTTTTGTAAGTCTTCAGGACTTTCTGTGCAATCACAGAAACGTTTAACAAGAATTGTTTCCATTCCTGCAGGTTCAATGTCTTAATTGCGGATGCAATTTCCACAGCCTTTGTGTGCGGAGGAGTCCTATGGCGGATTGGTTGAACGCATGGAAGTGTACCTTGTGTATATAGAAAAGCCTTGGTCGCCGCTTAATTTGCTAGTTATCTGTAAGTTACCATGTAAGGATCCGTGCACGTCTCAGAGGTCATCGGTATAGTAAGGTAGATGTGCTGCACAACTAGAAAAGCTTTCGTTTATCTTTCGTTCTTGAATTCATGCACAGTACTTGCTAATTTCGTTTGTCTGTGGTAAGTCATTGCCCATTGATTGTCCATGGATTAGGCAATCTTGTGCATTTTGATTGAACATATTTAGGTATTTTTCCTCGTGCTTTGGCTGTCCATCTTGAACGTGTATACCTTTTGAGTCATCCTTTGGTGTCTCGGCTTTGTGTATGGTGAACGGATAATTAATGAAATATGTGAGCTACATTGGAAAATGGATCCTCTTCTTCCTTCTTCAACAAGAGGCTGCCTTTCTTGGGCTGTCAACTTTGAATTGATCGGGATAGGTATATATTTAGTTTAAGTTAGGCATATTTATTAAGTCTGTTGCCTTGAACACCAATTATGGGAGGCATGGCATTATTTGTTTGAACTGCTTAGAAAAGAAATGAGACAACTCTATTGCTGTTTCATCTTCGAAATTCCATGTGGTAATTTTTCTAAATTGATGAAACTAATATTTTGCTCACAAAAATAAAAACGTGGATTATTAGCGTGGATCAGAAAGTATCATACGTTTTAGCGTGCTTGGGGAAAATTCCTGTTCAACATGCGAGGCAATTGCAAGACTCGGGCGATGATGCAGACGATTATAGTGACGTGCTCTAAAAATTGTGAATCAAGCACGGATGTCGGTTCAGATGTCGATTTTTACAACGAATTACCCATTGATGATTTTAAAACACAAGGAGATGCGTCGCAGTCATCTACTGATTGTACTAGTACCACTGACTAGGATAGTCAGTCCTAGTCAGTGACTAGTACCCATAGACGTCGAAAAGAATGTATTGATGTTTCTCATCCAAGGCTGTCACATCTGAATCATCCTAGTTATTCACAATGATTTCAATGTTGCCTCCAATGACACTGACGTTCAAGTATCAGATGCACCTGATTACAGTGTATTTGAAAGACTAAACGCGCCAGGACCTGACTGTCAGGAAGATTTTGTATTTCTCTTTGCGTAATCCGAATTGATTGGGACATTGGTTCAATGCATGAAAGACAATGCAAAATCTCCAAACAATAAACAATCGCCTCTACGAGAAGGTAATCTACCAAAGCACTATCGTGTATTGTGAGAGCATTTTTACCGATCCTTCCTTCGTTGCTGTGTATGGATGAAAATCGCTAAGTGACTTTTATGAATATTGTTACCTGTCGTTTTATTCTGTGCCTGCGGCACGAACTCTTGTCGAAGCTCACTTTAATCTTCGCTGTGTGCACTTCGCTCTGTAATTTGATATTGGGAAAATAAAAAGGGGAGGGAATTTGTTCGTTCTATAACCAAAGAAACTTTGTTTCTATGTGCTTCGTGTAATGGTTGCCCTTCTTTGCACATCGACTGTTTCCGTTTGTGGCATATATATATAAGGATTATAATTTGTATTTCTGACTTTCAGTTTTTTGAGATGATTATTGAAATTAGTTTAGTATTGAATTATTCTGAAATTAGCCGTCGCTGGATGTTTGAAAATTTTACAGTAGCCGACCAAAAAGGGTTTTAAACAGGATGATATTGTAGTCCTAAATACAAGCGTTACTATCAATAGAAGAACGAGCATTTAGTTCACATAGCAATTATTCAGGCTAAAATGAGTACTAAACCTGTTACTCCCCATAAGCAGGAGCTCCGGATAGGCGGGAGAGAAATCTTGCTCCCAAATCGTCCCGCTTATCCGGAGTGCACTGTATAAAACATTTTGAACATAGACCAGAGCGGAGTGGAGCTGATTCTTTCCTATTAGATATTATAGATATTACAGAACTACTGCACTCGTATTCGAGAAAAACACTCCTTTGAATTTCTGCAGATCCGTTAGTTAATTAAAGAGAAAAAACGAGCTTTTACTCGACGTTTCGGGTCCAGACCCTTATTCACAAAGTATAAAACAGGTATTTTATACTCTGTGAATAAGGGTCTGAACCCGAAACGTCGAGTAAAAGCTCGTTTTTTCTCTTTAATTAATAATAATAATAATGCTAAAGTGCAGTCGGTAAGCGCAGTACAATAAGGAACAGAGAATAAAGATCAGATCAGACAATACTTTATGAATGAGTTCTTGAATCTTTTGGTGCGCGCCAGAGGTGGTCCAAGAGGGCAATTGTTGCGTGTAGTCGGCTACCGCTCTTCAAACATGCAGCGGAGAGGGTGGCCTTGATGCTCGAGGATTTTCTTAAACAGATTTTACATGTTAACTAACGGGTCTGCAGAAATTCAAGGGAGTGCGTTTCTCGATTGCGAGTGCAGCCTATAATCATGATCCTCCCGTTTGCTGCCATCACTTATTGTAGAACTATCATAGAGGCTGAACGGTTAAACTAAAAAGATAGTTCCTTGGAAGTGTTGTTAAAAAAATAATTAAAAGTGACATATGTGATTTTGCATTACTATTTTAGAAAATACTAGCACTTACAATAGAAGACCTTGCCTTTCAGATTTTAAGGGCTTAATTGATGATGTTTCGGCCATGTACAATTATGAACTTCACGCAACTTTTTTAAACTTTCGGTACACTGGTGGGAAGAGATGCGACTAGCGCATGCAACATGTTTTACACAAATTTATGTTCCACTTCAACTATACGCCTGTTTCTTGATCATTTTATCTTATTACCTGTTTGAGACTCCTTATTATCTCTTGAGAATTCCTAGGAATGATCACTATACAGGAAATTGCATGCTGTGGAATGTTAATGGCATGCAACATGTAAATTAGGATAAACATTGCTTCCGGAAAGCAGCATGCAATCTTGATAACGTGATATCAGCTGACTTATTGTCCAACGTTAAAGCTATTTATTTTGCGTGTGCTATTCGTTCGACGACTTGACCATGGATTTTCCTTTCCTGTTTGTTTCTTTCATCCTTGCTAAAGCAAGTCTTGGTAGTGACGTACTTACTTGTCGTCTTCAACTGCATCCATGGTCTTGCAAATTAATGAACGGTAAATTCATAGATTTGAAGCCACTCAGCTCTGGGTCAGCTCCAAACCTTCAAGTCACCGCGGCGAATTATGTCTATGAATGGGATCCATACAAGTCATTCCAATGTTCAGGATTGACAGTTTCTGCGTGTCAAAAAGGTCCGAATAAAGCCTCAACTTTCGATATTGGCGAACAGTCAACGGCAGAGTTCAAAACGGATCCCACAGGTTTGTACTTGGTCTACAACGCCGCTAATAGTGGACGAAATATAAGAATCAACCTCGTGTGCGATGATTCTAAAGAAAAGGAATTCACAACAAGCGGAGAAGGTCCTCCTGATCATTACACATTCACTTTGACGTCAAAATATGCATGTGCCGTTTCGAATGACGACTCGACTCATCATGGACTCAGTTTAGGATCAATACTTCTCATCATACTTGTCATATCTATTTCTGTGTACTTTTTCACTGGTGTCCTGGTCAATGTCTTAGTCAAGCACAAAACCGGGCTAGAGCTAATTCCGAACAAAGATGTTTGGGTGATGTTTCCAGGTCTTGTAAAAGATGGAGGTGTATTCCTTGTTAATAAGGCACGTGGTCAACCTTATCAGCAATTGTAATTTTTTCTAAGAAAGTTATATCATTCAAAAGTATGTTTTGTATACTGACACATAGGAGAGATGAGGTGTGCTATGGTTGATTCCATAGTATGAGCATTTGAAAATGAAAACATATGTACAAAACAGATGAGAGTGCAGTGTAGTAACATATCAATAAATGATTGTTTTCGCGACCATTTTCAAATCAACATTGCGGGGTGTGGGCTGACGATCTCAGCGATTTACCACTACTGATTCATCCTTAACAACGAATTTATTTTATTCTAGCGCTAGTTGACGATTTTGTAAAGTCCTTCGTTAGTGGACCTATATCATGATGATGAAGACTAGAGAATTAGATTTTGAAAATGACCACAGATTTATTTACTAGTTGTACGGATCTGTAGCTTATGTAATCAATCGTCAATAATTGCTTTGATGATGTAAGCCTAAATTAATGTGGCAGTTAGCATCATTTCAAGCCGCGATGGACAAATAACTGAAGTTCTTCACTTGCCTGCTATCTTTTTCAAAAATCTTAGTTCAGTATGTTGGCCACCAGGTTCCTAAGCCATTGGGTGCAACTTTTCTATTTTATACATAGAACTTCGTAAATTGGGGAGAGACCTTTTCGCGGGAGTGGTTAGCCTCCCGCGTAAGATGGTAAACCAGATGATAAACAGATGAACAGATGATAAACACAACGAAGTTCTCATTGAAATATAGTTTTGCTGTACAAGTATGAACTCTTTTCAATTACAGACATTGTTGTACATAATTTACGGTAGATAATAGAATGGTGAATGTCAACGCATCTGGAATGTGACCTTTCATCTGCAGCATTTCTATTAGCTCAGCTCTTGTTGTCTACAGTGCTTGACTTTGCATCACACCTGAGAGTTGAAATGACATTTCGTCTTGATTAACGTTGGAATATATCACGTGAATCAGCCGGAGCCGAGCCGGAGCCGGAGCCTTAAGGAGCCGATGGTTTTGGTCGGAGCCGGAGCCGATTTATCACAAAGGCTCCGGCTCCGGCTCTGATAGTTTGAGCTTTGATATAAATCTAGAATTTTGAAAGTTATTAATTGTCATCATAAAAAAAATTAAATCATTTGAAATCTAAAGATATGTCTTTTAAGTATACCAATGATCTGTCCTCCACGATATCTTTCTTTGCAGTTGCCGCCTTCTTTTGTATTATATTTATTATATATTTACATACATGTGTAATATTTTTTTATTGCATATGTTTCGTAAGACTAATTTCCATATTGACAACGTATTCTCCAAAATCCATTAATTTGAAGACTTGTTATATGCATGCTAACTAGATGATTGTAGATTCCTAGAGACAAGTCGCCAGTCATTTATGTACACATTTCCAGTTCAGTCAGCAAAGATAATATAGCTACATTTCTTGCGCAATGTCTTAAATCTAATACGGTTACTATGTAGGCTATCATCTATCGGTATGGCTACTGGCAGAAGCTACTGGCATCTGTGACAATGCCAATTTCCTTAGATTGTATTGTAGGCTCTTGTGCAGTCCCCCCACCTACATTTTTCAAAACAATCGATTATTCAATTTGATCAATTTTGATTGGAGGGATAACTCTTCACACTCACACGAATGACCTGACTACAAGTCCTCACATGGCTATAGCAATAAGCGACCCAGCCACTTCTAGTAGCGCCCTATTATTTTAAAGGTATCTCATTCACAATGAATTTCCTTTGACTTCAAAATTCAAAGGGTATATTTCAATGCGAAAAACCCGAAGGCAAATTACAATGTTGACTTGCTGACAAAGTTTGCGACCATGACATCGCAATTACCCACGTAGATTTTTACAACAGCACGGAATGCTTCACTCAAACCGGTGATGCTGAAACGGACATCCAATGGTGTTGCATCTTTTGACCAGAGAAAAAATGGGGGGGGGAGGACTGCACAATAGCCGTATCGTGTAATAATATTTCCCCAAATGTCATAGAACTGTGGATTTCAAGAATTTTCATTATTATTTTTTCCGTCTGTCAACACTTTATGCTGATATCATGCTGACTTATATGTAAACAATAAAAAAAGACTGAGACACTCTCAATAAAGACGCCTTTTGACCTCCCTTTTCTATTGTCTGTGACATTAAACCGCACGCGCATTCGAAAGCTAGCAAAGTAGATGGGATTTCTGCTCGGTGCTCGCAGTCAAATTTTTGTTATGCATAGCACCCTGCAACATACTGTGTGATACTCCCAGTTCAGTTTCATCAGCCTAACCATCATCAGAGGAATAGTGGTAATGTTATACATAAATTGAATATAATAATAAACATGAATCATTGATGAATTATTTAGTGCAGCTTAACGCCATAATGAAAAATACGAAATTAATATAATGTAAGTTAGGCCTTAACTTATTAATTATGCTGCATAGAATTACAAAACTTGTCCTAAATTAGATATTTTTAATTTTTTTAAGTATAATTTTCAATTGTACATTTCTAGCCTACACTGCAATGAGGCTATCTAAATTACAATTTCTACAGATGATGAGTCGTGGGCTACCCACCGATCATATTATTCATGGACCAACAGACTATTGAATAAAGGCAATAACAAATAACAATAACAACCTAAGCTAGCCTATATACACTTTAATATTCAATAAAACAATTGATATCTTTATTGATACGGTATATTTGGCTATATAGCCGATACCCTTTCCATGTTCGAGTAGATACAGACCCTATAAGCTATTTAGAGGCATACGCTATCCAGTTTCACATTCAAGCTTTGTTAAAAAGCTTATGCTACTATTCGGCCCCTGTGACGGCTAATTAGGTATATCATCATCACTCATGTGGTCTTATTTAATGTAGCCTCGTAGTAGACTGGTTGCAGGCTAGGCCAATTTATAAGCCAGTGCGGGAGATCTTTATCTAATTTAACCAATCCTGGCTATAACTTTATTTTATCTTTCAGAGATAGTCAATTCATGCAAAAATATATGACAAGTATGTTATTTGTCATTATATTAGGCTATTATCATTTTTATTATTGACTTAAGTCGTTGCTTGTTAATGAAAACTAATTTGATGATTGTAGCAAGCCTCTAAAGGCCACACCGTTATCCAAAAAACCCGTTCAACGGATCCAGGATAACCAGCATAGATAGAACTTGAATTTGAAGTCGGAGCCGAGACGGAGCCTTTCACATCAGTGTCGTGGAGCCGGAGCCGATGAGATAACGCATCGGCTCCACAGCCCTGACGTGAATATCCTTTTTAACCTATCGATTGTCTAAGTAGTCAACTCTCTCTCTCTCTCAAAATTCAATGCCGATTTGAGTTTCGCTCATTAACAATATATCATCAGCATATATCAGTGCCGCTAAGTTTATATCTTTCATCTTTGCTGAATCGAATTAGCTTATGTTTTGGTATAGTTCATTTAGAAAAGCATTCATTATAGATGCAAAACAAAGTAGGCGATAAACTATCTCCTTGTGGGATTCCATATTCTAGATGAAACTCATCGCTTTCTTCTCAATTAAACAGAATTTTGTAATTTTTTTCTGCAATGATACTTTCTATCAATGATTAAAAATTGCCGTTAGGTATAATATGCTTCAGTTCATCTATTAATCTGCTTTTTTGAACGGTATCGAAGGCTTTCGAAAGGTCGACAAAGCATGCATATAGAGGCTTTTTATCGTTCTTATATATTTGAATTGTTTCTTTTAAGACACAGATATATTATCTACTGTAGAATGGAAAATTTTATGCTTTTCTATCCGATCATTAATCTGTCATTCAATATTCTTGTCAGCAATTTTTCTATGCAAGAGGACAAATTAAGACATTGATAGGAGTTGACATCATTTTTTATCCCCCTTCTTGAAAATGGGAGCGATCCAGCTATAGTTCCAAGGGGTGTCGTGTTCAGTCATTATATTATTAAAAATATCATGCAGGATTTGCTCTTGATTAGGATCATTTTTTCAACGTTTTATGAACAATTTCATGTGAGCCACCAGATTTTGAGTTTTTTGAATATTTAATTGCATCTTCAACCTCCTTTATTGCTATATTTTGGTTCATAGCTTCCTCATGATACGGAAGGTAGGCTGCGATTTATTGAATTATCATAATTCTCATAATTTTTTGCTTGTGCATCTCTTTTTTCAAGATTTTCTTTGAAAATTTGTACTCTTAAATTTTATTGATGCTTTACATTTTTCTTTGGCTTATTTTTTTATCAGTTGCCAATATCTTTTAACATCCTTATTAGTTCTCGCGACTTGCAATTCACCAAGTTGCATTTGTTTGATTTTCCTCTTTTTTATTTTTATACTTCTATCAAGATCTCTCTTAGTTTGTAATAGCATATTCAAACTTTGCTCATTTTGATTTGTCTCTCTCCCTCTCTCCTTTACTCCCATACATCTCCTCCCTCCTGTCATGTCTCTTCTCGGCCAAAGTTGTCCCGAATAGCCATGCTCGTTTTTTCTTCTTTTCCAGTCTGTCTTCGCGCTAGCAGAGCCCCTGTGGTCTACAGCACACACGCACTCGATCTGATACCCCACTGTGATCTCAATGCATTTCTTCCCTTTACACTTGCTGACCACTCACTTCAATATTCAAATACTCATCAAGTAAAGACTCCATATGATGTTTCCAAGTTCTTTGGTGACATGAACATTTCATCACATTCTCTGACAAGGCATTCATTCAGAATGCTTGAGGCATCCTGCATACCGCAGTTTCACCTATTCAGTTGGTTTTGCGCGTATATTGAAGTGCAAATCAAAAGCAATCAAAAATATTGCGACATCTCATTTCCTGTCAAATGTCTTGTATTACGATCCTAAACTCATGCTGAAACCCTTTGTGGCAAATTTTCTTTAAAATTAAGCCGATGTCAAAAGAAATTGTCTTTCCAGGACCGAACGCAATACTTTCCTGGAATGTTAATTTCGAGGTCGGAGCGCAAATTTTTTCTTGCGCTCCGCGTTCCAGGAAATTTGGCGTTGCTCTCCGGAGCGCGATTGTAATGTAGTATATATCTCTGCAGTGCAATACCACAAAACCGCAGTAATAGACCGCCACTCTGACGAAGCGCTTGAAAAATAGACCGCCATCTGTAGAAAACAAACCACTTATTTTATTTTGGCAGCACAAGCAACACATTTAAGAAGAAAAACCAATTATTCTGGATTATTCTGGAAAAATGCATCACAGCCATCACACCGACTAACTAACTCAAACTATTGGCCCTACGTAGAGACAGAAAGATAAATAACCCTGTAGATCCTACAGTGCAAATTTTAAGCACCAGCTCACTAGCATATGATAGCAGGATTGTCGTAGGAGTGGGATTTTTCATAGGAATAGGCCTATTAATTTCAATTATGGGAATCCACATAAAATGTGAGAATGTCTAGAAGAATTAGACATAATTTCGCTGCTTTGCACATGAATTGAAACGTTCACAAATTTTCATGGATATGATAATAATATGACTTTTCATTTCTGACGAAAATTATGGCATGAAGATGAAATGATTGCAGCGTAGGCATTCACATCATTTTATCTTTGTTAGCCTACGCGTTGATTCAAAAGAGATTATTATTCATTTAATAAAATTGAGCATCCGGTAATGGAAAACAGGAAGGCATCTTTTGTTAGTAATATATGCACACGCATGCTGAAGAAGCTATTGTAAATTTCTCATCATAATTAAGAGTCAGACTGTGCAATTACATATCAGAAAACATGAGGAAATATGCCAGGTTGAAATTATTGCATTTGATCCTCACGTATACGTTTAGTCTATTTTACGTTTAGTCAACGATCCACTTTAAGCGCGGTAATTGCTTGAAGTAGACATTATCCACTTGCATCGGTTGGGTAGGAATATTTAATGTAGGGACGTATCTGCAGCAGGCTTGCCATGTCTATATTGGGCTTGATGCATCGACAATATTTCTTAAATATTTCAGTAAAATCTACTAGGACTTATCTAGTTGAGATTCTTGTTAGATTTTCGAAGTACAAGTTTACAGGACAGTCTGATATCATGGATTGTGTACGTACCTATCTGCAGAGACATTGAGTAAGCGTAGAGTTCTTTTCTTTACGTTGTCTAACAACATACGAAACTAACCATGGGAGTAAGCTACAATTGAGGACTAATATTTGATGTAGGTACATCATGAGAAATAACTGCAAAATTTGAAAAATCCTGTGTGAATGGGATTTCCCATGGAAATCGCGATCGTAATCCCTTGGGAACCGGATGAGAATGGAACGAAGAAATCCCGTCCCACGGCAAGCCTGTATGATAGAGTTTGTGATCATGCTACACGGACCTCCAAGCAAAGTAACTGAAGTATAATTATAGCTCATGAGTAGCTTACAAATAATTTACTAGTTAATCTTAAGCAATTTGTATTCATAGTGAATAAAATGTTCCATGCGTGAATCTACAGTAGAACTATAACTCATATAAAGCACATAGGCTATCTGATGTGATCAGATTGGGATTCGATAGTATGGTGATGGTTAGATTCTGGTCACAACAACACAAATAGCAACGATCTCGTACACTTAAGGGTGAAGTCCAGCCCGTATAGCGCTATGTTATGGACCCCCGGGAAGGTCCGCCCGGCACGCAATCAGATCCGTCAAGTCTTTGTGCTTAAAGACCTTCATGCATTCATGCATTTGTCGAGGATCACAAGTCAAAGGACCATTAGGGGTAAGGTCCAGCCCCGCTTTAGAAGCGCTGATTGAAAAATGGACTAGTGGGAAGGTCCTCCACACCGATCTCGTCAAGTTTGGCTCTAAAATGTAGTCCTAGGATAGTCAAAAGTTTGACACGCCTTGAACGTTTAATGTCTGCCGGTGGGAACGCACCACCTGTCCTCTTAAGGACAAACCTTAAGTCTTATTAACTATCAGTTTATTAAAATTATGAAACATTTAGACGTCGTTATGGGAATGTCCCAGCTTCAAACTTATAAATAGTTAATAAATGCATCTATTATTAAGGAGTTTTCTATAAATGAATGATGTGAGATGATCCAGATTTAGCTCATAATCAAAATGTCAGCGAATTTCTTATTGGGGCGGCTACAAATTCAGCGAAGCAAACATTTGAAGGATGAAGTTTACCGATGTTCATAGTTTCTCTTTCATGGTTATTACCACGCATAATACGCAGCCCAAACTCGCGTAAAATTTAGCTGAGATGTATCGCGCAATAGGAAATATGCTTGTCGCGTCTAGTCATATTAAACAAATGAAAACACATGTGAGACTCTCATGTTTTTACGTTATCTGGACGAATGAAGAAACCGGACATTGTCGCCATCGCACAGAGGATCAAGGTAGCAAAGGGGCGTTTTTTGCCCTTGCCTCCAGGCCTCTTTGATAATCCTTTTTCGCCAGTTGCACTTCCGGAAAAAGGATTATCAAAGAGGCCTGGCGGACTCGACATCTGTCCTCATCCAATAAAACTAAGCATCATATCAGTGGTTCTTGATTTCCTTAGCATTTTCTTCCTTTTCTTTACTGTTACTTTCCAGTATTTGTAGATAGTATCTTCGTGCCTTATTTTTCTTTTGAAGTCATGTAATTTTATTCTCTGCTCGTTCGTATTTCTATAGTGTAATTTGTGTCTGACCATTGCAGTATGAGTGATGTTAATCATCTAATGTGTTTCTGTCATTTGCCTGACGATAGCCGGCCGTGCTGGCTGAAAGGCCTCGCAATAGAAAATCGAGGAATCTAGTAAAGATCAACTAGTTTTTTGGGCTTCCTTCACAAGATGAATAGAAACTCAGGCCCACTTTTTCCTGAAATTTATTAGTTTTGTTGTCATTTTCCATTTTAAATAGTGATCTAATGGAAATTTGTTAAAATTTGGCGTTTATTTACCTTTGACACTCACCTCAGCCGGGGAAGACCTTGAAAATAATGCTGCCTTCCTGAATCCCCTTTCAATGCCCTTTCGATTGATGTGTGGTTTGGCAAAATTGGCATAATTGCTTGGGAGATCAACAGTCGGTGTGGTGTGGATCCACCCCCTACCCCCTCAATTAGGCAAAAAGGAACAATTGAAAATCTTAGGTGAAAGTGAGGAAAGAAAATTACTACTTATAAGGTCTCTTATTGAAACCATTGACAAGAGAATTGACAATTGACAGACCATTGACAATTTTCCATCAAACAATGCCCTCGGGTAATGTTTTGTGATCTTCAGCCATGTGTTGGTGAAAGGCAGAAGCAGACATAGCTATATGCTCTCTAATTCTGGAGCGAATAGTTATATATATACTATATATATAAACTATATTACCGTACATCAAACTACATTTTGTCGCTCTGGTCTTGTCAATTATGATGGATTTTTTTTAGAAAAATAAAATGCCATTAACTTTGTATGCAATTAAATTTGCAATTAATTGGTAAATCATATGTCATAATTGCAAGACGTGAACGACGAATTGCAGGGCAATTCACGGGTATCTTGACAATCAGCCACATGGATTGACACGCACCGCGTCGACTGAATGATAAGCATATTATTACTGCCTCTGTGTCAATTTTCTTGAAGACTAGTTAATCTCAATAATGTAGACTAACTGAAATAATAGTCTACCTCATGAAACTATAAGTTATAAGAACATAATGAGTAACTGATTGTTTTGGAATTAAATCTGAAGCTTCAATTTTTTGCTAAGTCTTAATGAGCAAGAAATATGGAAAGTCCGTGGGTATAGGAGTTGACATGGTTCCATAGCTAATATCCATGGGTATAAGCTTTCGTTCTTGAAACAGAAAAATCTTGAAGTATTAATTGATGCATCTAAGACGCTAGATGAGCATTAACCGTAATCTACTACTACACGATCTAATAGCTAGCACTATCCAATTTTCTCTGGTCATCACTCATTGTCAGTGGTCAGTGGTAAATTTGTGCCTGTCTAAATCGCAATTTTTGATTATTCCTATCTACTTTTTTTACCTCAACATTTTGCCATCTTGAACCAATGGCATTCATTGTACTATTTGCTCGGTTGAATAATGAGGGAAGCTTTTTAGAAATTGAGCTTAATTTTCATTCATTGCTCAACCCTCTTTTATCCAGGGGATGCAAGATCTTCCCTAGACGTTTTTGATATTACTACAAAACTATAATGACTACGATTCTAGCTTGCGGACTTGTAGTATTTCTGATAAACTCAAAATTTTGTCAAATGTGGCCGATGGGAACCTCAAAACACGGTACTTTTTAAAAATCAAGTTTTTTTGTCATTTTCTTACAAATTTAGGCATCTTAATGAATTTAATTGACTTAAAGACCATTGATAAAAGTACAAAATGAAATTATGGTTATCATGATCTTTCATGCACGAATGTATCCACATGTACAGGATGTCTCAGAAATATGTCCCACATTGATTCTATAATGAGCAGTGGCGTCGTGTGCTCCCTGACCACAGGCCTTCACTCGGCATTGGAATACTATTTCTATACCAAACACTTTTATGTTACAACATTAATTTTCATAAAAGCTGAATTTTTAATAACAATTTCCCGACCATTTTTTAAGGACAAGTGAAAGTGCACATGAGAAGTGGTTGCTCATGTCACTTAACCGCCTTACTCAAGGAGCCGAGATCACTATATCCCCTCTCTGTCCAGACCACATTTTCTCGAGAAGAAAGGAGGCAAGGCCAACAGTTTCTTGTACTTCTCACGGTCGGTCAGCCACTCACATGTCTGAAATTTTGATTCATTAAAATGTCTTGTGTATTTCTTATTTCTTTCTCTGTGAGTGCATTCAATTTTATATCAGGCGTTGGCCTACCTTGCTTGACGACTGTCATCTTTTCAGTATATTCCCTTCGGATGAAAGGCGTGATTATGATCTCATCTGCAGTACTAAACATAGCGTCACATCAATCACGCAAAAATAATTTATGGAATTCTACCAAATCTGGGTGTTCGAGTCAGATGCATTACTCTGCATTCATTGGAGAACGCTCATCATCTGATCGCAGTCTTGTCTGAACGTCAGCCAACTGCTACTGTTGACGACTGGCCTCTCTCAAATTAAGTGAAGCCAGGAACAATTGGGTTGCGCTTCCCTTGCTATATTTAGGCATCGTGCCTCGATCAAGAATTGCGTAGAATTTCATTGCAAAAATTGGAGAAGGCAAAGCATTATGTATTAAGGGCGCGTGCGCTTACTGCCTCACACGCACACAAGTCTCTTTCGCTGTCTGAACATCAGTGCTCCGTCTGAACACACGACTAGCTTGTGCGTCTAAGTGTTCGAAGAAAGCAGCTGTGATTCAAGCACGTGCTGCAAAACTGTTCACTCTTGCGGTTGAGCGTCTGATTTTGAGACGGAAAGCTGTGCACAGCTATCACGAGAAGCTATCGAATTTAAAGGAATGATGACACTTTTCATTTTTATAAATGTTGGTAAAAAATGTTTGAGGATGCGCCGAAGGCCTCGCAGGTACGGAGAAGACGCCACTGATCATGAGCTCTAGTTATCTTAGTTCGATGAAATTTCACCAGCAGTTCTGATAGGCCAATCAAATGATTAAATGTTGATGATTCTCATTTCCTGGATCATGTGACTCATCAAATGACCTTTGTTCACGTAACGCGCACTTCAGACAGCGAATTTGATTTCATTTGTCTTCAACAATGGCAATGTGTTAGGCCTCAGCCACACTGCGAGCTTTTCCAAGCGCTTCCGAGCAAAGCGTTTTGCAGCAAATATAGAGTCATCTTTACAGCAGTTGCAGACTGCCACACTGCGAGCAAAGCAAACCAGAACGATTGATAGCTTGCGGAGATACGTTTGCTCGGGACGCTCGTGTTTGCTTTGCTTTCAGTGTGGCTGAGACCTTACATTCCCGAACAGCAGTTCCTGATCGTTGCCTGGTATTAATTTCAAGCCAGGTTTGGTTATTGTTCAGCGAAAATTTCGTCGCAGATTTGGCGTCCATTTCCCGTGTCAGAAGACCATCAACCGGATGAGGCGAATTTCCACTTATCTGGAAAGGTGAACAGACATAACTGTCGCTACTGGGCGTCTGATAACCACAACTTCGTCACCGTTCCTTTTCACTCACCGAAGGTTGTCTGGAGCGGTGGATTGATTGGGCCGTATTTCTTTGAGGGAACGGTTAACGGCGACAATTATTTGAGGATGTTGCGCGAATGGCTTCTACCACAACTGAAAAAAACTCGAAGATTTCCAAAATGATAATCTCATCTTCCAACAGGACGGGGCACCGCCACACTGGAAATAAGACGTTCGTCAGTAGCTTGACGAGAACTTTCCCGAAAATTGGATCGGACGAAGTGGAACGATCCGTTGGCCTGCGCGATCTCCCGACCTAAGTGCTTGTGATTACTGGTTGTGGAGCGATCTGAAACGACGTGTTTATGCAACACGACCGGCCGACATTGATGAACTGAAAAGACGAATCGTTGATGAGGCAGGGAAGATCTCACGTGAAACACGTCTGAAAGCTCTTTTTGATTTTCCGCGTCGACTTTGTGATTGTCGAGACAATGGTGGTGGACACATTGAGTGAGTGCTTCTTAGGGAAAACTCTTACTGTTAGGTAGTTAGCTTTAGTGATTTTTCACACTTGGTTTGTGTTACCTGCTGCCTGCAATTTTTGCATCTGTTTCTGTTGTCTATTTCATGCAGTATTCAATGTATCAGAGAAATTTTTATATCAAAAGAATTCTCTTGAAGACTTCTTAGCAGTGATAAAGTTTCATAACGTCATTTTGCTTGTAATTCACATTTGAGAGGATGTAAATGTGGGACATATTTCTGAGACACCTTGTATGTAGGAGCAATTATCATGAATAATAGCAATACATGGAAACACTGCTTATAACAGATCTATAATGTAGTATTGTCAGCTTTATGCTACAATTAGTGCATCCCAAGTCAAAATATCGATAGATTATCATGACTCACTGTATTTTTGGTGCATTCATTTATTTGGATGAGTAGTCTTTGATAATGATGATAACCAGGGTTTGTTTGTGTTCAATATATACCTGAGATTCGAGCAGACTATTCGCAATTTTCGTGTGTCTTCAAAAGTTTCTACTTGAGTTTTTTTCACCATGACTTAACTTTCCCAATTCAATCAGGCATGTACCCAACATTTTCTTGACGCTATCACGCGATAACTGATAAAAAATCGATTAATGGATTGGTCGGTCTCGACGAATTGTGGCCCTCCACACCATGGTTCTACATCGGCTCCTTTTTGTTTTAGGAAATAGATTAGGAAAAGCCGGAGCCTATACCCCGAAGAGCCTAGCTGCGAGGAAGTTTGGGAACCTTAACTACATACAACTTCTTGGATTAAGAGACAGATGATAAAGTGAATTCACTCATATGTACAACAAGCAATATCTCTCAATCATATAAGAGGATTAACTAAATCAACTACAAACACAGACAACAAACAAAGTAAAATGCGAAAGGATAAAGACCAGAGGTAACTGCTAACAAGACGAAGTAAAGATAACAAGTAAAATTTAAAGTAAACACAGCAAAACTTATAGCGCTAAAGTGACTGCTTGCTAATCGTCTGTTTAAACTTTTATAAGTCATACAATGCTGGAAAGCAAGTTGACGGAAGTGCATTCCAAAGTCTAACAGTACGTATGAAGAAAGACTGCCTGTGGCAGTTCTACAAGTAGGCACAACAACAGAGTAAGGATGCGATGATGTAGTCTGCCTGGAGACTCTCTTTCCAGTCAACGTGATACTCAAAACATCAAATTTTGTGAGAAATTATAGAATTCATTATAGAATTCCATCCTCTGTGGCCTGAGCAGGCGAAAATTTAGGAGCTTCTAATGATCTATAAATAGTGCGGCTTTTCTTTTCTTCATACAATGAACATGCTAGTTTCACACTCTTTGTATGGATACAGTTTACTCACGTATTAAGTCTATACATAAATTCATCGCATACAGACGTGAAGGTAATAATCGCATTGAAATTCTATGTAGACTACATAAGTATTTTCATTAATCAGATATTCGCACTAGTCTACCTGCGTAAAAAATGGAAATTGACTGCGTAGGGTTATTGCTTATTATACCAACACGTCCGTCATTTGACATGAACTAGCACTATGATTATCTTGTCCAAAGCACAAATCGTTCATCGATGACAGGTAGGCCTATAGTTGACTCATCACATTCACTGCCGAGTGCCGATACATCGACGAAGATCTAGCTTTTTATATTCAATTAGTGACATTAACGCGCTTAAAGTGAACATGAGGTCATGAACAGCAGATCTCAACGAGTTCCTTATCTAAACCATTAGTAAAACTCATCTATATACGTACATGCTGTATGTCGGTATACTTTCTATTTCACCATATGCACAGAGGCAGACACGTCATGCATTCATGGAAGCTCAAAACACATTTCTTCACTTGGATATTTCTGATATTTGTGAAATTGTCAAAGGCAGAAACCCCTAGTTGCACGAAAGTGTCAGAATGCTCATGTGAAACGGAAGATGGAAAATTACTTGATTTAAGTCCTCTCAGTACTGACACAATTATTCCAAGATTCAATCAAGACCATGATGACGGTGGCATGACCTACAAATACTCTTGGGATCCTTGTCGGACATTCCAATGCGGATATAAAACAACTGCATCAGCATGTCAGCAATTAAAATCAAATCCGTCGCCAAGCTTCACTTATGATATCGGGGATCAATCAACCGCAGAATTTTTATCTGACGATAAAGGAATTTATATTAAGTATAGAGTAAAAGATGTTTTTTCGTCAAGAACATCAAAAGTTTATCTTGTGTGCGACCGAAACAGAGCAACACCGAAGTTCACTGCTGATGGTGAAGATATCACCAACAGAGGAAACTATGAAATGACATTGACTGCTAAAGAGGCGTGCATTGGAGGTGGTAGTGGTGGCAGTGGTGGTAGTGGTGGATCAGGCTTGAGTGTTGGATCAATATTGCTTATTATTCTATTCATTTCATTGATTGTGTATGTAATTGCCGGAATTTTGATAAATGTTTTTGTTCGACATCAAAAGGGCATTGATATGATTCCTAACAAAGAATTCTGGATTGACCTTCCTTTAATGACCAAAGAAGGACTAATGTTCATTAAAGCAAAAGTGACGAAATCCGGATATGAGAATATGTGAAGTCTACATTTTATTAAAAGCAATCATCAGTAACCTATTTGTGAGATAGGTCTGCCGCACCGATTGATGACAAGCTTGGAGGCTTTCTCTCGAAATGAAATCTTCATTCATTTGACTTTCATGTTATTGGGCAAGATGCTTGACATTTTAACGAATTCTACTTCGATCACCATTTGATGACTTTTTAAGAAGCTGAAAAGTATTGAAATACCTTGATCATGGAATGTAGCGAAAACCAGTGCAGTGGTGTAGTCTCCGTGCCAGCGAGGCCTTCGGCACATATTCAAAACAAGTAGCCATCATTCATAAAGCAAAAAGTATCATTACTAATTATTACTCTCCATTAATTTACTTTAAAGTATATTTTATAGCTTCCTTTAATTGTTAAGAAACAGCTACCAATTTTAGCAATATGTAAATCACATTGTTCAAGCGGAGCAACACAATTTTGCTTAACAATAATGTTTACAGTCTCAATTATCATGCGCTCAGAGCGTTATTTTTGCCGCGCTCTCTAACACCGCAGATGTTTTCCTCAAACAACCAAACGCATGCTGGAAAAGTGTGCAGAGAGGGTTTTGTGTCGTGGGCGTGCGATGGGCTTGCAAGTTGGGTGTTTACTGTTTACTACTGTTATCTGGAGTGCTAGTTTGACGCACTCAGTCTCGCTTTACAGATATCTCTTGTCCACTGACTCGAAAGCTGCATAGAAATTCCTAAATACATGACAGGAGATCCATTTCTTCTTTGAAGAACTGCTCAAATGTCAAATCAATGGCCCTTTTCGAGTTGCCAAATCGATTTGACCTTGGCAATTTGAAAAGGTGATTATTCACAAAAATTTGCTTTTATTACATGAACTTCTGTTCAAGATCTCATTGATTTTCCAGTCGGTCGAGCTCGATTATTTTGGGAAAATCTGCAATTCTAAGTATCAAAGCAAATTAGGAAAATGCTGTCGCGCTTAATATGTGATTTTGCTTCATCCAAAATATTTTGATAAAACTCAAGTTCTAGATTATTTTATTTTACTACATGGTTATGCATTAGCAAGTTTGAAATGTCACAAAACACGTGCAAAAAGTACATATATTAATGTTTATGTCTAAATACTTTTCCTATTCTCCAACTCCCATCCTCAACGTAGTCTGTTCAACATTCAATGTATATAATTGATCAATAATAGCTTGATTCATGAAAGCACGTTGACGACTCTTGGAAGCATTTCCAGGTTGCATTTATAAACGAGTTCTTTCACTTGGGGTCGGTCAAACAATGTCCCAATAAAATGAGACAAGGTTTCATCAGTTTCGCCTGTCATAGTAAGCATTCAACTGCATGCGCAATTCAGAGGAATGGCGATGGCTAACAATGGCAAATATTACATCCAAAACGACCTGAAGAAAACATTGCTCTCCGAGGATATTTTTTTGAGATTATTTACCCTTACAAGCCATCAGCATTCATCTGGAAAACTCATGCAATTGAAAACTTACTCTGAATGGAAATGGAATTTGGAAAGACCAAAATGAAAAGATGGATCATTTTGAAGTTTGCGATCTATTTCGTGAAGTGGATACGTCACGAAATAGATCATGAACTTCAAAGTGATCCATCTTTTCATCTCGGTCTTCCCAAATTGAAAATAATGACTGACGACCGCAGCCTTTTCAAACGCTTATCTCATTTCATAAGGGCATCGTCTGACCGACCCCAAGTGAAAGAACTCGTTTATAAATGCAACTGAAAATATTTCCATGAATTAAAGACAATTAAAGACAGACCATGAGACAGACTCAGTGGCGACGCCAGCCGTCTGTTTTCGGCAGGGCCAAGGCAGAGCCAAATAGATTCGTGGCAGGGCCGCATAAATGTATGCCAAGGTCATTCCAAACAATGTTGAAAAGTACATTTTTGGGGTCCCTACAGATATAATGAGAACAGTAAGTCACCAAGAGGCCTGTATTATGTGGCCCTATCACTATGCGAAACGGTAGTAGCAAAATTTACTGATGCTTAGCCAATTATGCCAATTCGTGCTTATATTCTGATGTTGACTGTTAGACTTTCTGTGGCACCTAAGTGGCTGAGGCGCTGTCCAATCACATACCTTCCTTAACACTGCACTGCCAGTGACATCTGTTCTTCCATTTATTCAATGTTACTGTTTGTGCCAAGAATTTATAAACTATTAGGCCTAACAGTCCTTCGTTCTATCCACCCTGATCTAGAAGAGAAATGGTGCCATTTTCTTTGAAAGTAGAATTTGCTATTTGATTATTTAGCTGGTCACTATCTTCTTTCAGTCGAGAATGAAAAACACGAACAGTTGAAAGCTACGGACCATTGATAACCCCATTAGGAAATGGTTTGCAGGTCTGTCTATCCTTGAGAAAAGAAACAACCAGCCTGCAACGTTGCCTGGTTGTATTTTCGTCAAAATATCTTTGTGTCAGACTTATTTGAAAAACTTAGAAATTAAATATCCTGATCAACTGAGCGAGTCTCACCTCGCATATCTAGCACACGGATGATGTGCTCTGTCACATAAAAATAAGATCGCCAGTATAATGAGAATGCCGAATGCTGCCGTACTGCAGGTGTGTGAGAGAAGTGTTTTTGAAGCTGAGTGTTTAATACATTAGGCCTAATTAAAATCAATCAATATAAGCATATATATAGCATTTTCAAGTTACACAACGTAAGTAACGCTTCAAATTTGGTTACCATACTTCAAATGTAGAATTAAAAGTAGGCCTATTATCTTACAACATAAAAATCTAAAGGATAGACCCTATGCGTCAATGATACGACCTTTTAAAAAGGTTGCTCTAACATAATGCGTATTTCGCAATACTATTAACTACTACTGTAAAATTGGAAATACTTCCTTGATTCTGAAATCTGGTCAATCTGGACGTCCGCATGAAATCCGGACTGTCGGCAGCCCTGTGCCAAAAAATGAAATAAATAAGATTTTGGCCGTATTGGCCCTCCGATAAATATAGCGTATTAATTGTCCTAATTTTCTTTAAAATTGTAATTACGAATTCAGTTTATAGTTATAGAGTTTATTTTATTTGCATAAATTAGGTATTGGTGAATGATTAGCCTAATAAGAGTGCAAGATGATAAGAGTGTAAAACAATTTGAAAAAAAATATCACAGCTGATCGTCAAGGTCATGGACATCCAATTTAGATTGTCCGTTTTTAAACAAACCGATAAAAATAATTGGTTTGTCAATGGAGTGAGAACAGCCGTCGTTACAACAAATACGTGTCAAATATTTCATCTGTATTCTCTGCAAAACAACCATACCAAATAAGAATAATACAAAAAAATGAATAAAATATTGCTACACTGTTAATTTACGAAATGTTCAAAATTCTCTCAAAAAGTTGGCAGGGCCACAGGCAGGGCCAGATGAAATTTGGCAGGGCCGCGGCCCTGCCTGGCCCGCCCCTGCCGTCGCCCCTGGACAGACTACGTTGAGGACGGGAGGAAAAATATTTAAACATCAACATTAAAATATCTATTGCTTGCACGTGCTTTGTGACATTTTAAACTTGCTAATGCATCACCATGCAGCAAAAAAGTAGTTCCATCTGTTTTTCCAACTTCTAAACGAAGAATCTGACGGACCAACATTAACGAGAAAATTTGTTTGCAATGATCCGAATTCTTCGAATCTGAAGGAATCGTGACAATCGAAGCATTTTGGAAGAATTCACAGCAATCCACAAGCGACGCACGACTGTGTTTCCCATCTCTGTAAAGTATTAGGAATTGCTTCTTGCTCACATACTAAGTTTCAGCATATGCCATCGTTTTGAATGAGTCTTCACCTCTAGTATCCTGAAAGAGTTAAACAATCTAATTCTGCGGTTGCACTAGAACATTGTGACATTGTTTTGTAGAAAGGAATTGCTGTCTTGGATGGTTATGCAAATTTGAGGGATATTATGAAGGAACAAACTCTGAGTTTGTATGATAATATAACCTGCAGCCTCAATGCAGCAAATAGAAAGGAAACTATCAACAAACTTGCTAAATATATGATTGATAAGAAGGTCGTTATCTATTACTGCGACCTGAACTTCGACACTGAGCACATCGATGCCAATGATTGAAACTGTCAGCCGAAACCAGACGATGTTCAAGCACATTTTTTTATCGGACATGAGTGAGCTATCTGCAAGCGAAGGAAGAATGGTGCTGTAGATAAGACCGGGACTTGACCTAAACTGCGTCATCAAGTAACTTTCCACTTGTCAGTAATAGCCTTCACCATTAGCACTCCGAAGCATGATGGAATCAGTGTTCCGTGACCTCAAAGAGAAAGTGGGTTATAAAGTTTCATTTTTTCAAAGTGTTCAGGGCTGAACAAAGTATCCGGACTCTCTCGATAAACCTTTATTGGTCGATCACAAGTTATGAGTAAAAAAATAAATAAAGAAAGACAGGGCCTGCGGCGTCCAGCGCCATCTAACGATCGGTGTTAAGTGCTAAACGGCAGGCTGTGTGAAGGTCTATAAAGAGGTGCGTGATATTAAGAAGTGTATTATGCGTCAAATGTGAGGTGATTGCAGTGTGAAGACAGGCTGTATTGTGGTAGTTCATGTTTTGTATTGATTTTGGACTGAAGTTGTGTGATTGCTTTTGATTCAGCAATGTTGTGGCTCGATTGTTATCGAGTTTAGCAATGAAACCGACCTGAAAATCCCCGATGTCACCTATGTCGTTAAGTTTGCTTCTGATATGCTCGTATAAGGAATAAATTAACGTAAAGTGTCACTCGTATAAAGTTTTAAAGTGGGGAGGGAGACAGGGAGTCAAAACATGGGATGATGTGGGCAGCGATGAAACTGAAACACGTTTCCGTGACCGGAACCGTCATGAAACCGTGACCCAAAATCTTCTTTTATTCGAGTTGTAATTTAGACTGCTGCTGCATTTGTTGAATCATAAAGGCTGGCTGAGATCAAAGTCTTCACAATTCACTTAGCGGTTCGTGGGTGTTCACTTTATATCTAGCTAGAGGGTGTTCGGGGCATAGTTGGAACCAGCCGCGAATTTTTGGGTCCAAGTCTCGGATTGCGTTTCAAAATATTTCTTCAGAGTGTTATTTAGCGATTTTTCAAGACTTTAAGAAAAATTAATAAATCTGCAAATTAGTGCTTTACCATCCTTAATGAAATTATCGGTGATGTTGGTTGAGAGCAATCGCCTTAAGCCAATTTTACAAAGCCAATTTTTATTGCATGACTGTATGCTGTAATGCCCATGCACCATGTTTGTTACTTGAGCACTGTTGGTCAGTAGGGTGCAATCAAACATTTAATGGCGAATTTTCAATTGTTTTGAACATTGAACATTTATAACACGCTTGTATATCGCATTGAATTTAATCTTTTTTGATGCAGTTATCTCTATTCTTTTACGATCTAGCTAGGTCTATTAAAGCATCATACTTCTAGCCTTTCCGTGAGAATCAGACCTGCTACAGAAAGTCCCACTCAGCTTGTGAAATGGACAGGGGTCATCAAACAATCGATTGCAATCCAATCGCTCTTATCAATTAATAATTGAAATTGAAAACAACATCATTCAATTAATCAAAATTAGAAACAACGTCAATCAATAAATTAATAAAAACAATATCAATCAGTTAATTGAAATTAAAGACAACATCATTCAATTAATTGAAAATGAGGTCAGAACAAGCAAAGGATTGAATTTGGAAGTGGTGAACAATCAATCAACTAAATGAACAATCAATGGCATTCTATCAATTATATTATGAATCTCTAATGCATGTATCATAAGGATCATATTTGTTTACGCCTACACTATGATCATGTGAAGCCCATATAGTAATAACTGAGCACCTGGAGATATTTCATGAAAAAAAATCGTCCAACCCAACAGAAGTGGAGAGGACGCTAAACGGATGTAGGACCTAGTGAAACCATAGTAAGTATATATAGCCTAACACACTTACTCTATGATTGAAACTTAAATGAGTTTTGTATACTATGTAGCATACACGCATATACCGGTATGTAGACAGCAAAGTGCTGCTCATGATTGCGGTCCACTGAGCAAATCTTTCTTGCAATTTAATTGCTCTTTCCAATCAATTAATTGAAATTGAATGACTGAGCAAACAAACAATTGAAATTGAATGACTGAGCAAACAAACAATTGAAATTGAATAACTGAGCAAACAAACAATTGAAATTGAATGACTGAGCAAACAAACAATTGAAATTGAATAACTGAGCAAACAAACAATTGAAATTGAATGACTGAGCAAACAAACAATTGAAATTGAATAACTGAGCAAACAAACAATTGAAATTGAATGACTGAGCAAACAAACAATTGAAATTGAATAACTGAGCAAACAAACAATTGAAATTGAATGACTGAGCAAACAAACAATTGAAATTGAATGACTGAGCAAACAAACAATTGAAATTGAATGACTGAGCAAACAAACAATTGAAATTGAATAACTGAGCAAACAAACAATTGAAATTGAATGACTGAGCAAACAAACAATTGAAATTGAATGACTGAGCAAACAAACAATTGAAATTGAATGACTGAGCAAACAAACAATTGAAATTGAATAACTGAGCAAACAAACAATTGAATTCAATTAATTTTTGATAATCCCTGGCAGTAGGAGTCTGAATTACGGATATTCTCTGGCAACTCGAACGAGGGTTTTGATATTCCATCGACTCCTTTGAGCAAGTATTCCAGATGTTTCTTGCTAATAGTCGATCGATTGCCTTAACATCATGTCCGCGTGGTATAGGTGACACATTTCAATCAAGATAACATAATATTTGAAGCGCATAGAGACGAGAAACAACCTCTCGTTGCCAGTTCAGATTTAATCCATAGTATGCCTACCAGCCAAATATATTCAGAAGACGTTGACCTATTATATTGTGGTGATTTTTAATCACAATTTTCAATGTTTTTTTTATCATTTGCTCATATTTAAACCTGGCTCACCGATAGCTATATTCTCTCGATATAGAGAGGCCCTGTAGGTAATAAGATAGGCTATATACATGCTTAACCAGCAATTTACATTGTGCATGTAAGCCAGACTAGTGTTGTAATTGAAATCAGTGACATTTTCTGACAAGTGATTTGTAATTGCAATCAGTCACATTGTAGCCATATAATTGAGAATTAATTACATTTTACCTTACATAGTGAGCACCGTAAAATCATCATTTAGGATGCATCTTCAATTACTTGACTTTTTCCACGACGATAATGCGCTACCAGGTGACATGCCACGCGTAACTCACGCGTAATTACGGAGCACCCCAAACATCCGTGGTTAAAGACATTCTATTCTTCTACGCGCGTGCATACGCGCTGCACTAAGAGTCACAAATCACTTGATCTGATGCTGTTTATGAATACGCGCGGGCGAGTGTTTATAGTTTGCGCGTCGTCTACGGTTGTCTGCGTTGCCGCTTGAAGCACGGATGAACCGCTAAGCATGTTCTGTCTTCCCTGACCATGAAATTGAGGTCCTATCACATTGTTTAGCCTCTTCTGGTGCATGCAGACACATGAGACGCAAAGTCTTTGTAACAGAATTGCCGACAGATGTTGCAGCAATGTCACGCATAGCCACGGATGTTTAGGGTCATGTGTAATTACGCGTAATTGAGCGTGGCATGTCACCTAGTGTATACGTCCATGTAGCCTAATAGCTGTTACTATTTTTTCAAAGCACCTGCTCGAAGCATGTTCCATCCGGTTCATGCGACAACGCAGACAACCGCATAGACGACGCGCAAACTATAAACGCTCGCCCGCGCGTATTCATAAACATTCCCCATGCTTTAACAGCATCAGATCAAGTGATTTCTGACTCTTACTGAAGCGTGCATGTACGCGCGTAGAAGTACAAACTGCCTTAAACCAAGGATGTTTGGGGTGCTCCGTATAATTACGCGTGGCAATGTCACCTAGTGTGCAATGACAAATTAACGCAATCGTACGATAATTTGTACACTCATGTCATGATCCTGTCTTAAATAGTGGAACAGACTCTAACGTTCTCCAATCTCTTGGCCATTCGCATGGATCCCAAATCTTGCAAATTAATAAATGCAACCCACTCATCCGACTTGCTTGACGAATTCAACTGGTATCGAGTCAATTCTTGCAGTTTTTCCGTTTTTGAGCTGTTTGCAGCCTCTAATTCAACTTCCTCAATCAGTGAGACTGGCTCTTTATCCTCGACAGGTGTCATAGTTATAGCGGCGTAGTTGTGCTTTTAGAACATAGTATCAACTTATCCACTGAAAGGAGCAACTATTTGTTCGCATGTATTTGTGTGAAGCATTTTCATTCACGTAAAACTTGTTAAATTCGCGTCCGAATACGACCAATGTGCAGTGTGGTTTATTTATTAATGTATACATTTGAATGAATCTCGTAACCCCATCAGAGTAGGCGAAAATCCCGGGAAACTTCGAGCCTTGCCGAGATTGGTCATAATTTAGTCCGCTTTATATGAGGATAAGGTAGTTACTTGTTAACGTGATGAATAACAGCGCTGCTTGCGTAAGATGTATATTTGCAAATAATATATAGGTAATTTGTACATAGAAATCTAGTCTTCCGCGATTTGCTTTTCGAGTGATATTGACAATAAGTATACGAAAGCGAAAGTTCCATTGACGAATCGAACTTAGGCCAAAAAGAAAGGCATAGGATAAAACAGGTAGAGAGCGAGGGAGGGAAGTATAAATCAGGTAACAAAACAATTGATATGAAAGGTATTTGGTCGTGAAAAAGTTAACATTTGCACTTGGAATGCGATAGATTTTCGTTTTATTGCACATGAGATAATCCGTAGAGCTACTACTGATCCTCTTCGTCAGGTCGCTAATGTAATTTCCAGAAGCTGCAAAGAAAATGTGAAATTATAAATTCTTGAAATAATGGAAGCAATAAATCGAAAAAATTCATTAAAAATTCAAAGTAATTTCTGGTCTATGATCATTCGGACATAGTTTAGTTGCCGTTCAGTAAGCCACTTTTATGGCTACTACTAGAAAAAACAGATGCAGTGTTGCCACTCTTGAAAATAGAGGAAAATATCGCATATGAGATATCCCTATAGGGGATCCAGAAATCTTATAGAATGCATTTCAGATATGATATGCATGCTGTAGCCTACACCAGCACAGTGCATTTTGGATAATCAAGTATAAAAATTTCCAGAAAAATATTCACCGCTATCCCCGAAGCAAATTTTACTGATAAGTCCTATATATAGATCAATGCATAAATGAGCGCCCTTACCCGACTTCTAGTCCCTATTTCGGAGGAGACTAAACTAAAAGGACCCTCTTGTGGTCACTACGGTTTGTTTGTGTTAGACGGGCTCCTATCAGTTTGAGAATCAGTGTTGTTTGTCAGAGTATAAATATAAGAGATGGCTGAAGGCGGGAGGACCAGAATGAATCAATGATGTGAAAAATATCAGTTTTCTCTCCCGAGTAATTTAATGCCAATAAATAATTACGAATAAAAAATATGTACACAGCCGACGTTTCGGGTCCAGACCCTTTCTCAAGGCAAGGCAGCAATAAGTTATCCACTGAAAGCATTTGTTCGCATGTATTTGTGTGAAGCATTTTCATTCACGTAAAACTTGTCAAATTCGCGTCCGAATTATTCCCCGTTGCATGAATGATTGCATGAACAGATCATGCATAGAATTTTTCAAATTTGTATAATGTCTGTCTAATGTTCACAACTACATATACTTAACAAAGGATAACCCACTCACTCGATCAACGATATGCGTCGCCATATACCCTATTTTCTTATTCTCTTCATTACTTTTATTAGCCTAAGTAGGCCTAAACACATCTTTGCCTCTTAATATCTATGAAAATTTTGCCCGACTCGACTCGACTCAAGGTTGACAAAAGCCCGACTCGCAGGGCCCTAGTAAAATATTCAATAACCAACTTTAGAAAAATAAAAAAATTAAGTATTCAAAAACACCTATTTATTAGCTTGTCACATCATTTCATATCACTTTTCCTTTGTAGGTGCTTTACATACTAAATTATCAATTGCAGTGTCAGTTGAAAAATTGGGAGCTGTTCAATAGGTCTCACTGAATATCTTGACAGTTCAAGAAAAGCCCTTGTGATTGAAATCAAATCATGAACTATCTTGATACAAAATGAAAAAAAATGCTAAGACAATACATTACCTGCTCAAGTCCCAGAGAAATGTTGCCTTCCCGTTGGCGATTTCGAAAATTAACTGTAAATAAGAGTAATTTGCTTAGTTTGATGACTGGAAAGCAGACGGTGTCGACAAACTCACAGAAAATCGTCTTCAACGAACACATGGAGCAAAGATAATCAGAAAATGACATTCTTCGGTTCATGTCCCCATACCGATGAATAATTCGATATATAACTTGTGGCGTTGTTCGATATCCTACAAGATCAGAGTTTTGATGTAGGAAGTACAGTAATAGAAAAGAAATCTAGTTAATTGTGCAAAGCTGTTAACAAAGTTCAGTACAAAAAGTGAGGGAGAAAGAATAGAAATGTGCAAAAGTCCATCCACACCGGACGCGAAGCGTTGTGTCCGGTGTGAACGGATCTCAACATGTAGTATTGGGTTACATCTCTGGTAGATCTGACTACATGCACAAGTATTAAGCTTCATTTCAGTCATTTCTCTCATAAATTTTAAGATGATATACTCATGCTACTATTACTTTAATCAGTGACATGTACTATTGGTCAAGGAGATCCACAGAATTTGATTGTTTAACTCTTTTGAGTTTACTAGAAGTGAAGATTAATTTTAAACGAAGGCACTTTTTCACGAAAAAGGGATTCCTAATACTTTACAGAGATAGGAAAAACAATCGCACGTCGCATGCGGATTGCTGGTGCAAAAGACTAGGGCTATTAGAAGTTTGAATTATAAGGAATTTGAAAATGATATTTACAATGAGATGATGATAATTTGCAATGATATGTTATGATAGGATGTAGATATGAACAGGTTGTACTGGATTACACATCTTTACCAGTAGCAAAATTGACTTGACAGGATCGATGAATTCTATGTTAGATAAGGTAGCGAAAAAACGAGAAGTTATCATTAGTAAAAAAGGAAATCACGGTAACTGTCAAGTTCAGCTCTACTATCTATTTTAGGTTTATGTTTATTAATAATGAATGCTTCACGTAGTCTTAAATTTGCATTGTCATGATCGTGAGCCAGAATGTCAGTATTGAGGTAGGAATGTTGTACTCGAAAAAATAGTATTCGAATATCATATATATTATATGCTTAAATGCGTAAGATGAAGGATTTGTGGCATGTTCTTTGAAGCGGACGTAAAGATATTGTCAATTTCCTTATATTTCAAACTTCTACTAACCCTAGTCTTTCGCACCTGAAGATGATTACTGGATGGCAATCGAAAAATTTTGTACATCTTAACAGAATGTGAATGAATCCATTTCAGCTTTCGTTTGCCACTCTTATAAATATAAAAGTGAAACCATGATTATCCTTTGCCTAAACCGTAGGCGAGAAGATACGGTACGGAAGGTACGGATGTACATATACAATTTAGTTATTGAATCTGACTCCTCTGAGAAAGAGGTCGAACTGAACTACAGTCCACAATAGTCCAACTCACCATTTTCGGAGAGGATACTTCGCAATTGGCTCACATCGATACTTCCTTTCACTTCACCGTCATACCTGTGAAAAGTCTGCCTCCATGTGTAGATTTGATTCCAGATGCTTATCATCTCTCTAAATGCCATCTTCAGAGTTCCACCCTCCTCTTCTTCTTCTGCCATTGATATGAGTGATTTACACGCACCAATATTCAGAGATCCAAGATACGGATCTCGGTCACCGATTTGACGAAATAGACGATGTAGTTGGAAAGCATCGAGGCACATTGATTCTCCAGCAATTGTATAGAAAGTGTGACGCAATTTCTCAATTCGCTGATCCAAGTCGGGATCCTCCTGAACCGCTACAGGAGATGCAGACGTGGTTTCCTCCTCGATCTGTAGAAAACATTGTAAATAGTATTTGCATTCATAAACTCACACGTGCTGGTCTGTTGCGTGATAAACATAATCGTGTTTTTGCAATGGCATCCGTGGCGCACGGATCAAGTGCTTGGACAAGCGATCATTTGGTCAAGAGGTCGGAAAATACAAGAAGCGCATCCACACTGAATAGCGCAGCGAATAATCTTCTTACAAAACGCGTCCTTAATTATGGCTGTCCACTCAAATTTGTCAATAATTCAGGGTTCCCAGCTCTATCACCGATAAATAATAAAGGAAAATGAGGAAATAAATAGAGAAAAAATGAAGAATAAAGGAAAATACCATTTTAACCACAAAGTTTTATTTATGCACTTTTGTCCAGTTGAATCTTCATGTACATCACTTGAATAAATGAAGCATTTATTTTGTGCCATTTTACAGATCACCTGCCGCTACCAGAGTGAGAACCGTGCACAGGCCAAAGGGCGGACTCTAACCGCGACATTTTCATCTTTTGAGAGGCGAATCAATGTGTAGGGCGGACCAAAACCGAGAGATTCCCTCCTACCTCCCACCCAACCTCAGTATCCTGCATGCGTCCACCACTGCCATGAATGACAGCATTTGATGTATCATCGAATCCGAATGAAGTATAAAGAAAGATCCGTACAATGCAGTACTATAAAGTCGTCCACTTCGAAATGGGAAATATCAATTCAATTATCTTCAGGATTTTCTACGGTCGCGAGTATCCTTTCTTTAGTTAAGAGAACAGAAGCTGAACTTTACAGTAGACAACTTCCTCACGCTGAAAGAACGTCATTATCACTCAGGCTTGCGGTCAGATATCCTATTAGTCGGCAGATGTCGCTTTCACATGATATATAACCAGCGGGATTTCAGTGACGGTCAAGACAAGCCTCAACTCCCGCTGTGGGATGGCGACTGCACTAGAGGATGGACACATACTGTCGATAACCATCATCCAGACAGCAGAATGTTTACATGTAACAAATGTGTCACAAACCACTAGTTTCCTCTATGAATGACCGATTTGCAGGGGAGAAATCGAAATGAACAAGTTTGCTTCATTACAACGGCAATAATTAACCGGATTATTTTTACAACCTTTCACTAAGTACAAAGTGAACGGATTCAGCAACCATTCTAAATGTCAAAAACACATTTACATGGTCAAAATATGAAATTCGAAAGCATCTTGCATATAATTTCAGTGGGCATTTTTGGCTATATGATAGCAATGAAATCCGTCTTACACTATTTTGAATGACACGGGAGCATTAATTAACCCAATTAATTACCTCACTCACAAGAAAATCGAGAGAAGTCACTCCGGCAATAAGTGATTTCTTAGTAACGTTCTGAGATTTCAGCTGATTCCAATAATAGATATTAACAGTTTTGAATATTTTCGAATATTTTGAATAATTTTTGAAAATATAATGCTTAGCTGTAGAACTCCCCTCCAGAAACCTAGAAAAATGTCTTACATTTTTACATGAGCTTAGCTAGATAATTAAGGCGAGTCGAATAACCATCATCAAGACAATGTGTAATTACTTCATAAGTTTTATTCTAAAACGGGTAAATAGCAGATTTTTGACTATTCCTTTTCATCGTATCACGAAACATCACTCCAAACACCTACTCATCTCGCAAGGACTTTTGAAGGGAATCCTGTACTGCTGTGTGCATCATGTGTGATTAATCAAATTTAAACACATTTACTTAACATTTTACAGAATGTCCACCCCTAGCACAAAAAAGAGCAATGAATTAAGTCAGGGGTTACTGAATGAAAATTCAATAAGGTGTGCTAATTGCTTAAAAGAGACAAAAGGAAAGTAAAATTCAGATAAAAAGTAGAGGACAATGTAAACAAAATATCGAAATGATGGAATTTACAATGCTTGATTTTAATGTCGAAATGATGGAATTTACAATGCTAGATTTTTTGTTAAAATAACACGGACTATCTTGCCGTCGTTGACAATCCATCCTTTCCGTGGTCACTCGTTTACCAAATGATCATGTTGGTGTAGAAATAGCAAATCGCATTAAAATCTGTTTATAGAAGGCTGCTTATCGCAACTATCAGTTGCCGAACCTCATGATCATAAAACAATTGCCAGAGCGTCTGTCTAGGTCAACCAAAACGTCTGTCAGGGGTCATTCAGCATTCACGGAGATATGAGGAATATTTTGGCATTGATTTCAATCGGCAACCTTTTGGTCTAATCTAGCCTAGTTGTAGGGTGTTACATAATAGGCCCCCTATGTTTACCCACCAATAATACTCAGCCAGACGGTCAGTTCCCAGTATCACTAACCACCTACTACATGGTGGCATACAAGAAAATTGGTATCCTTTTCGTCTATGCTCGACCCCCCCCCTCTGGCGCCGGGTCTATTTTCGAGGGAATTGAAAGCGAGATTTTTCTACTCAACGTTTCGAGATTCTTTAACGAGAGTGGAAAAATGTCATCTACGCATAGCAGTTAAACAAAATTTCAAACTTACACTAATCCCAAATATGTGTGTCACCTTTTGAATTGCTTTCTATGTTAATAGGTGACATCGATATAAAATTGACAATTCAAATATATCTATGAAGACATTGGCCACTCTATATGACATGGATAAGTTAGTCATTGAATTGAAATATGTTTCTATGGATGTTATAAGTTGCATTGGTGATAGAATGCTTTGATTTTGAAGCTAATTGCACTCAAGCAGGTCTACACGTTTAACGAAATGAAAGCAACAAATTTGAGTAATAAAATTAAAAGAGAATAATGATGGAAACTAAAGAAAAGATGGCTTATAGTAGAGACTTTTGGCTTTCCAGTGATGAAGATGGCAACAGCTGAAATAGTTCAATTTAATGATTTTCAACTGTTCAACTGAATGATTTTAGGGTCGGTACCGAGACACAAAGAGAGATTTGTGAATAAATTGAATAAAAAATGTTCTACCGTCAGAAATGAAAATCCACCTACGCAACAACTACCCACTGCTTAGATATGTCCTGAATAACAGATTTTCATCAGCAGTAGAGTACCAAGATGTGGAATGAGCGATTGTCTTATAAACGGTCTGCGCAAGGTCGGTATAAGAAAACGGAGACCTCTTATTACGAGTACAAAGGAGAATGAGAGAAAGATTGGCTGAGAAAATGCGGAAAAAATCTGGACGACGTGACATTTGCGAACGAGGAAAGTATCAAAAAGAGGTGGCATTGCTGTTTGAATGACTTGCAATCTATCGTGGTCGAAGAGATGGATGACCATTCCTGAGAGCGCAATTGATAACTTGATAAAAATTCATGCAAGTATGTAAACTTCGAAGAATAAGAACTATGATGAATTCATCAGGTTGTCTCTCTCGTTACTAACATTTTATAATCCTGTTGAAATAAATCACTTTCTATCATCACCTTAATTACTTTTCTTAGCTTATGTAATCTTAAAAACATTTATTACAGTATGGTAGGAGGTTTTGATATGTGTATACATTTGGCTATATTAAAAGGTGGCACTCATTTTTGGGATTAGTGTATACAACATGAGAATATAGACATAGAAAAATACGATATAGAAACATGCATGAGATCATCAATCATGAAATGCAGTATATACAAGGCATGGAAGGTTAATTAAAGCAATCTAATCACAGGGAAGTGCATAGAGATAGTCAAAATATAAATATCTGAATATAAAGAAATAGTCTATATTCTATATTCTCATGTTCTCTATATTCTATATAGTTTATGTCTATATTCTCATGTTAGGCTACATCATTTAGAAATTATGTTTAACTGCAACGCATAAATGACATCTCGCCACTCTCGTTAAAGAATCGCGAAACGTTGAGTACAAAAACTCGCATTTAATTCCTGCAAAAGCCAATGACAAATATGATGTATTTTATAATTAATATCATCCAGGAATGGCCAACAGAAACCTTAACCGTCTCTATAATATTAGATCGTCACATTTCGTGAGCAATTAGAAGTCTGCCGAAATGCATACGTCGACTTGTTTTCTTGAAGATATATGATATGATATGGCAGAGGGCGGGAGGACCGTAAGAAGATGTTGTACCTAAATTTTCACCAAGATGCGCATCTATCCAATTTTGAAATAACAATTACCCGGAGCTACAAATTCATTCGTTGTTTGTCTTATTGGATTATCAATATAAAGTTTAACTCGATAGAAGACATTTGCTATCACTGATTCGCTTCAAAAAAAAATTTGGACATGAATGATTGGGCTTCATATTAGTTTAGCAATCCTAATTCAGTAAACACAGGTGAATTCAGAAAAAAATGAATGAATGAATTAGAAAAAAATCTTTCAAAATTCCACCATTCGTTGATACGCAGAAAGTCCCTGACACATATTTCTCTCAAGTTCCACGAGTTAATGAATATTAAAATCACAATTGAGTGTCATGCTTTGAAAAATTGTAATAAGTACAATTTCCAAGCTTCTCTACAGGAGTTGAAGGACGAAAACAATGAGGATAATCAAGAATAATGTTTTTTAATCGTAAATCATTTTCTAAGCTACTTTGAACTTGAACTAAACTTATAAAGATTATAAATCAAGTGAAGCTAGCTATAAATTTCAGTCAGTTTTAAATAATGTCTGTCATTACTTTGCTCACCAACGTGGCTTCACGAAATCGCATAAGGAGATTTTTGACAGACTTCAAATGGCAAATGTTTTTCTAATGCTCGGTCTAACAAATTAACCTTGACAGTTTCTTCTGTGAAGGACACACATGAAACTGTTGCACTGGCATATCGACTGACAAAAAAGATAAATGCTCCTTGTTTATACTCCGAAACACATTTGCTCGAAACGCCTCTCTTCAATTCATTCATTCTTTCGTGCTGAGCGTTTGGCCAGAATGCAGAGCGTACCTGTCTAGTCTTAGGTTTGACCCGACCTAAATTTGAACCCAGGTCTTCCGGACGCAGAGCTAACTCTCTACCACAAGGCTACTGCGCCGGTGCCTTCGCAAGTAGCCTAGATTTCAATACTTCCATTCAGTTCGACTGAACTTCGAGCGTATACCACTCTCACTCACCATGGTTGCACTGGCTCGGTTGCTCTCCACGAAGATTCTGAGGAGGAAATCGCCTTCTTGACCCATCTCGTATGTTGACGGAATAACCACATAGTCTCCAGGCTCCATTTGAAACCGCTTGACCACATCTCGTGAGTTAATGAAATAATCGCACGCAACCACGTAGCTGTGTGAATCGAAGAAGGACTTTGGAAGTGGCATATCATACTCTGGCAACAACTGCGAAGGAAAGAAATGAAAGTGAAAATGCATATCAGCAGTGGCGTATCATGCCGTGTAATGTGCGCCCCCCCCTACCCCAAGTTACTGAGGTTGGAGCCCAACTTACTTGATTTCAACAAAGAACCTCAACAACTACGCCTCGAGATTTGCTTTGGGGATAGGATGATTATTTTGGAACATTTCAATGTTGTGAGACGAGTGCTAATCTCAACTCATTCTATAGATCAGTGTATCTCAAACTGTGGCACGCGTACCACTGGTGGTGCGCGGAGGCGTTTCAGGTGGTACGCGTGAAACATTCTGATTGTGGCAATTTTTCGCCAAACTTATTTTCCTACAGTCAAAAAATGCATAATACGCGGAAACCAAGTTTCTGATGACTAGCTTGCTTGGTTTAAAAGATATTAAAAATAATTCGCCATGGTGGGCGAAAAACGCACCCCTCCCCAGTGGGACGAGGGTTAAGTATTATGTATAGTTGTACGTGGCAGAGATTCCGGCTGTCAAGTGGTACGCGATGAGAAAACGTTCGAGAAACACTTGCGGCTGTAGATATTTTCACAGCTAATTCTGTTGTGTAGAGGGTTCCCATTCCCAGCATCTATAATCAGTTTCTAACGTCAAGTTACGATCTTACGGTGAAAAGTGCATATTGCACAAAATCAAGATCACGTCAAGATCAAGGCAAGGTTTATTATATCAATCACATCATCTACACCTATGAATTGAATATCGTAGAAAAGCAACAATTACTTATAACGCATCCGTATTTGTCCTGGTGATTCTTGTGTTCTGCAATGAATGACAGGATGATCCTCGTTCTCTATTCTCCCATGTAGAACGTTGCCGCTCCACTTGCGGTTATCGCACGTCATGTAAGTGACTAGTGATAACAGGTCGACAGGAGTTACATTTCGTGTCATCGCGCAGTTAGGTCATGTCCTTCATTAAGTCTTTACATGTAATATCTTTATCGAACATCAATCAGCGTTTATACGTGAAGTTACATTTTAACCGTACTTTCGAAGGTTCCCATGTGAATATTTCTTCATAAAGTCAAGAGCAAAGGAAAAGGAGAGAAATTGAATGATCAGTTAATTAGGAAAATAATCAAGACAATTTAAACTGATGGAGCGGTCAGAATTTAATTCAAGGTCCAAGAACAATTTTGTTCATACCAAAAGTCTTATGCTCAAGGATAACATTTGCTCAGTCATCGCAAATACTCATGCATTTAGCTGCATATACAAACCCAAAACTTCGCTATGAAGCTCATGCACGCAACATGTCAGCTAGAAATAGCAATTCTTAAGGTGTTTCAGAGCACTTTGTTCGTGGTACAATCACGAAAATGGCTAGCAAGCTACCTTGTAAGCATTTCACCCAATCATCACGTGAGTAGTTTTGAGTCAGAAGACTTTATCTTGCTCAATAGCTTTCGAATATGTGCTTGTGACAGCTCTGCGAAGAGAATTAATACTAAGTACATCAAACAACATGAGTTTCCTTTAAAAATGGGAAACCAACCCGCTTATAGCTTTGAACAGTGTTAGAATAATAAAGGACCTACGAGAAAGCAAGAAAATGGTGAAATCAACGATCGTGTGAGGTTTGGTTTCGTCTGGTCTGATAAATACATCGCTTACATTAATTGGGTACGGTAGACTAAGCGCTGGGCCTGGGGCTGATATTTTCGGACAGAAGCGAGCCCGGGCGGTACTGCGCCCAAAATCGTTGGAGTCAACAAATCACCGCTTGAATACAAGGAAAATTTTTGAAGCAAAAGATGTGATGACAAAAAACGTGTGAATAAATTTTTTTGGAGATAAATGGTTGCGGAAAAACGACCATGTTGGGTAACATTTGGCTCTATGCACTATAAGATTGGTTGATAGCGATGCTGTGCAAATAGAACATAGATGGAAATCTTACTCTATATACAGCGAATCCGACTGCCAATAGTTGAGCTCCCAAATGCCTCAGTTTCCTCGTGTCTTTTTGCATGAGACAGATGATAAGTGTAGACATCTCTTCTTCATCTTCATCGGGGTCGGGTAAGTGGATGAGGAACTGTGGATTTGTCCAATGACTCTGGCGACAAAAGGGGCGACCTCCAGAGGATACAGCACGACGCCAACGTCCCGACAATTCAAAACAACGCCACTGTGGGACTTGTAGATCTGCTGGAGGCGCTTCTATAAGGAGAAATTTCAAAGTAAAAATTCTTCAAGTAGAAAATTCGTGAAAAATGTCGTCAATTTAGAGACCACGCTCCATTTCCAATATGATGAGTTGATAAGCAATGATAAATCGAAATTAGTCCACTATGCCTACATAATACGTACTATTTGGTGCTATAGTGAATCAGCTTGCTTCATCGTCCTGCACACACGAAAAACGACGACGTTATGAGATTGATCGCATTTTCCTGGTAAATGAACAGAAATTACCTACACGCCCCATACGACCTCATCATGATGCGAGATACATATTTCAATCAACATTTGATTAGCGGGGTTATCCTGGGTCAGTAGTCATCATAGAATGGCCAACATGAGCACGTGGCTGTGGCCGTAGCTTCAACAAAGCTTCTAATAACAACAGTTCTTAATCAACTCTTCTCGTTGAGACACGAGTGATAGGACACACAGGCACATTCGATTAACTCAAGAGGACGTCATACATCTTCCTTACTAACCAACCCTTCGCGGTTTTCATGAAATTGAAACATTTAGAGCATTACAAGCTTCGAAAACGAACAGCATGCAGCAAAATAACAATATTCTAATTCCTTTTTCTTCTGGTCAATTAAATATCGATAATTTATGAAATACATGTATTTTGAGAAAACCAAGGATAGAATTTCCTAATTATGACAATCTTTCAGACGCTATCAGCATCCATTTTCAGAGACAATTATCCATGAAAATAGATGCTGATAGCGTCTGAAAAATGTTGAGCTACCACAATCATGAAATTTTATTTTTTTGACATGACAAAAATTTTTTTCAAGACGCTATCAGCCAAAGCGTCATATCCTTTTCTATATATTAATAAAATGTACCGCAGCTATGTTAGAACGATACTATCTAACGTGACCAACAAACTCTGCAAATATCATATGACTTGGAAAGTAATTCCCTTATATGATACATAAGCACGTACACATATGTGACGTATCTCACAACTCGGCTAAATCCTACATTTATAGTAACTGTGCTGACATTCCATTGACTGCATTTTGTAAGCTGACCTTTCTCATTTTCTTTCCAGGTTTCAATTTCTTCCTATTTTCTATTAAATATTTTTTACTGACAATGCTTTTTGGATGTTCTGTGCTGTAACATAGTTTTCCGATATTTTAGCAAGCTTTACGCTGTCATATGTCCTATCCTGCCATCTAAAATGTCAATGCTATCACAGTAATAGTCTTCCCAACATCCTTGACAAAACAAGAAGCGAAAAATTAGGGGAATTTTTGCCCTTTATTTTTTCATTGTAGACGAAAGGGCGCCTATTATTTCTTTGTACATAGCTTCGCAAAGGCCAGCAAATCTCTACAAAATTTGGCTATCAATGGTCCAACTTTACTCAAAATGATCTAAAAGGTCAATCCCTCGCATGCATCTCACTAATCCTATTGTTGCCACGAGATGACAAGACAAAGTGTAAAAAAAGCTTTCTTGAATTGATTAGAACCAATTTCTCAATCCTCATATCCATTTCTATCCATCAATCAGCAGTGTTGCATGCCATCACACGTCGTGTACTCTGATGAGTTCTCCGCAATGACTCTATGCTGGAGGGAGGAATGACGTCGCGTACACACGTGACGTCCGACGCGCATGAAGGATGAGTGAGCAACTGCGTTTCCGTATTGCAGCAGTGCAAAACTGCCATCTAGATTTCAGTTCGATGACTCAATCAGGAATTTGATTTCACTAATAAAGATTGAAGCAACAAATTGAGAATGCAGGAGTGTGAAATGAAATCTAATAAAAATTTAACAAAAACTCTTCGATGCCGTATTTCTAGATATTATTATTAAGATTCTGTATTAATATTTCTGATCAAAGAAATGTCGCCAATTAGAGCTCCATATCACTAATCAATTAATAAGCAAAACTTTAACTGTCAATCAGTGCCCCAGCAATCATTTCAGTGGATAGAAGGAAGCATCACAGAAGAATAGAAGTCATCGAAGTAATGATTGCAGAGATAGAAGCCAAACAGATTGAATATCAGAGAATACATGCGTGGTAGTATATAACGGTCTTTGTGCGAGCATCTAAATCAGATGGGGGCTCTTGGAGATGGGACGGTAGGCCTACTTCGTCGATAGTGGAACGGTATTTTGACACTTATGTTTACCAGAAGAATTCTCACCTATGTGGGTCGATGACTAGAATTATAAATGAAAATCCACTGATAATATGGACAAAAATAATTTCCAAACAATTTGGACTCGACATTTTTTGCGTCTTATTAAAGTTTCTGCTAAATATGAGCAGATCGACTTCCATAAGGATGGACTCGGTATCTGATGGAGAAAACGGTACCCCAATTCATATTTTGTTCAATTTAGTCACAATTCAAGGAATCTCAACGTGGCAAAAGCAAAAATACACACGTGCAAGAAAGTCACAAAATCATGAAATCAAATTAGACATCAATAAGATTCATTTATACACCGAGTGAGAGGATACTTTTGCAGCTCAACTTCGAAAAAAGTTTATATTCTTGTCAATATTACGTTGATCAAAAATGAGATCGCTTTATTAATCTAATATGCCTATTTGCGATGTTCGTATAGAGTTTATACTTCAATCATTTTAAAGACAGCTGCAATAAATTGCTCACTTATAACATTTTCAACGGATATTCTGTCTTGAATAAGAAAGCAGTCAACAGCGATAGTACCGCTTAGTTCTTGCTGCTGAGAATGTTTAACAGACAGACCATACAGATCTCACCTACTCGTATGAACAGTAACTGAATTCAACAGTACATACGGAAGGATCATCAATCTGAAACGAACATCATCATATTCGCACTTATCATAACTCACTGAACATGAATGCTTTATAAAATGAATATGAAAATGCAACATCAAAATATGAAAACAAACTTAAGTGAAAATGTAGTCATAATAAGTTGATTGTATTCTATTGTGCTACTTTGTGATATTGTGATGATTGATTTCGGGTGCAAATCAGATGTTCTATGCTGTTCATCTACCATACTGCTGGTACATTTATTCATCGATGTACATAGAAAACTAAATACTGCGGATAGGGACGCAGATAAAACAGCGCATTACGATTCGAAGACTGAGAGATCATCAACCTCTCGATACCTCCACCCGGCCAGCACTCAAGGATTTACTGACAATCGATGCCGATCCTGACGACAACGCTTCACCACCTCATCCACTCTTTTTCCAGCAGAACATCTGCGTGCCAACCACTTCCTAAAAGATCTACCACAGGATGCCGCAATTGACTCTCACCTTGTAAGATCTTAAGGGCATCGATGTATTTCGCCGGCTCTCTACACTGGATGCACTCCGGAATGAAAATTACACATTTGATAGAAGATACACAAAGACTAACGTTAATGATTGTCAGACGAAGTGGCGCCTAGTGTGACGTCACAACGGCCAGGATAACAAAATGAAAATGAAGCTTTTACGTCACTACTCCCCATACTTGGGGCTTGGACGGTGCTAACATGGTCAGACTTATGGAGCGTTGTAGTACTTTTAGTCCGGATGCCCTTCCTGCCGACTTCCAATGACACCTTTGGGGCTCGACCTCTGGACCAAAAAGATCGCTAGGCCAAGCACTTAACCACTGCGCCACGGAGACCACAGAAGAGTGAAAACAATAAAAGTCAATGGACTGAATGAAATCATCAAGGTGAAATTATATTTAAAACTGTCTCTTTCTGTATACATAGTGTCTCCTCGAGAATACAAATGAAGCTTCCCTCTGCTGCGCTTAAGGACTGAAAAACCTGGCGGCACCGTTATCTCACCACATTGCAGTAGATGTTTGGCAATGCTGTTGAAGGGTCGCCTGCCAACGTAGTCGCCTTTTTTTAAGCCATTGAGGAATACGGTCTGCCATATATGCACTCTCACTTTGACTCACCTGTTAAACTGCCGCCTTGCAGATGACAAAGGTCAAGGACGTCAAATTCGTCGACGAAGTCATCCCAAGTCATCCAGAATTCCGCCTCGTCCCTAACAACGATTCCAGTGGCTTTCCGATCAGCCTCTGGTACATTCTTCCATTCCATGCTGGTATCAGACCATGAGCCGTTCCAGGCCACTCTCTTCCCCCAAGGATTCCTTACGCGCACCAGCGTCACCTCTGTCATGACGCCGTTGATGCCAGACATGCGAATCCGACGGATATCCGTTAGAGTGTAAGCATGCCCAGAGATCAGACCGTTATTGAGAATACGACCATGCTCCATGCGCGGTGATGTAGCATTCAACTGGCGATCCTGAAGAAAAAGAGACAATGAAATCCGTGAAGCTTTCAATCACAGTAGATTCTGGAATAAGATACGGATGTGAAAAATCTATCTTCTCGCGACAGCATTCTGTCGGGGCATTCTACATCTTGATGGTCCTGCTCGAGGGCATTCAAGACGAGATTCGATGACAATATGTGTTGTTGTGGACAGCAACCAAGGCTTTATGATCAAGCTACGTGATTGGACCTCTTATCCTCATTTGTGTTTCTTGCCAAACCACTTTGCTTCAAATACTTGCACATGTACGTTCGCACAAAGAAGGAACATGTACTTAATTGAATGAATGGTCTTAGATTCACATATAAGTGCCCATTTGATTCATGCTAATGAGTTCTCATTACTTTTATTTCAAATTGAAGGCCCAGACTTGCTAATTAGCTTGAAGTAGTTGAATACAGAAATGACTTTCAAAACAGCCGTTTACACGAGGGCTTAGACGAGTACGAGCAGTTGAGACACATTCTGAAGTTCATTTGGGACATAGCTATCAAATGAAGCTTTGTCACAATTTTTTTGTGAAGAACATTTTGACAGTCCAGAGATATGCGTGCTGGATATTATATTTACTTTTATAAAAAACAACTCGAGTCCACTTTGCGACTGAAAATATGTTGACTTTTCATTTCGCACACTTGTGTACAAGAGTGCATTCATTCCACTTGACTATGTACAGTGGTACGATGTCAAACGCACGCAATGAATAAAAGCACTACCACGAAATATTTTGCGCCATAATTTCCTCCAATGTCTGGGTTTGATTATTTAAATGAAGTTTCTATCTGTCCGTATATGAACAAGCACTGCTTAATAAGCCAATGGAATACCTTACTGCTATCGCCATGAAAAATAATTCATTCTAACTGAATCATTTATTGAACCACTGGAGCATATCATTTGATTGTAAACAAATCATTGAAACTGTCATGAGACAAGCAAGAAAACGATTGTGCTCAACTATAGATATGACTCCCAACATGTTATTGTTGCTTTACGTGCGCGGCAATATGTATGCGAACCTCGTATACATAGCCCAGTGTTGAGAATTGCTGGCGATTCAGCCCGACGGTATGTCGTAAAGATCAAAAGCGGCCGCCGTTTGTCGAATTGTATAAGTTAATGCTTTCTGAAATAACCGTCAATATTTTACATAAAATACTAAATGTCAATATTTTTACAGTGGAACGATTCAACTTGTTAAACATGTCAACAAAATTCAATAAGCTTCTGAGTATACAATTTATTTCAATTATTCATCATCACCATCAGACGAAATTGCTTGAAACATCTAAATAAATGTTAACTGTCTCATTCTCTTTGTGGGAGATTATTCATGAAGTTCGTATTTAGAAACTTATTCATGAAGAAAAGTGCGAAGTTCGTTGGAAATCGAATCGAATCTTATCGATAACAGACAAGACAAGAATTGATGGGTGTCATGACTCTCCTGATCAGTATTTATTTCTTGTCTCGTCTGTCCTTCAGGTGCAAACTCCATGTGAGAGACAGCGAAATAAGTCAATTCCCAGCGAGTTAATATTTTTAAACAACAGACTATCTAGCACAGGGGTGCGAAACCTGCGGCCGTAGCAGAGGGAAAGTGCGGCCGTGACTATGAGAAGCAAATCAAAAATAATCTTGTACATGTATATTGCAAATAGAGTTCAAGGCAATCGAAAAACAATCGTCATAGCATACTAGTCTTGTGACTATTCCTTCACCTGAATACGTTCCCTTCCGTCACATTGTTACAGTCTTTCGTGCGCTCAACCACGAATTTAGTGCGTGGTTCAACGACTTCGACGCACTTGCTCCTAAAATAAAGCTTGTTGCCTCGCCACACCTGATCCAGATAGAAGAGGTTCCATTTGAACTTCAAATGTAAGTGATCGAGTTGAAGGCGAATGATTGTCTTGTAAAGCAGTTCGAAAGTGGTGGTATTTTTACATGAAATATGGAAATCAACTGTGGAATATCCAAGATTGCGAGAGTTGTCCTAAAATGTTTTAGGTCTATTTGGAAGCACATACGCACTGCGAGACAGCGCTCTATAAATTGAAGTTCATAAAGAACAAGTACCGGACGCGCTTAACAAAAAACAATCTCGAGGATAGTTTACGTTTTATGGCATCCTCTCAAATGCCTGATTTTTGAAGTTTGGTCAACCACGGACAACAGCAAGTTAGTCACTGAGTCTTACATTGATATTGTAATTTTTTCACGAGATTTTGTATTTCTAACTATTTAGATTTTGTGTATTTTCATAGATAAAATATGCAAAAATTTAAGCTGTGTTTTATTTCACATTTATCATCATTTAAGGCTCACGCTTTGGGTTGCGAAAGAACTGCATGATTAGCAATAATAAGATACTTTATAACTTCAATAATAACACAAGGTAGGCAGGCTTATACGCGGATTCTAGAAATGCGTAGGCCTATATACGAGTGAATGCCTAGAATAGACCGGCTGGTGATTCCTTTATGAATTATTATAGTAGCTTATTAAAGTGTTTTCTCCTTCAGTTGACCTTGCAAAAACATGCTTTCAACTTTTCAAGTGATAACAACACCTTAAGCTTAATCATTTCGGGTAAAAAATGACCGTCGGTCGTACATGGGTTAACTTGCTAGCTAATTCTTCACGAAGTAGGCCTTTATGCAATTTTCACAACGTCATTCATCAGGGAAAGCTGATTTGAGTGGTGGAATATAAAAACGATTGGCTATTGACCTAGTTGTGTGCACACATATCAAATGCGGCCGTGATTCTTTCGGCCTTCGAAATGGCGGCCGAAAACTGTAAAAGGTTGCGCACCCTTGATCTAGCATGTGTGCACTATTCTCGAATCATCACACATTGAATAAGTTCATGGTCCTCTCAAGAAGCCCGATGGCTAGACATCCTGAAATAAAGGTCGCCGTACATTGAAGAATGCTGCTCGTCTGACTAGTTGCAGAGTCTCACTAGGACAAGAGTCTGGCACCTGGGTCCGGTCACAGTTTCGACATTTCTGCAAGCATGGGTTAGGTCAGGTCACGACTTCCGCCATTTTCCAGGCATGGTTTTGTTAACAGGGCTCAACGATGTTATCGCCCACTATTATTACGAGTAAATCAGTTTCCTTTTTGAATCGAATGAGCATTGCAGACGAAAATTCAAACCAACAAAAGATCGAAAAGGAGGAAATTGCCAGGCTTGCCGTTGGGATTGGGATTCCAATTGGGATCCCAATAGCTATTGGGATTGGGCTACCAAAAATCCACCCAATCCCAATAGATCCCAATAAGCCCTCTCCAACAAAATATACATGTAATCGTTAACATTAGTCACTACGTTACTAATGTTTTCTGGTCGTACAGAGAAGTTCATTTTTCTGTGTCTTCAGTCTGACCTTGCCTCTCTCGAATTCGAGCATTGAGAGCTCTTAGTGTGATCTGCACAAATTTTAAGCCTTAACCCTACTCTATAGCTTTAACTTCCCTAGTTGTTAAAAATGGTAGCAGCTATGTAATAGTATGCATAGGCTTATACAGTGCGCCTGTACGTTGTCATGCGTTTCACCGCTTCAGTAATTAAGCTATACATTGTAAGCTATTCAAGCCTATTTAACCGCACAAGCCGCTGCCTACTGCACGTGTGAGCCCGTGTAGCGAGCTGTTTATTAACAACGCATTTCCGATATAGGCTTAAAATACCAAGTGTGTTTGTAATTCATACATGCATATTAGCTATGCACGTAGACCCCTATAAGCTCCTGAGTGAAGGCAGTCTCGGTGCAAAATATAACCATACAGTATGCCTATTATACATTATTATTTAAAATCAATTACAGCCCCTATTACTATTAAGGCCAGTCTAGTCCTAGGCCTACAACCGTGGACTTCGTCAATTCAAAAAAAGTATCACATTTGGCAGGCTTAAGCGTTAAGCCCGATACAGCTTGGGGTCAAATTGCGTACGCTTTTAGCTCTAAAGCAGGCTATTTGGATTTCTATTGGGATCCCAATGGAAATTCTCATTTGGATAGGGTTGTGATTGGGCTGGAAATCCATCCAAACGGCAAGCCTGAGTATTGCGCAAAAGAAAAAGCAAACGTACGGTTCGGACATTTAAACCATTTCCCAGATATTGATACCGGCAACCCAGGCAACATTATCCAGTCCGGGCCTTGCTGCTTAGCATTTGAACATCCGGTCCGGTCGTGTATTAAATCGACTACCCCAGCACAGAAAACTTTCCAGCCATGTTCGATCCCTAAATATCAGCGCAAATGAGTTCCTTTCGGGCCGAAGACTTCTTGACCGATCGGTACGTAGTATCTTATAAATACGTGTTCAACACAGTGATTTACACAGAGGACGTGGAAGATAGATAACCGGCAGTAAATAGCTGATGTAAATATCTTGATGACACTTGATGTTACACCCGACACTAAAAATGTAATCAGTCGAAAACTGGTATACGTCGCCAGACAATATCTTATTTGATGCAGGACACACGCTGATGGTTGACAAAATCGTACTGAAAGAAAGATAATTGAATAATTGAAACATTTTTTCCTGCATCTTCATTACTCTTAGAAGATCTTCTGAAAACCAGAATCTGCGGTTTCTGATAAAGATAACGCACGTACACACAGCTGCATCGGATGCCTTGCCAGAAGTAAATCTTATCGCTTCAATCTCTGTTCTTCAGCGGCTGAAAAGTTCTGTATTCTACAGTACCGACAAGGTCACGGAAAATCGACGAAATGTCAGAAAAATCCTCCATAGAACAGAAATAGAATTATTGAAAAACAGCTAAATATGAAGCATACTGTTACACTTGCATAAACAACTGTCATTTTGGCGACGGAGAGAATGCTGAAGGAGAAAGATGGCGGTGAATCTCATCAGAGACGATACTAAACTAAATTAAAGACAACGACGGATCGGATGTGGACATATCAAGCATTGATAATGTGATTGATGAATTTTAATGTATACAAATCTGAATTCATCTCCTACAGAAGGGAATTATTTTCATCAGAAATGACTTGACGAAGAAAATTCAGGTGATAAGCAGCAGATAAATCGCAACTTGTTAACTTGGTCGATTCACTTATCGTGATTTATGTGTCTGCTTAGATACACTGAAATATTTAATTTACATTCAGTTATTTCACTGTGCATGTGGAAGGGGTTGAAACATTTTTTTCTTGAAGCAGCTTTACACATCACATTCACAGTCTTAAAGACAGAGCTGGAGCCTTTCCAATCTTCGGCTCCAGATTTCGACTGTTAAAACGTATTGCTACCTACAGGGTGCCCGGCAAAAAGTCAAGAAATTCAATATAGAATAATTGAGGACAGATATGACAATTGGGCTCACTGGCAACCAGACCTAGCAGTGAACGATAAATTTGTTGGATTTCAGACCAAAGTAGTACAGTGCACCTTCGATTATCCGGATGGTCAAAACCCATTAGGTCAGTCAAAGATCCGGATAAGCGAATTTTTAAATCCCATGTTAGCAAAAGCTTGTGGGCTTAGGTCAAAGACATTTGATTATATACCAAGATCCCCGTAGAATATGATCTACATATATCCATATAATCTGTATGCATATATCCATCCTGCATATCTACCTGTAATACTTGATATATTTGATTCCGATTCTTCGACTGCTTAATGAAATTATGAGCATCAATTGTACATGTCTGCTATATATTCGCTGTCGTTCCTATTAAACCATATAAGTACACGTATACAAACAAAGACCGTGAACTGAGACCATGAATTGAAAGTGATTTATCAGAGCTGTATCCCAGCTTTGACTAGCATGCATAACCTACTTAAGAATGCTCCAATCACACCGCACATTGAGCAAAAATTAATTGCTGGTAAAGCAAGAGTACTTCGTGTATGTGTTACCTAAAGAGGAGAGGAATGCTAAAATGAACATTTGATTCCATGTATGTACATGTACATGTTTTGATGGAATCACGGAGAATCGAACGGATTCTGAAATTACGTCCGGATAATCGGTATCCGGATAATCGAAGATGCACTGTAGCTCGCGCAATACATCAGCCAACGCCAAACTGCGAAAGAGCAGAACTTGTCTACAGGTGCTGCTTATGATATTTTGAAGAGATCCCGTCTAAAATGCTACTTAAAAATAGAACTTCATTAAGCGTCACAGTGAAACTAGTGATAGGTAGAAAGTGAAGGTAGACCCATTATAGAGGAGTTTCGCACTGGGTGCCGCCCTACTTGTTCGACAGATTGAAAGCAAATCAGGTGACCTCTAACGGTCCAGCTGACTCGCCGATTGACGACTGGTCGTTTCAAATACCAGATGGCCACACGATAAGTAATCGAGAAGCACCACACGTTTCCTGTTTCCAACATCATGAGCAGGGTAGGTCGGTGCTTCTAGTAAATGCAATTTGAAACATTGTCCAAATGCTCGAACATCGAGAGTAACAACTTCAGGACTATGGTAATGAATTGATAGGTAATCTAAAACTGACATAAGAATCTCATTGAAATACTGGCAAGATATCACAATGTGATGATGAACATTATGAGGACGAAGCAAACTGGTTATCAATGATCACACACTACTAAGATGAGAATTAATTGAGTTTAACACACGAGTCCTTCGTCAGTCCATCAAGGAACAAACACTCCAAAAAAAAAAAAACTCGGCATCACAGGCGATTTTCAGAAAACAGAAGTTTATCTGATCACCTGCCGCATCATTGTGCCATTTAAGTGGTAGAATGGCTCAGTTGGATAAGGTCCGCACTTCTGTACGGAAGTGTAGGAAGTCCAGGGGTTCTCGGGACTTATGCTCTCACTCGAGGTGACTGACCCAAATCTGTAGAGAATTGTCAGTGTATAAAAGAGCTGTCCCCATCCCTATCTTGGTAGCATGGTTCCTCGCCTTAGCACGACCTCCTCTTTCCTTAAATCTGCTGCACCATTTAGGTGGTGCGCCGGCTGTTTATTGTTTCCACACTTCGGGACTGAAGTGTAAAAAGTCCAAGATGGAGTCTGTCCTCGGAATGTACCACCGCTCTCACTAGAGAGTGCTAATACTGACCTCGTGTATGCCAGGGAAAGTATTAGTAAAATTCGCCTCTGCTTCATCTTTGCAGGATAAAAGTCCACAGCAGACGCAGTCATTTTCTCGTTCATTCAGTATGTACTACTTTTGACTACATATAGCCATGATGTAGCCATTATTGGTCTGTTGATGCACTCCATCCTACCAACTTTCACCCATCACGACACAGTACCTACTGTTCAAGTTCATTCATGCCATTGTCTTCATGCCAAAGTCTTTATACCAAAGTCATTGCCAAAGTCTTCCTTCATAAAAATTCGAATTTCGAAAAATTACTTCTTAAAACAAAAATTAATTCCTGAACTAAGAGCTACGACGGATTCGCATCAAATGATGGCAATTTGTGTTGTCTGTCCAAATACGCATGCTTTTAATAATAGACTACCTAAACTTTTTATCCTTGTCCCATCCACGGCATGAATTAAGCCTTAATATACTAAGTAGTACTAAGTTAGTAACCGATAAGGAGAACAGTGGCTATGACAATCTACTAAGGTGAGTACAAGAAAAGGACATTTAGAAGCAAACTGTAGTTTCGGATTATTCTCCTCTCTTTCCTGATCACGATATTCTTGTTATTGAAATTGACTGAACCCTGTACTTGACGAGGCGCAGTCCTTACCCAACTGAGCTATCCTGCCACATGGTCGGAATGCACAACTCCAAGACTTGAAATTCTATAGAGGTTCATGACAGAATTCATGTCACTTAAGTCAGTGCGTCAATGGCCTGTCGTTCATCTGACCAAATGATTGTTTACAGTGACACGTTCGTAACTACTTACTAGTAACTTACCAGTAAATTACTTCTTTTCCAATAGGTCAGTCGCATCGGTTTTCAGTTTATGAAATCGCAGACATTAAAACAATTATTCAGTCACTTCATGTAATCAGAGAAGGAAATAGAAATGTTATCAAGTATTCAGATCTTCATGACAAAATATCTCCATGTAGAGTTGTGTTAGATATATTTTCCGGAACACTCTTTACACTTTCATTATCATTGGAAGTTAGAATGTTAGATAGGGAATTACTGGAAAGCTAGCACTCTTCAACTTACTCAATCTTCGCTGCAAATAGGAATTGAACGACAGTAAGAGGAGACATCAATTTGTAATGTGGTCATCAAGTAATGCTAGTGACTACAAATAATAGGACTGTCCATCATCGGATATTTTATGGTCGATTGGCACATGACGACCTTCAATACTTGTCCACAAAGCCCATTACTCTATTTCAGTTGATGACTCAAGACTTTTGTACCAATGCTACAAGCGATGAAGGATCGCAAATAAACACATTGAAAGAATTCTCATTCGACTAATAGTGTAAAAATTGTCGACTAGTAAATAACGAGTTTCAATACTTGTGCACAAGTCTATGCACTGTTCTTCTGTTAATAATTCGCAGTATTTTGTGCTTTTTTCTGCAAATGCTCCGGGTGTGAATAGATCACGAAATATGCACCTTGAAAGAATTCTCAGTCACAAGGTCGCGTGACACTGTCTGGCCTATATTACAGCGAGTTTGGAAGCTGTCTCCCCCTTCATATAAATGGACAACAGAGCGATGCAGCGCACGTCTCTAGACTTGGGGTGACAATAAAAGGTAGTCGAATAATTCACAGCAGTGATACAACTTATGATGCGCCCCGTACAGTTCCCGGGACTGAATAGAATAGGATCGACGTTCCCCTACGTGCCGTAAGAGGCGAGTAAAAGTGGCCTTAAAAGGGGTGTTGGCAGTCTGATGTCTTGTTCTCAATACCTTTCCTCAATGGCTATACTAAGTTGATGTTGAGGGGGATCCTTGCAGCCGAATCTTATCTGTTGGGATATGCAACAAAGCTCTTTGTTTCGGAGGTAAGGTGTGCGGTGGGACCACTGCGGTTGCTACCTCCCCCGGTCAATACTGCTCATCAGAGATGTAACCGGTCACCGATATACCGGTGACGGTCGCCAGTCCGTTCCGGTATGGAAAATCGGACCGGCCATACTGGTGTAATTCCGGTCCCATCTTATTTGAGAAATTGCACTTGTCGTACAAAGTCCTTGAGTTAGAAGCGGTCGGTGTTATTAAGGTGCAGTTAGGCATGCGATTAGTATATTAAAATCGTTACTAGCTTTCGAGTCTATCATTATCAGTTCAATTTGAATTGGAAATTTATAATAACAATGAAATTTAATACTCGTAGTTCAACTAAAACCTCTCTCAAATTCTGCAAAATACGATATCAGTTATGTAAATTTGAGCTGCTCATGATACATATAGTCCATCATAGATTTCTCTTGATTATGTAACAAACAAGAAATGCATGCACTTTTTGTATTGATTGCTGTACTTAAGTAACCGAAAAATCTTTTAAATACTTACTAATCAATATTCATACTTTTTGCTCATTAAATTTACTTCAACGATACATAAGTCTTATTAAATAACCATAAATTGGAGTGCGGACAAAGATACAAAAATTTATGGCAGATCTGTCTACATATAGGGAAAGTGAAGATGATGCCAAACACATCTATCATGCTTATTTCATTTAATCAACTAGATGCTAACATGCATGTATCTATGCCGTCAGGGTAAATTTGGCTGATCGCACCGTATACTTAATACTGAGCCTAAGCTTACATAAATTTGCGGAGAACCAAAAAAGGTCCAGTCATTCCGATCAGTGAAACGCTTTCGCAAAGAGTCCCTCATTACTGCTTTCTCATCTGAGTAACGCGCTTGGTATGTTATCAAGCCTAGTATAAGTGAAAATATTATTCCGTATAGAAGATTTGTCCACAGACATGTGCTAGTAGTAGCAAGACCCAAATATGTTTGATTGGATTTCTTGTAGGCCTATCTTGATTGATAACTTTGAAAGGTTAAATAACCTCGCTCAGCATACAGGGAGTTGTTATTAGTATGGGATTGCGGCATTCCTGCATTCAGTCTCCAAATCTCGGGCCGGTTTCCATCTCTGATGCAACATAGGGCCCACACAACAATAGATGATATCAACAGGTGTGGTACCGGTAGTCATATATCAGCCTACATATACGGATAGCATATGTTTATCAACAATAGCTATTTAAAGCTACATACTTTATCGAAAAGCTCGGTCGGTCCAGTACCGGTCGCCGGTCCGGTCTCGAAAATTCCGGACCGGCTACAACTCTACTGTTCACCCTGTGTGACTAGCATTGTCCTGGGTATGGTAGCACCCCGGTGGTGTCGGAATGGCCATCTCCTCCTTCCCGGGGGGACACTCCTCGCCAGTAGTAGGTATTTATTTGCTCACTGGGTATGTCGCTCCGTATTGTCCTGATGTAAAGCCTCCTATCCGCTGGACTGAGTCGGTAAAACAGCAACAACTTATAATGCTATCTGACAATCCCAAAATACGATGACTGAGCAAAATACCTGCTTGTATCATGAAATGGGGCTAGTCGGGTTTTGAATAGCTTTAGTCGATGAACATCCCTTATGAATTGACTTTCTTGACAATTTACTTCGATGACAACTGAAGCCTCACCTTTATACCAGCACCGATCAGTGACTGTCGCTCAAATGCTTTGAAAATAATATTGATTATTTTAGGAGGAAGTGCTGACGGTCTATCGAGAGAATAACATTCTGTCACTCCACCAGTGAAATCCGTGAGAGCGTCTCGCAAAACGCCAGCTTTGAGGGCTTCGTAGGAACCGACCAACTGAAAGAAATTTTCATTAAATTAGCATTCCTGAAATTATAACTGGTTTCGTTTTCCAATTTAAATAATCCAATGTAGGTTGGATCTAATGATGAATGATGAATGAATGGCTTAATGTCAGTACTCCCCCCATACCGGAGGGCCTGGACGGTGTTGACATAGACTAATATGTAACCGAAATTACGTTCTAACACTAAATGAAAAACCGCTTCGTTTCTAAAAATTTATGACTTGATCATTAGTTTTGGAAACAGCTCCATTCGTAACTGCTATCAATTGAACGACCTCAAGTGAATGTGTTAACCTAGACCATGTGCCCCATCAATAACCATCAATCAATTTAGGAATAAAACAGCCGCAGTGTAAGCAAGTAAACCTACTACAGATTAGGATCAACAAAACTATCTAACAAAATATTTATTACGCGTTTTCAGCACAACCGGAAAAAACTGGTTGACAGTATTTTTTAAAGAAAGTTAAAGAAATCTAATCACTCAATACATTTGATTTATTTAACTTATATAACTACTGTCGACCAAAGCTTTGGGGAGATATTTCTTAATTTTCCGACTATGTTTAGAAATGATCTTTTTTTGCTTTTTATGAGAATAAAGAATGATCGTGCATGCCCGTACGAAAATAAAATTCAAATCTTAGTAAGAACTTAGATAAGATCATACATGTACATAAAATCGAATTTCAACCATTTTTTTTAATTATGTCTTACATATGATCTTATCTATGCTCGACAACAGAGACAACGGCTCAGGTTTGTACTCGCTACTTTGTCAGATAGCTACATTAGGTCTTCTGGCTTTAATGTCACTTATTGTCTTATCATCCCACTTTATGCCAAAGTTGTCCTGTTCGCGGTGACACTAAAACCTAGAAAATTAACATTCAAATTTCTGATACATAATTGCGAATTTAACGAATTTACTTACTTTTGCATATGCTTTCTCCACCAGGGCACCCCAGAATTCGTTCTCACAGCGACTGTGCACGAACAGTAGCTCATTGTTGTGTGTTGGCAGTCGGTCATCGACAAGGACATCAACAGTTCGTCCGAACCTCCAAAACCGGAAGAGAAACATCCCCGCGTACCATGGAGCTTCGAAAGTCTGTCCTATAAAGAGTCAACTAACAATATCCAGGATTTTCAAAGTCTGCATCAGATTTTTAAAGGTTTCATGCTTTGTTTCTTATCATGTTAATTGAACCATATACAGGGTTCCTACGCAATCTGAACAAAAAAGTTCCCTGAAAATTTTCAGAAGTTCCCCGGCAAAAATTTTTGGACAGTGTATTAAAGTATAAATTTTTGGTAGTTCGTTTGAATGTCAAATTATTGCATTATTCTGGTAATAACGTAATAAGATAATACTAAGCATATTTTTTGTTATCATCACACAATTTTCAAAGAAAGACTTCGAAAGCATTATTAAATATACACAAATTACATTTTTAAATACAAAGTGACCAAGCCGGACCGGCGAAATCGATATTAGTATATTAATTTAGTGCGTTGAAATACTGGTTTAGTTATTAGTATTTAATATATTTTATTCAATTATGCGAAGTAAATTAATATAGCGAAATAAAAGCCGAAAGCTGCAGTGATCTTTCTGCTGTAACTACCTCTGAATACATGTCATTTCAATGCGCATATAATACACTGGAATTAGAGATATCATAATCAATAAGCGAGAAAATTATAAGTTAGAAACATACATATTCTATTGAATCGGGTGGAGAAGAATTTCCTAAAAGCTAGCCAACATCTCATTAAAAGTATCGATGGTCAATTTTTCAGTGAAGAAAACTGCAGTTGTACAGTAGCCTATATTTTTTCCCTGACATTTAATCGGATAAAATATTCCCTGACATTTTAGTTAAATTTTCCCCTGTTTTAAAATTTCCCTGGCTTTTCCAGGTGTTGGGAAAAAATTCCATTTCCCTGACATTTCCCGACGCACAGGAACCCTGATATATGACTAAAATCCCTGAACCTTTTCCGAAAATCTCTCAAATATATTCGAAGGGCCGTGAACTAATAACGCAATTATTTGCACGCATAATTGACGATACCATTGCTGAGCGGTTATTAACAAGCATTTGTGCGTCGGAATTAGCTTTCTTCAGAAGTAAAAAGTACATTTGAGAGTTCATTGAAATTCATGTATGATTGGCTCATAAATGACGCCGATTTTTTTCATAAAGATAAGGAAAAATACTAGAAAAATTCATTTAGAGAACAACTAAATTAGAACTGAAAATAGCGCCCATGTATGGCACCAAACTTTTTCTATCCAAACCCGTGGTTTTTTAACTGCAGAATTTGTTAAAACCTGTGAGCCAGCAAGTTTCATCCCATTTTGACGGAAATTACAACCTCTACCATTTCCATAATTACCCTCTCACCCTCTTACTGGTCTCCTCTTACTCAATCGCCATGCGACATAATTGAGAAAATACAATGACTATTTACAAGGCTTCTCTATAATCGGCGTCATCTTGATTATCGTCAGTGTCTGCTTGAATTGAATCTGTTACCTCTCGTACGAGCGTTAGCGACTCGTATTTCTTTATAACATTTTAAACAATAAAGAGAACCTTAATGCCAATGATTATTTCACCGTCTCTTCAAGACCACAGCCATGTAATCCCCACAAAATGATCATGCCTTTGTCCCATTGCACATTTAAATCTGAATGTTTCACTGTAGATGCCATTCGACACTGGAATCTATTATCTGAATACGAAGCCAACTCGAAATCAGTTAACGAATTCAAAAGGAAGATTGACATTCACTGTTACTTGATTCGTATGAACATTTGGCTACGTTTTTATCGATATGTACACTCAGCATACTATTGTACTCCTTTATGTTGCCCTTTTACGGCGTCTATTTGCTTTGACTTCCTAAATTTCATGATTTGCATTCATTTGATGACTTCGCAAATGTAACTTTCATTCACTCATTAAGCACAACTTACCCATGGGAACTACCCGGCGCACCAATTCAGGCACCTCTGCGATGAACGCTAAAGCCGCAACAACCCAACAGTCGCCCAAAGCGCCCTGAACAAGATCGAAGCATTGAGGAGTGCTGACAAAGAGTCGTGGTCGCTCTGAGCTCTTCTTGTCTCGCAGGATCTCATGAGGCCGCTTCCACACGATAGCCTGCGCCGGAGCGCGACTGAAGTAGAGAGCGCGATCGTCAGCGGGGAATTCTGGGTCCAGATACAGTGAATGCTTTGCGACTAGGGACGCTCGAATCTTCTCAACATCGGAAGCGAAGACGGAACTTGATCGCCGCCTAAACTGTGAGTAAGCTGATGAACCGGGCTGAAACGCAGTGAACATAATTAACTATCATCATCAATGCAGTAATAAAACAGACTGAAGAGAAGCATGTCACAACAATATTAAGGTGCAAACATAATCAATACAAAAGAAATGCGACATGTCTGTGATTCTTCAAGATCTTGTCAATGCAGTGTCGATTTCTTGATATCATTATTGTATGGGTGACCTTTGTAATACTCGTAATCCACAGAAGATTGAAACTTTCATAAATGAATTCACACGCTGTGAACAGATCTCTCGTGACAACTTCTTTCATACATTCATCGATGTTGCATTCACTCTCCTTGTCCAGCCATCCAACAACGATAAGTAAAACTTTCAAGATGAAGTGAATTTGAATTTTCATCTTTATGAATTTATGGACCGCATTTCGGCGATATCAACAATTGCATCAAAAGCAATTTCAAAACAGAGAGAAAATATTTCAATACGAATTGTACATAGAAATCACGCTTTAGTATGAAGCGCTTTAAAAAATAATATAAAGATAAAATGCGTAAACGATGAAAGATTGTTCTATTTCAAGCAAAAAAATATTGGTAAAAAGCGTTGCGATTCCACCTTAAAACTAGTTCCAAACAAGATATCGTCAGTCCAATTCGTCATCTTCATTTTAGAGTCAAACAACATTTTATCACCCAAAGCTTAATCTCCAATAAAAATTATATATACAGTGCTGATGATGATGAAGCCAATCTGTGAATCAAAGAAACTGTTGTTATCCGAAAAATGTAACCAAGCATCAATAGTAAAATAGCGAAAGCCAACATTTAAAAGAGCTTCTTTTTGTCTAAATAGGTCATGAACCATTTGGTAGGGAGGAAGGGTAATTTCACACTTAGGGCCAACTCTGGACAACTTTGATATTGATAGCATTCAATAAGACTTCTACTTCTACATTCTAACTTAATCTATATCTATCAATATTTTATAACATGAAGTGATGTTTTTATACTTGAAGAGGTTGATTCTGTCCATTAACAAAAATACATTTTCAGTATGAAATAGTTGATATGATACAAATCCATGAAATCTAAGATACTATATGTTCTGCCTACATTTAGCCTATTGATCGCCTTTAAAGTGCTGCGTTATCTATGGAAGAAAACGACATCAATACAGTGTATGCTGAAATCATTGAAGCTTAGGCACACTGCTTTTTTCGTAACCATAATTTTGTAATTCATTACCATGTGCGGCGGAGTGACTAAACTATGAAACACAAAATGGCAACATAATTGAATGACATGGTCAGTTCTTGGAGTGGTGAGATGCTACTGGCTCTTCCTGCCGACCTCCAATGTCTCGGAACTTAAACAAATGATCAAAACATCAAGCTCTTGACCACTGCGTCACGAACACCACAACATAATCAATAAAAATCTGATATCAAACAAATTGTGGAGCACATTAGTCACTTGCAGTTTGTTGAACAAAATATAGAGTGATTAGAATGGGATGTCAGTGAATTTTGAGATTACACATATTGCAACTCATACTTAAACTGCATCATTGCTCAGAAAGAGAGTCTAAAAATAGCCGCTATTTCTTGTGAATGATTTGTGGTGATAATTAATTGCTCTCAAATTACGTAAAGTTACATTGAGAAATGTTGGCAACAAAGTCAATTTGATTGCAATATAATAATCACGAATGAAAATCGAAAGTTCTCAGCTAGCGATCGCTTATTAACGGTTGTCCTGCCCTAGAAAAAATTTTGCTCCACCTGCCAAGCAGGGTCTCCCGGATCCCCATTGCTCCTATATATTTTCATCACTTTCTGATGCAAAGTAATCGAGTCAGTTTCATATAATCACAAACTGTAAAGCACACCAATGCTTAGAAACGTTATTTTGATAACCGAAAATCATCCATGACACATTCTGAGTCCAGTTTAGAGCTCCCATTTATGTCTGCCGTCTGCATGTTATTAGCAAGAATGATGTATAGTTAAGAGTTTGATGATGCCAATTAAGTTTCGTTCTATGAATACAAAAAAACTGTTGTACCGAAAGCATAGTTACAAAACATACAAAATATATAGATCAAGAATATATTCCTATGTCTGCATTATTAGCGCATGCACCTCATCATGCTACTTGCACCTATATACTGCACTGTGCTTCTAGAATATGATCATATTTTGCTGAAGAAAAAAACGAAGCAAAATCCTGATCTAAAATGAGAACACTAACTGTGTCGGGAACTGCTAGAATGCTGGACTAGATTGCAAACAAACTCTAGTCTACACATGTATAGGCCTATATATATCTGGAGGATATGTCAAGAGCAAGCTGAATTCAATCATTATCAATGCTTGCATTAAATGTGATAACGAATAACGATGTTCATACGGCACTGCTGTGGCTAATTGAGACACATGGAAACAGAGAGAGTTCATTTTTCTATCTTCTCCTGAGATCTGTATTGTTCAGGCTAATATGAGTGCATGATCGCATTCAAGGAAGTTGAGGACATATTCTTCGTTATGAAGTTTCGTCGCCAATTGCAAATGTTTAGCCAATTCGTCAATTCGTTAAGAATTCGTCATCCGGCACTATCTCATTTCGGTCTACTCGTAGTTGACGTTCAACTGAGAACGTAGGCTCGATCGCTTGAAGAGACGTCAATATAGTGCAGTTTCATTAATCAGACACACAGCTGATGATCATAGAGTGCTTAGCAACACTCACACATCAATAAATATTCCAAAGGAGCGCGAATTTGAGAGAGAACTTGACTGATTCCGTAACAGGGTCCAGGAGACCCTGCTTGGCAGGTGAAGCACTTTTAGTTCGTAGCATTAAAACAAATATAAATTGGCGGTCCAAACTTTACATGTAACTTCACTATGTCAATTCACGAAAAGTCACGGAAGGGCTTTCGGACACATTCATTATTTACATTTCTACAGCTGATTGAATATTAAAAAATCCTGAAAGACCCTGCAAAGCAGGACAACCGTTAAACAACGCGAACATACTTTAAAGTAAGCAACTTTTTGTTCGCTGGTAGATGATCATATTCTTGTTTTTCAACAAGTCCTCAGCTGCACCAAAGTCAGAACTTGCAGGTTAATGGGGATCATTATCTGCAAGATGCTACGCACTTGCATGTACACATTCTTATGCACATTTCGTTCACAGCATTGTTCTGCGGATTATCTAACATTTTGACCTGAATTTGACCGTGGCGGGTTAACTGATGAAAGCCGAAATATCCAGCAAAATATGACAGCGGTATGTATAAACATAAAAATCAAAAGCAACAATGACTGAAATGCATGATAGGTTTAAGTACTATGTAAGCAGACTACCAAGATTGAAAGACATTTCTTTGTTATCCATGACATGGTTGCATGCAGCTGATTGATGGAGTGCCTGGAATCGAAGACACAAAATGACAAGCTCCAAATGCACCTGACACGCTGAAACAACGCTGTCTCAAAGTCAATCGAATGCATGTCTGGTTCAAAATATGCAAAAAAGGTTTCCTATTCCTCAACACAGGAGAGAAACATGCTTTGACCGGAGAAATCTGTCCTCTCGCGGGGTCTTTTACCGAGTTCAGCTTCTTTATGAAGCCTCTGATTAGCAAAAAGGGTTGGTAAATAAATAATTCAAAAACAAGCCCTTTTGTGCCAGCCAACTAATGACTCCTAAATAGCAGTGACACTGAGAGCTAGTTTAGTGTAGACTAGCAATATTTGAACAGAATAATTAAATATTGTTGCATCCTCAGTTGAGCATTAGGAAAAGACCTGAATAGCTGCACATAGAATTTCATGCAACATCAGAAATCATCAGCATGCCTAGTTCACACTCGAAATTTCACTAACTTGCTAATTGCAAATCTCGAATCTGCCCGGGAATGGCCGCAACTTTAAATAGGGAATTGTGTCGATCTTGAGAGATGTGAACTAGGCCTGCTGATGATTCCTGATATTGGATGAAATGGTAGCTATTCAGGTCTGATTCCGTTTTTCAACTGAGGATACTACTCAATATTTAATTATTCTATTTACATCGTGTTTGCAAAAAGCAGTATCCATTAATTATTGCAGGCGATCAACTTAGGCGATTTGCCAGTAGTGTGCTTAAAATGATATTAAATGAATGCCCGTCGAAATTTCACTAACTTACAATTTCAAATACATGTAGCAATATTAACTTATAAGCGCATACCGAAACTAGTGAAAAGACAGAATATCAAGTGTGACCAATGTAACGACCATGCACAATCCTGAACTTCCGTTAAGAAAAGTGCATTTTCGCCAATAATGGTTCTATTATCGGTAATTTTTACCACCGGTTGGCCAGTAGTGTAGTCACTAGCACAATGAATCATGACAAGCGCATGTAGCTATGCCCAAAACAGATAATGACGATTTTATGTTTGCAGGTAGATCACAAAACACAATGGCGCTAAAGAATTGCAATTTTCTAACAGCATCGACAAATCTGGATTTCTCAATTTTTATTAAAAAAACATCGTGGGGCAGGTGTCCCATGGAAAGCATCCCGATATATATCAAAATTTGAACAATAAATCAGGTTTATGAATTATATGGATAATTAAAGAATGCGATCGTGTGTGTGTGTGACATTTGACTTTCTACCTACCGCTAGCATTCCATAGAAATCGTCAGCACCTGCATCAACACGGCACGGTTTGATATACCTGTACAATATGAATTTTTTAAAATACTCGCACATGTACGTGACGGCAGGCCATGACTTCAGGATTTGATATCTATCCCAATTTCTTTAACATTCCATCGATTCAAACAAACAGATGGCAATAGCGGCTACTATGTGAATTCAACACTTTCTTCTGCAAATGCAGATTGGACTTATTAGAGGCTTCATTACAACTTTCAACAACAAAAATCCACATGCACTTTGCGATTTACACAGCACGATCATGATGCATCTGTCATCATGATTACGACCCAACACAGAGACTAAAAGTCCAAAACACTCTCATCTGCTCCAATATTCAGCTTGATGCCTAATGATGGGCACTTTCAAGACAACAGAATGTTGAAAACTCATGTCTGCATTAACCACATCACAATGCGAATATCACAATAAATGTATAGTTAGAATGAAATTCGCATGAACTTCTGTAGGAAATTATTTCAATTGTTGAAAATTAACTCGAAGTAGTTGCAGATCCTTTTGACCTGTAAGTTATTTACGTTGAATTGACTGACTTGTCAAGCAAACAAGACTTTTCTTATTATAACATTTCCTATGAATCATACAAGGTTTAACCATGGACTTCTAAGTTTAACTAACGCTGCTGATGCAAGATTACTTCCTTGATGTCAGGTTAAGTAAATAAATGAAACCAAACCTGGATAGAAGAAGCGAGACAGGCATTAATAAACATGGAAATCAATTAACTCAACCTTGTGGTCTTTATCATGCAACTTTTATTATGCAGAGCATACTAAATTATTGTAAGCCTACAGTTTATCGGAAATATACAGGAGACTGTCAGAGATATGATTACATTTACATTCCGTCGCAGAACTAAACGAACAAATTTGGAAATTTGGAAGCATGCAACACCTGAAAGAAACTAATGGAACATATTACTCACGCTTCCGTGTTTTTGTGATACGATGTGTGTATCAGAGATGGAATTATGTAGCTTTGCCTAGCAATGAGATTGAACGACCGGTTACGCAATCAAGATTCCTTAATGAAACTAGAAGTGCGATCAATTTAAAGAGCGTCTAGTACATTTGCATTAGTCCCTTTGATGTAGATCAACTTAATAAACAATCTGAGATTAAGAAATCAGACAGCGCGGAAATAGACCGTTAAATGGATTTCGCAAGATTGGTGACACTGCGATATTTACTGAACATCAAGTTGTACTTCAAGGAATTCACTACAAATGGCGAATAAAACGCAATTCTTCGAGATTCTATGAACTCGCCATGACCATCCATATAATGTAACTTACACATTGTCAGTGAATCGTTATGGTCGTGTCATCCTCTTATACAACACTAGTGAGCGCCAGTATACTCGAAAAATTCGGACGGGTTACATCTCTATCACATTGACAGATCGCACGCATACCGGCACCGCACACCGGACTCGTCTGGAAAAATTCGGACGGGTTACATCTCTATCACATTGACAGATCGCACGTATACCGGCACCGCACACCGGGCTGGTCTGGAAAAATTCGGACGGGTTACATCTCTATCACATTGACAGATCGCACGTATACCGGCACCGCACACCGGGCTGGTCTGGAAAAATTCGGACGGGTTACATCTTTGCTGCACATCATAGATTAAAATATTGACAAGAAAATATGTCAAGGCATCTATGACCAGGTTTCAACCTTTCGTGACACAGTAATAATAGAGCTGTCTAAAAATCCTTTCATTATCGGGCATTTTCGTTTTAATGGTGATTTGCTTTGACTAACGTCATTTCACATTCTACAACGCCATTTCATTGATAAATAGATTACAATAATTTTTTTTTGTGGAGACGCTGCAATGGTAAACAGCATTTGATGATGGCTGACACTAGATTAGTGAGCTTTGAATATTGAATAGTGAACGTTCGAAAGTAGCATGAATGATGATCGGTTCCAGTTATTATTGAGCGAAGTCATTCCAACTGCATCAAACATGCTTGACAACTTTAGTTCTAAAATCTGTCCTGTCCTATATCACATCGGCAGTATGTCATGCTGTATTAAGGAAGTGGTTCTCCTTTTCATTGGTGGTTCGGTCATATTCATCGCTTTTCAGTATCATGTAAGGAAATAAGCAATAATTTTATGATTGAGATAATTTTCCACTGAAGGAGTTTGCGTAGATATAGCCACGAAATTGCGCACTTGAATGAAGTCATCCACTGTCTTATCTAAACTTTCCAGTGAGCTTGATATTGTGAGTGTTCACACAGTGAACGTAAATGTTGCACAATGAGTCAAACCACGCGATTCCTGAACATTTATTTCTTAAAATTTCCCCAACATTATTCCCAAAAATTCATTTACCTTTTTATAACACGCAGAAGCATTCGTGTAATATTTGGTTCCACATACAACATGTGGTCTTCCCGCTGATAATATGCATTTGATAACAATTGAATGTGTAAAAACTCTTGTAGCCATCTAGCAACTCTAGTGATCATCAAGAATTTGAATAAAGACTTGATAGCCTACATAAATGGTGTATCAGGCAAATTGGTCAAATTCAATACAGATTTTTAACATTATGTGTCTACCTCGGCTACAATTTTACTTTTTAATATTCTTAGTGAAAAGATTGATTAAATGAATGCATTGAATGACAATTAATACTCTATCAGCAGTTTTAGGTACTTTCTGTTCCTATGGATCGACTGAATTTATTTCGTGAGATCAGGATTGATCACGCCAATTGTCATGATGAAATGAATTTACCTGTCTTCCTTTTCTAATGCACATTAGGGTGTGAAAATCACACTGATTGTCAATGTGAATTAACGATGGGCTAAATACTAATATTCACGTTATAGCATCTGTCATTTCAGGACATCACATCCATGGACATTTTAATAAATGAAGTCACAAGTAAAAGATTGCTTGGAATGGAATGTACAGCATCATCACTTGTAGGCACTTCACCGCCACAATCTACGCCTACCTGTTGAATCCAGCGGCCTATTTCAATTCAAGGTCCCTAACCTTACTGACTTACGGTTAGGTACCTAATGTCATGCTCCTTTAAGGTGGATAAGCGCATAGAAATCCGATGCTCTGTAATAATAAATTACTAGAACGGCCACGGACAATGAAAACAATAGAAGGTCGTGGACGGAAATGCGCTATGACAACGGTACCTAAACGATGGCGGCTTCTAGTGGTTGACAATTGGAAGGCACCAGCAGCTTATCAATGAACTTCGTAAATATTCACGGCCATTATCATTTCTCTTTACATATGAAGGCATTCTGACAAAATAACTTACAATAAATCGCCATGCGGCAAGAATCTATAACTGTTGCATGTTTCAGTGATTTGACCACAGAATTAGATTGTTTAATCGTATCACTTTGCTAGAAGTGCAAACTGATTCAAACAGATGGCACATGCAGGAACTTAATAAGTGGGCAAAAAGAAATTTTTAATACCTTACAGAGATAGGAAAAATGGTCGTGCGTCGCTTGCGGATTGCTCTGAATTCCTTCAAAATGCTCCGATCGTCACGATTCCTTCAGATTCGAAGAATTCAGATAATTGCGCAAAAGTTTTCTCGATAATGTTGGGCCCTCCGATCATTTTAAAATAAGTTAGCAGAAGCACGAAAAAGTGTCGACAAACTTCTCTGTGAACTTGATATCGTCTGTGTCCCTTTGCTGTGTGATCCGATTGATAGCAGTCACTGAAACTTCGACAATTTGGCGTGTTTGATGTTGAACTGGCTGCTCATTGTTCGATTGCTATAGTATTATGTCAGCAGATTGTGCCACTTCATAGGCACTACATGTTCCAATGTTTCCCTTCTAGTCAAACAGAAGAAGAGACGACCGGTCTAATTCTGTGGATTTGACTCTTCCAAAGATCTAGCAATTGGCACCTAGCGCAACTGAAATTTCCATCAACAAACAGCTGTTGTCCATTCTAGTCTCAGTAAACAAAGCGAAAAGTCGGATTTCTATGGATAAGCGTATTACAATTTCAAAGCAGCACCGTTGAAGCATCTAATCGAATAACAAACAATTCATTGTCTCTGGCTGTCACATAGTGGAATAGATATCTTGCCTAGCAGAATGATTCTACATCATAAAAAGAGCGAAAAATCTTAAAGTACCTTGAGATAGTATCTTAGCCTCTTTCAATCTTATGTTACGTGGCAAAACTTACGGTACAGAGTAAGGTAGCTCTACACCTACATAATCAGCTACCTAACCTATTTACTGGTCATTGCAAAGTCGATATCAAAACTTTCGACAATTAACGAACGCTGCATGATGTCAAACAGATTTCATGAAATGTTTAAATTGAATGAAAAGTGAGTCTTTATATGGTAAAAGGTAGGTTTCTTTGCGATATAGGAAAACAATGCGGCAATTAAGAATATGCAGATCGTTTCAAAAATAATTGCACAAAGAAAATGCATTCTCGATTTGAAGTTCTCGGGTTGAAGTTGTGGTTCAATTTTGATAAACCTTATACCATATAAAACTTATGTTTCACAGATAATTTTGGGAAATATTTCAGTTTCTCAAGTGGTTAGTTGTGATCAGTCGAGACCACACATGAAAGCTACCAATAAATTGTTGCACAGGAAAGTTTAAGATATTCCAGATATTCGTGAAAATTTAATGTAGAGTACTATTTTAGTAAAATAATACATGTGTATTATGCATAATTCTTTTAATGCTATCTTCGTAACTAAGCAAGAAGCAGTACGATAGCGGATGAGTGCCTATAACCCCGGACATTTGAAAAATTACTCTCTGGGCTACTACTATTCAATACGTTCAATTCAGGCGATAATCTACCGGTCACCGAAACTACAGTTCATGAGCTTTGTAATGTATGACGCAATTTACATGTATTACATCAACTAGAAGTAAAAAGAAAGTGTCCTACATTTCGTTTCATGGCCATTTATATGTGGGATTTCATAAACATCGATAATTTAATTATCTTAAAACGCTTCTTTAGCTACAGTCTATTCGCTCTTACAAATGTGGCCAATAGACTGCTTGTCATCGAGAACTTTAAACACCCATCTAGAGGACCAACGACGATCTTTATCACGCATTTTGAGATCAACATCCGTTTTTATTTACATGTATCTTAAAACGCTTCTTTAGCTACAGTTTATTCTCTCTTACAAATGTGGTCAATGGACTGCTTGTCATGGAGAACTTTGTGCCACCCATCTTGAGAACCAACGACGATCTTTTATCATCCATTTTGAGATCAACATTCGTTTTATTTACAGGGATCTTCCTATTTCCAATACACATTCTGCAGTAAATGGAACGCCATTCGTCTCCAGATTCATTCATGAATTTAAGGGCTTACTTTTTATGGTGCAGATTTCATTACGTTAGGCAGTATATCTATTTGACCTCGTGACACAGAGGCATTGAATTGTTTGATATTTCGTTAAATACCTGAAGGGAACTCGCTAGGTACCTTAAGATAGTGCTCCTTAAGATTGAAATACGCTTATCCACCTGAAGGGACCATGACGTTAGGTACCTAACCTTTAGGTAGCAAGGTTGCGAACTTTCATTGGAATAGCCCCCTGTAGAAGATTTCATTTACTGCAAAATGAGTGTCGGAAACGAAAATCTACGAATATTACGAGCACAAATATAAGCGAATGACGTATGTAAGTTTCTCTTGATACTGAGTCACCACCTCAGATACTTTAGGGGACCTAGCATCATCTTAATGAACCTAGCCTTAACTTTGAAAGACACTAACGTTATTTCTAAGAATCTTAAGGTTAGGTCAAATTGAATAGGCCCCAGAGGTGCCTTTCTTTACATACGGTGTTCCACAGCTGTCCCTAATGTAAAATCCATCCTGAAAGCTCACGACTAAATAAATTGAAGACATATTAATGCTTGGGACAGATGCATGTTTCGCAGCGTTTAAAAAACGAGTACAAGTCCTTTTCAGAAATTCGCACATTTCTGCTAAGCAGCATCTTAATAATTGCGCGTGCTTTTATCGATGCGGCACTTCCATCGAAGCTAATTTGATGAGCATTGCCTCTCCCAGGTTGTCATAACACAAAGGATTGGCAAAATACTATTCTTCTATATTGCTATCATAATCAGTCGTTTCCCAGGCAATTTCTTTAAACTTGCAACAATTTGTACATTTCACTTTTGGTACTGGGTCTCTCTCAACCCGAGTTCATTCAATAAAATCGAAACTTTTGTTCAAGTTTGGCCATTCTTGGAAAATTGTATAGTTCAATAATTGCCTCAATAATATAATTCAATAATTCAAAACTCTTATTCCTGAGAAGCCAGAGGCAATTATTGAACTATAAAATCGAAACTGCTTACACGTTGGGAATTTAATTAATACCGAGTTGCTACTCTATCTTTAATATACTTACTCTATAGTCGCAACATTTGCTTTACTGCATGTAAGCCACTTTAAGTACTCCAAAACGAAATCATTTACGTGCTCGCTTTGCTTTCAGTGTGGCTGAGGCCTTACTTCCTGAAGGTTTCATTGTCTCTAGCCAGCAGACCATCAACGCTAGCGACAGTTACTTGCCATATTAGGCGGAAAAAGACTGTGTGCTGAAACACGGTCGAAAATGAAGTTATGCAGCTATTGTTGACCTCATGCTATCAGTTTGTGCGCCGATGAAACTGATAAATAAGGTGCGTCAGTATCCTCATTTATTGTGTATTGCTTCGAAAAACTTATGGACAGTGTCCTCAAACTTCTTGGGATGAAGTGGACTCCTGTTCAAATTTAAAATGGAATGCTGCAGCTTCTAAATCAAAATGGAAATACTTGCGAAACTAGTATTTGAGCATCTAACCTCTTGAGGACGGATAAGCAATTTTGAAAATAGTCTCAAGTGCCGAGGACGAGCACTGTTCGTCCTATTATTAACCAGCGTAACGGCCGAGTTGGCGCAGATTCAATGCAAATCGGACAGGCACAGTTCGTCCTCGGCACTTGAAGATGTTTTTCATTTGCGCAACTTGGCAGCTGTGGGAAAATAACAAGGACGAGATGTGCTTGTCCTTCATCTTCAGCAGGTCGAAGGTAAGGCAAAAATAAGTGACTCAAGCACAAAGGATGGAAAATGGAAGTTTTCCGATTGCATAGCATGACATCTTTGGATACATTGGTAGGAAATCAGCCGACATGGATGCATCAGTGGAGGACAAACTTGTTTTTCATAGATAAATTGAACTTACCTCATGCTCAGTTGTGTGCACCTGTGAAACGTCCGCCGCCATAATTTTTTAGCAGCTTCTTAATGTGTGACAATATGAGCCCATTACTCGTACGTTCTGCACCGATCAGCGCTCATCCCTGTATACTTTACAGCATTTTACGATTTGCTGTAGCTGATTCAACTCTTGCATTCATCCGAGTGGAGATATTTTGTAGGCTACATTTGAATAGGCCTATATTTCCGCCTTAAAATGCTGATCACCGACTTAGCATGCGACTTAACATGGTCGGGAATCATTTTATCATTTTTTAACATGGTCGGGGTGTCTTTTATTGACTTAATTGTTGTCTTTCTCTATAGACACTGATCATAATTTTTAAGATGGACCCTTATGATTGCAAGTAAAAAGGCAGAAAAAATTATTTCCTTCAACTTACCGCTGGTGGGCAAATAGGTGGTCTAGGTGATGCCATAGAATTATGCGAGCTGTTGGAGTTATGAGAGGAACTGCTGTGTTTCGAATTTGAATTGAGTGCGGGCAAGTTGTCATATGTATGATCCTCTGTCCCTGATGATGGTGTTGCCAAATGTGTCTGCAATTTCGCACAGTCCAGGGTTTCTATTTGTGACAATTCACTTTCACTGATCCTTTTCAAGCGATTCATCATAAACACGCACCTAAAAAGTTAGAACTAAGATAATTGCCTTTGGGCATCAAATAGCAAACTTAAATACATGTCAATTGAACATTGAACACCAGACTTCACATTTGATTATGCAATATTGATGCAAAGATCGTATTAAAGTGCAGCAGCTCTCATTTTCAGAATGATTTCATCACACTTAAAATACCGATACATTTTTCACCGGTAACTTGACTTATTGATATTTTTGTCATATCTCAACAGATGTAACCACCACGAGACCCGCTTCGGACCGTAGGGCCTCACCAGTCGTGGACAGGCTAGAACCAGCGACCATGTAACCAGGGGACATGCAAACATGCCTTCTAACCACAAGACCACTGAACCATCTGCTAAGAGCGTGAATTGGCATCATTAAGCCCCTTAATATTGGATGCGGCATGAAGTGACCGCACAAAGAAATACGCCCTCCACAAATCTTCATTAAAGCAGTGCTAATATAGCTAATTAACAATCTCAAGAGATGGTATGGTGGCCCGCATGAATAGAGAGCGAGTGTGATTCCATGTTTTACACGTTCCAATGCCCACGACTGATGAGGCCTAACAGTCCGAAGCAAGTCGCGTGGTGCATAATTCTGTCGAGATTGGATAAATAGGGTCTAAGTTACTAAAAAAATGGCGGTCTATTACAGGTGGTTGTGGCGGACCATTTTTCAACATCTCAGAATCCTAAATTATTACAAAATACCACTTCAATAAATCTTGTATTTACGTGGATGTTCCATCTACAAAACTATCATCTACCCGATGTATTACAATATTTGCATTTCAGCTTATTAATGACTTATTATTATATGATGGAAACTTGCTATGATGCTAGATACATACATTTGATGATATTCGTTGTCACCAGTCATCTCACTCATCCACTTTCATCTACGTTGTACTATTTGTACGTGTTTTTCAATTGAAAAAATATACGTTACTGATATTCTGATATTCAATGACTATTTGTTAGAAATTTCGAATATATATTTGATCACTACTCAAGAAATTGATTAAGGTTATATGCATTAGTGAAAAAATCATTAAGGCTTAATTCACCCGCAATAAGAGCTCAACAGCCTGAAGATGTTGGGCACACAAGATGACTACCTGTAAAGAAAACAATATGAGTAGTAACACAAATCGTGATTAACATTGAAAGCTATCAATTGTCTATTTGAAGCTATCGCTAATACCGGTAATGAAGAAGTAAAATACAAATTCAGAAGACACAGTAGAAAGTACCAATAGCACTTAACTTATCGGACAGGACTTGTACAACGAAATGTCTTTGTTTTCACTGCCTATACTGCCATCATATAGGAAGTGGCGGTTTATTACAGGTGGGTTTTCATAACAGAATGGCAATCAGGTTTTACGGCATGTGTAATAATAGGTCTAGAGTGAGAGGTGAAGCGATGGTCGGAAGGATCCCTCGCGTGTCGGGCGCTCTACTCTGCGCTTCCCCGTGATCATTCAACGAAAAACAAGAAAATTGGCCACATCAGTAATTCATTGATTTCATCAGTGGCCAATTGATGCAAAGTGAAAATTGCAGTCTTACACAATTCGGATGATGGTGAGAAATCAATAAAAGTAAGTGACAGGCAATGCATTTGGCTCGTGAAAATATATGCATTCGTGTAAACTAAGAAAAATACTCCTTTGCTCCCAGCTTTAGTCAATTATACTCATTGACAAAATTTTTGAAACATCTACTTCTTCAACTTCTTTCTTTTTGACTGGTATATATACATGTGTGCATGATACCTTGATAATTTAATCACAATCTCCACCAAGTCGCTAGCACAGAAAAACAACGCATGTAGCAGATTCAACTTTAATAGCGCGTGTGCCCCCTCTAGCTCCAATACATTCAGTAATCCGAGATGGCATGGATTCACAAAGTTTCTGAATGCAGGATATTTCAAGGAGAAGCCACTGCTCTGTCAGTCTTTCAGAGAGAATCTTCAGGGACACTGGTGAAGGTGAATAGCGGTCTCTCACTCGCCGCCCGAGCTCGTCCCAGACTTGTTCAATGGGTGACAAGTCAGGTGAGCGTGCAGGCCAGTCAAGGGTTTGAATGTTCAATCTCCTAACACTGGCAATGACAGCCGAGGAGCGATGTGGTCTTGCGTTGTCGTCTTGGAAGACGAGATCCTCCACCCTGACCACTGGGGCAACAACAGGAAGCACAATTTCATTGAGATACCTCTCTCCAGTCAATGTGCCCTTGATGATGACTGCTGTCGTTCGTCCGCCATGCCAAATGCCACCCCACAGCATAACACTTCCACCACCATATCTGTCGTGTTCCTTAATACAGCATGGGGCAAAGCGTTCACCTGGAAGACGATGCACTCTGACACGATCGTCATTGAAATCCAGAGTGAATCTCGATTCATCGGTCCACAAGACTTTCTGCCAGTGATGGTCATTCCATGAGCGATGGGCATCACACCAGGCAACTCGCCTTCTGCGGTGCTCAAAACTCAATGAAATTAGGACAGCTGGTTGTCGCGATTGAATTCCAGCTTCTCGCAATCTTCGGTAAGCCGTTCGAACGCTAGTCTATATTTCAGGCACTCTTCCAGTGTACGACTAGCTTTGGGACTGACACAAATCTATTCCTCTTTGCAGTTAAAACTAGACGTGCGTCTGTCCTTCCTGCAGACTTTCTTGGTCGACCAGATCCCTTCTTCTTTTTAACATCTCCTTCTGCTTTCCATCGACACCACCACCTCCAAACAACGACTCTCGATATTTGCAGCTCTTCGGCAACACTCGCACAACTTCTACCACAACGAATCATTCCAATAGCCATACCTCTGGCAAACTGATCGTGTGCCATTTGATTTTACAAAAGCTGGATTTCAGTTCACGTTTATGTTCAATTTGCAAAAGCAATTGTGACAGTTAAATCGATATCAAAATTTGAAATTTGACCACCATAGATCTTTCTCCATTCTCTAATGTGTTGAATGGTAATACATAAAAGCGAGATATTGCATCATACCTGAGAAAAAAATAAAACAAACTTCAATTCAAGCCAATGATAGTTTGTTTCACTAATTATGTCAATGAGTATATGATTAGAACCCTTACTCTATGATTATAACAACTTGCAAGCATACAAATCCATGAACAAAGAAAATTAACAAAAAAAGCAACAATTGATCACTTCAAAGTAGGCCTAAGTAGAAAATAATAGAAAAAATTGACTGTTTAATGTGAAAAACCTAAACATAAAAAACTTTGAATGAAAATAATCTGACTTTGTTTGCAGCCATACAACCCCACACCACCCCTACCCGCAATTTTTATTGTATTTTCAGACCACATTTTTGGCGAATTTTCGCCAAATGGCGGAAGATTGGCTGCACTTAAGATAGCAAATAAGGCAGGCTAATCATATACCAACTGAATTAAAAAATACCCTTGTTATATTGAAGACAAATAGTGACAGAGGCGAAGCGTGAACAGTTGATTAGGCAAGAGTGAGACAAGGCAATTAACGATGGTTGGTGGAGTTGAGAGAACGTCTGGACTCGAAAACAAATGAGCGAAACAAAACAGAAAAAAAGATTTATTTGGAAAATGCTCTGACCAAACCATTTTCAAATTCCTTATAGTTTTGACTTCTACTAACTCTAATGTTTTGTACCTGAAAATGATTGCTGGATGGTGATCGAAAAATTTCATACATAAGAAAAGTAATAATAATGATTAAAATCTTTGAAGCCCTGACTCAACTATCAGAAAAAAGAAAAGCTTGAAATTCAAAAAAGTGTGAAGCCACTACTGAAAAATCGTCATAATACAGAAAATGAAACACTGAGATACTGAGAAATACTGAAGTGCTAGTGGTACAAGTACTACTAGTAATAAACACACATTTTCATGATATGGAGATCAAGGAGATCATTACAAAATACATGGACAGATACTGAAGATACAATGTCATTACCTCAGCGTCAATTAGCTTCGAGACCCCATCCGCGAAGAGCGTGTATCGATGCAGGGTGGCATAATTTAAGGTAAAAACTCAAGTTTGATATAGGGGAAGCTGGGTGACTTGGCAGTTGGGGTGACATGGCAGTGGGGGTCTTGCACTTAATAGGTTTCATAAATCAAAAATCCGAAATATACATTTTGAAGTAGCTCTAAAATAAAGATGCTGGAGCCAGATACCTGCGGATTATTTGTACTTGTACTTTTTTTAGGAGCAAAAAACTATCTTACTTACAAAAATCGTAACTTTCGGAAATACGCAACTTTTGGGACACTCTCGTCTTGTGATAGATTTGACATAAACCATTATTAAAGATATTTTACTTAGGTCATGGTGCATGAACTCCTACAGTATAAAAACATTCAGATCATATTAACATTGTAATTGAGCTGATTTTTTTACCTTACTGGGGTTGGGGTGACTTGGCAGTATCATGTTGGGGTGACATGGCAGTATTGGTATTGCAAATAATATGCTTCACAATTCGAAATCCCTATTACTTTTTAAAGTAGCTCTGAAATGATAATACTGTAGAGAAAGATTGCTTCGGACTTCTACTTTTTCAGAGCAAAAAATCAGGCCTATTGGCCCACTTAAAATGAAGAAATGCAACTTTTGAAAATACGTAATTCGATGAGCCACCGCACCTTGTGATAGATTTCAGATAAATCTATGTTGAAGACATTATAATTACAATATACACATTATACATTATTACATATACATTATAATTACAAGACATTATAATTATAATAGAATACATGACCCCTGATAGTGTAAAACATTCTAGCCGGAGCTGTTGATTTAACCGTAGGCCTACTTAGGTTGGGGTGACATGGCAGCATCATTTTTTGTGTCCTTAGTAGTTGATTGACCCTTGTAGTCTGCAACATATCACAACCGATGGTAGTGATGTGTTAGTGACTCACCTTTTAATACAAGTTCACATCTTAACGCCTAGCCTGGATGCATTGGAAAATAACTCAGAAACATCTAGGTACGTCAAACCAACCCTTATTTGTTGATTCGATGCAACATGAATTATCGCAATTTATATGAATTGCCAAGATTGTGTTTTGCAACTAATTTGGCGGTGTTTGTAGCAGCAATGATAATGCAAGCCTAGATCAGTATAATACCAAAAGTTTGTTAATGTTTCATGATACTGCCAACTCACCCCAATAGTGGGGTGACTTGGCAGTTTTAGAACTTTTTGTAATTGAATTTTTCGAGGACAAGACAATAATTTACGGCAAAACTATTTGAAGCAAAATGTTCCTAACACTCCTCTCCGTCAACCCGCACTAAAGGAATTCTGTAATATTTAGTCGTTTGACCGGGATGGGCATTTGAAGAAAAGACTGCCATGTCACCCCAGCCTCCCCTACTACTGCATCATTGAGCACCTACTTTTGGAAGCATATTCGTTGTTCCTGGAAACTATCTACTAAGCAGTGGATTGGTAATTTGTTTCATGGAAAATGTTAACGAAAGGAAAGTTTCTGTTGCTAGAAACTTGCTTCTAACCTGGTCTAGGTTTTACGAATATCCAATATTCTTGAACGTGCTAAAACATATATATCATATTAATGTGAGCGATTTTTAAGACATTTCCGATATTTTCCTTCTTTACAAATATTTGAATTTTTATACACTAATAGAACTGTAAATTTAACTCAAAACTGCAAAAAGTACATGTCATAGAAATAAAAAAACAAAACTATTTCTTAGTTTATCTTCTGTAGATATCGTAATTTATAGATATCCGATGGTGACTCAGCGGCCTCTGAGAATTTTGTGTTCGACAGGGCGGACTTTCATGCGGCAGATTTGTCGTCTGGCAGCGACAGTGCCGACTTGGTCCACAACGGTCTGGAACCTGGAACGAATACGACCCCTGTTGCTGTCAGCTTTTCTCCCAGACGGAGTACTCGGTTTCTCCAGCCGCCGGCTTATCTTCGGGATTACGTTGCGTGATTGTACTTTTTCGCATTGGTAGATGATCTATAGATCATGGGGGAGTGTAAGTTGTGCTCTCTTATTCATCTGAAGGAGACTTTGTTTTAATTGACCAGTTATTTGTTGGCAAGCCTGAACTCGTACTTCGGAACGTGCTCAGCTGTATTTCGTTTATCTTCTGTAGATATCGTGCTATATAGATATCCAATAGCTTCTTGTGCGGCTCCTGGATTTCTTGGTAGGTCTCAGATATTGCTTGGTGATATTTAGCAAGATATTGTATATAAGTTTTTTGTACTTGCACTGACATGATATTTTATTACTCTGAATGTGTTGCTTAGTGACTTAATACTTTTGAATCCTCACTTTACTTTCGTTTGTAACGCTGCGTCAAGTAGGCCTAGATGTACTGTAAGTAGACGATTTTGTATAAATAGAATTTGATAGAAGGAATAAGATCATTTTACATTTGTTTTAGCAGCAACAATTTTTACGGATAATACCTTATCATAACAAGGACAGCGTAGCGCTGCAAAAGTAATAGTAAGTACAATTCTAATTATTCCAAGAAAAAACTAAGAGTAGGGCCTACTTCTAAAACCTAACTAAATTTATAACCTCAAAAAAAGAATTTTTCATAAACCTTCATCCACGTAGGCTCCGCGCAGCTGCGCGGTGCCGCGCAGCGGTGGCAACGCTGGAGCCGACAAAAAGACCAATAAACTTACATCTTGTTCAAAATGCTGATGTGATGTTGGCAATAGGAATAGGCCTGCTTTCGTGTAGGAATGCGGGTATGAGGTACCTAACATTAGCATGAACGTGAAGGCATGTCGGTACCAGTACAATGTAATATAGAGCAAGTGATCGCTGGATGACATCTTCAGGAAAAGCTTTACAACTGAAGAGTCTCGATGTTCACACAATTGAAAAAATTAAGAACAATCATAAATGGGCGCTACAGCATTTTTTTTACAATTTCCCGGGTTCTTCTTGTTTACACCGACAAAAAGGGAATAATCAAGATCCTATTTGAAAATTTGAAGCTCATTTAATATTTGAAAAACACTTAATGCTTTCAAAAAGAGCTAATTGATAAGCATTTGCCGAGTCATTAAGCTACTTCATTCTAGTAGCCTCTACTACTTCATTAAGCTACGAGACATTAAGCTGATACCTCACCTCACCACACCCTTCTCATTATTCTCATCTTTATTGGACTTTTAGGATAATGGCGAGACACAGCTAGTTTTTAGTCAATTAATGGCGAAAACTAAATCGAGGAAACGTTTAATACCTTGTATGAACCTCCTCCCCACTGATCGCCAGCCCATATAGCTATCCAATGGCCCACAAAATCACCATATTTAAAAAAATCACTTGGGAAATATATTGGGAGTAATGCACATTTGCTGAGAGTGAGAATTTCGACATCGTTAAAAATAAATCAGTTGCATCCTGAACAGTCAAAATACTATTTGACATCACAGCAATAACACTGATGATGAACCCAGAGCATTCGTCAATCAGAGAATCCTGAAAGTCTGGAGCGGCTAATCTACCGTGATCACTGAGTAACAGTCAAAAGTTCTGACGATATTTAAATCAGAGTTTGTGAAGTGTACAATGGTAGTACAGCATAAATCATTCCGAAATGTTTGAGGAACATTTGCTATTGACATGTTGAATACATACAACTGAATCAAACTCAATGGAAAGTGTGTCTGCCTTAAGGAATCGGAGGTGTTAGCTGTAAGCAAAATTCCTGTTAGTGGGGGGGGGGAGTCCTAGCAATAGTGTCTGAGTTCATGAAAATGAAGCGGACACTATAAATATTTGTCTCCAAAAGAGGACGAATTATGACGTACTAATTACTCAATCCTTCAACCCATTTCATGCTCCTAAGACTAAGACCTCCTAAATGATGATATTAAGTGCAGAATCTTAAAGCTCTTTATCAGATATGGTGAGAGAAGAAAATTTAGTTGCTAGTACATAACATACTACTGATTATTTAAGAATTCTCCAAGAGTCCACACATTATATTACAACCCTGTTTTAAAAATTAAACTCTGAGAATAGAAATTGTTCGAACCATTTTGTAATCATGGTCACTAGGACTATATAATGTCAAATGCAATTTTTTTCATGGTGAGAACGCGGAGAATCAATACAACTGCAAGTTGTCGAGGTGCTTCTGAATTATATTACTAGATTCATCAATATGCTCTCAATTTGATCAACTTACTTGCAGTTTTGTCAACATCTCTAAAATGAAGGTTATTTAAATGATCAAGATCAGAGTGTGTGCTCACAACCCAACCATGGCCACAAATAAGCGACTCAGCAAATAAGCTTTTAATGTTGACATGGCTAAACACTAGTAATCAAGTACATGTATTTGTTTTCGATTTCTATGTGTATATACCAGGAATGCGGAGTCCTATCAATTTTTCTGGAGTCGGAATCGGACAAAATGATGGGACTCCGCATTCCTGGTATATACACATAGAAATCGAAAACAAATACATGTACTTGATTACTAGTGTTTAACCATGTCAACATTAAAAGCAAAACTCCTTCATTCTGTGGAATGATGTATTTGAATGCCATTTCATTTTTCAAGCACGTGGGTAGTTTTTTTTGCCATTTTAGTAATCCATGGGTCGGTGTAAAAGCCGATCGCTGCCGATCGCACCGATCGAAACCATCACTATCTTTTCGTCATAAAGTCAGCGACCGGTTGTAGAAATATTGAGATCGACGGGGTTTCTCCACAGCTCCGAGTAGTATTTGGAATGTGGAGAATGCTTGAAACCGCCGCCGATCGCAGGGGAACACTACGAAAATAACAGTTGAATAGCAGTAGTGATGGTCAAATTAATTGGAACTTGATAGTCATTTTTCTTGGAAACAAGCTATCATCAATGAATTTTAGTTGCAACGTGGGATTAGCAAGGCAATGCTTATCATATATGTGCATTATTTAGCGATTCAAAGCACTTTGAGAAATTTTTCTCCGATCGGCAGCGATCGGATTTTACACTGACCCGTAATCCATAAGGTACATCGTTTTAGATAGTTTTCCAAAGTGATGCAACATATCTACCACGATTGTTTTGAGGACATGGCTTTCTTATATCATGTGTTTCATCCATGACATTTTGTAACGGTTTATGCCTGAAGAAATACAACCTAATATTTTCCTGATTTTCGCAATTTAGGCCCATGCCTGACAGCATTTGTTGTGTCAGGCGCAAATGGTATATATACTATAATAAGACTAATTTTTATCATTTAGGATGCAACAATCAAATGCATTCAGGCTTTAAACTCTTGATGATTGCATAATCATTGAATCAATTGTAGATATAGCCCATCTCAGACCAATATTTTCATTGGGAACACTTTGTATTTTTCGGGAACAAAATGGCCATCGAGGCTCTGATGTTGCCACTCTCAACCTCATGCACTTAAGCGCCCGCAAATTGTTCTGAAAAATAAAGTTTTAAAAAAATTATTACAAGTGGGTAAAACAGGCTGTGGTGGGATCTACGGACTCTAGTGATTTGCTTGTGTGGCATGCTCGCATTCACTGCTCCAGGACAACGGATGACCTTGACACATTGGAGTTATGTTTCGGACCCGGAACCGCCTGTAGCCTTGGTAACAGATGGAGCCGGAGCCAACAGAAAAACCACGTCTCCAGCTTAAAGTTCTGTTTGTGTCTGATTCAGTCTATTTGTGACAAGTTATATTTGACATTGTAACTGAAACGAATGCAAATATGTCATCGTTGTAGACCTCCCAAACCTGGCCTTCATCTCCTCTGAGAACATAACTTGCTGTGAATCTTTCTCTGGACTTTAAAGGAGATCACGAACCCGAAAACACAAATGTCTAGAGAAAACCTATTGGCGAACGGCATGCATGGGTATTCTCGCCTCCAAAATAATGTACTTACTATTGAAGTACACATCATTGGTCCTCAGTAATTCTTCCCTTAAAATTGAATAATCTTGCAGCACGAGTTGAATAATCCGACCTGAAGCACGAGTTTCTGCAGGAATCGAAGCGAAAATGGGACTTTCGGAGAATGCAGTGCACCTATTCATGACTGCCAACAATCTGCACGTCTGCCGAGTTCCATCATGTTCATGCTCTTATCAGGCAGGATCAAAAAAAGTAGGCCATACACATACATTACAACTGTTGGCGGATTGATTTTTTTGTGGCCGATGTGGCTGACTAAAATATCTCTTTTCAATTAATAGTGCCTCACTATGGAAGAATGAAATATATATATTTGTTCTCGCCTCTGATTTTGCGCCAAGTGCGTTCGTGGTAGGCATTAAATCTGACACTTCAATCAGTCTTTTATAAAAAGAGAAAATTTTCATTGCTTCCTTTGCGATTCAGACCTCATGAATGAGCTTTTAAGCGGGAAGCACCGGCTGACTCAAAGTCAGTCATCATTTTATCTTCAGGTCATTTTCTTTCCATGCTAGTTCTTTTTGAGGTCGTTGTCATTGTGCCTCCTTTTGGTGATGTAGGCCTATATACGAAAATACATTTAAAGACAGTAAGTTTCGACTAAATCTTGATCAACATGATTTGTTTGACGACAAAATTGCGATTCGATGAACAATAGTGAATGAACTGTATGACCTAGAGATTGTTATACACTTGCCGTAGTATACTTCTTACTTTATCACAGAAAGCACAGAAAAATGTCATTTTACGGAAACCTCAGTCTGCTTCCCATTGAATTTGTGCGAGTATGTGCTTTCTTTGATCTTGTCTGACAAGAAGAGGTACCGGATAGACCTCGATAGATATGCAGTTTCGCAGTAGCTATCGGGTGTACACATTTCTGTGAAAGTCTCACTATCGGTCTCGTGTTTAGGGCCCGACTATGTGTCGAAGGATCAACGGCCGGAGTCGTGGTAGCTGCATCGCGTCTCCGAAACACTGCTTTGCCATAAGTTCTTTGTCATAGTTTATGTAGGCCTACTTGACACTGCATATCTTGAGATATTTGATGTTGCCTTTGATAGCATTTTGACTATAGGAAGCATTTGTTCAATGAAACCCGAAGTTTCCGGCTTTGTGTGAAATAAATATTTATTCAATTATTGGCTTGTTACTTACATATTGAAGTAATTTCATCCAAGAAATGTTGTTAAAATCATCATGTTATTGAATGCATTTGAATTCTAACATTAACTCGACGCACTTTTGTAACGGAATAGGACAAAAATCAATGTCTTTTAGAGCAGAAAACTGACGGAGCCGAGACTGTTTCGATTGATTGTTTAGGCTTATACCCAGTCACGTTTTCCAGCAGCGAAGAAATATTGCAATCCGTTATTGAAGTGACAGAATGTGTGCTTACTGCAAATTACAAATGGATTTGGCTGACAGTACATGCAATTTATCTACTGTTTATGACAGTTTTATTCTCTGATTATGATGAAGTTAGCTACCTGGCCATTGTGATATGTCTCTTCAGTTCATCTAAACCGTAGCGGACAGCATCACTAATCACCATATCTGAATAATCGTGTGGGAATTTTGTGAGCTTTTTATGTAATAGTCTAAGTAATTATGTGCCGTGAATTAGGATAAAGGATTCACCAGTGGATTTCAATATTTCAAACAATCAAGATTCATGAATGAATTCGGTTTATTATACGATAGCTTGCAGCATCCAAACTATCTATTAGTTAGTGCACTGCACGAAGCACAAGCTGTTGAGCACAGACATTGCTGCAGATTGTTTTTGGTAAATGGAAGAAACAGAATTTTCTTTTAGGTGCCGATGGCCAAACACACGATGAATTGAAATGTTCCTTTTCACTCAGCTTCAACATTAACCGTTGAGGAAAGATAGGCGACCACTCTATGCACTCAGGCAGGATCGATGCTCATCTGACTCTATTAGAGTTTCTGCATTTGTGAATGGTGATGAATTTTGCGAAATTTCTGCGAAGAGTTCCTTTCATATAAGTTTTCACTATCAATATTTGAATACTTTCTTCTAAGCACGCTCACTTTTATGTTGGTCTTGAACACGAATTCAATATTGTTATAAATTTACTTGCTCCAAACGTGATTTGTCAACATTTGAGAGATAGGAAACCCAAGAAATTGACTGATAGTAGTAGACGAATAACTTGACGACATTGTCATTCATTTACCGATAATTTTCACTCAAACGTACAAGATGAATAAGTTAACATTGAGTCTGTTCTAGCAGTGTAATGCAAAGTTCTACCTAAAAGGTACGCGTGTGATACGCTTTGTGACTGAAAAGCATAGCCCTACGCATTTACATCGTTCACCTCATTTCTGAAAGATGACATTTTGCTTTCTTATACAGCGTATCGCAGTATGAATTTTACGCTAATTCGCTTCAAAAATGCAAAATTTCATGATTTTCGTACTTAAAGCTATTGATCTTGATCATAGTGTTTGCAAGAATATAAAGTAGGGCTGTCACTCACCTACGTTCGTATCAACCTCAGGTAGCTCAATAATATACATACTTCATCACGCACATGTAGGCCTAATATGTTGACTACTTAAACCTGAGATTTCATAACCGAGACGTGCAAGTACAAGTATTAGATCTAATAAACAAAGGTATGCTCATTCAGTGGTAATTCAAATTATGACGTCAAAACATTTCTTGGTGACAATCGAATCTTTAGGAGAGCCCTGTGATGTTGATATTGTCGAATTTTTTTGACGCTTTCAATGTTTGTCACTTAATAAGCTCGAGGTGACATTTGGAAAATATCAGATGCAGCCGGATCAAGTCAAAAATTGCCAAAATCCAGTGCAGGCCTGATTAAGATCGAGTGGAAATAAAAAGTGATGCTTATTGGTTTTATAAACAACATTGAATCCATGTCTGCGCTTCACATAGTCAGTTTAATAGAGAAAATTGATGTGAGTAAAAAGAGTTTAGAAACCTCAACTTTCATGTAAGGTGTGACTAAAAATTATTGAGACTATTTCGGCAGACAGATTTAAATGACGACTTCGCTATTCTCGACAGCAATTATGAGATATATGTGGCTTAAGCTTGTCATCTATCAAAAATATGATAAAAATGATTAGATATACCGTTCTTAAGCACGTTCTGAAAAAGTCTACCATTTTAGGTGTAGCGAGATAGAAAAATTAGTGTGTATCTTGCAAATTGAACCAGAAATGATTTTAGTTAATGACATTTTTTGTCATATTTTCACGGAAATCTACCAAATTTTGTTAGACAGCACTAACATGAGGGCATAGCTGAACGAGATATTCATTTAGCTACATTATCTCCACCATATTCAATCACATTGCCACCATGGTCTAAGAGATTTTCGGATCTTGGTCAAGAACTCCTCTTGAGAGATAAAAGAAAACTAGTATAATCCATAACAGCATCCTTATCTCATAACTCGATTATCATTATTTCTCATTCGTTGCAGTCAAAGAGACACCTCTATCATACAAGTTTAAATCTGTGTATTACGCTTATTGATGACAGAAAATTGAACATCGATCAAGCGATTACATTCAAAAAGAGGAAGCATCTCTTCAACAGTTCAAGTTTCTTTCCATGAATAGAGCTTGTGTTGCTGGTCAAGTGAAATTCAAATGATTTCACAGAAATACAGGCGTGAAAAAGAAGAGAAATATCACTCAACAGGTTCATGACATTCGTACGTCTTTTTCTGCATGCATCTTGCATAAGGAAGTGGGATATATATAGGGAGCTGAGAAGAGCATTTCGACGGCAATTTTGGTAAGACGAAAGTTAAAGCGAGTACAATCGCATAGAAAAATTTTCTTCGAGGGCTCTGATGTGAGGGTCGGGAGCTTTTATACGTCTCCAACTCCAGGGTCGCATCTTCTGCAGAAGCATGCAGCGAAATAAAGTTTGACGTCTTTGCCATGATTAAGATGCCTTCGCACTCGTAGGCATCCGTTTCATTGAAATAGCAGTTATGCTAGCGAAAAAAATGGTTGGACTTTCCACTTAATGGAATGTGCTTATATATTGACAACCGACGAGTTTTCTAAAGTCGATGAGCGTCACTTGAAATGTTGCATCAATGACGTAGTAAAGGCGGAAACATAGGCTACTGGATGTCTGCAGTCGTTGGAAATTGATCTTCAACAAGACACAGAAATTCTTCAGTGGAAGCACGAACATGACTGAACTCCCGAACATGGCACGAACCGCCTACGTCTAGCACGAAATATATTCAGAGCATTAGTTAAATTATTTGTCTCAGACAGTCCCACGAAATAATTACAGCAAGAACAACACGTTTGTTTCGCTAGGCCTTTCACTTGCACCGAGCAAGCATCGTCAGGCGACTGATGTATTTCATGAATGAGAAGATATTTCTCATTCCTGTTGCGTCAGAGTTAGTCACTGAGTCATTTTTATCACTTCTCATCAGCGTAACTGGCGCATGGGGCTCCACCACAGATCTAATCATAAAATACACACAGGTTTGGAATACATTTAACATGAGGCTGCAATCAGTCCTATCCTAGCTTTGCTTATCTCTAACTTCCCATTGAAACTCCCTTTCCTCTCTGTCCAAATGGCTTCCTTCACCCTACGCCTGTGCCAATATGGCTCCCTCGTCATCACACTCGCGCCCTCCCAGTCCATTATGTGACCATTCTCCCAGCAATGTCTCGCTACCTCCGAACTCATTGTTAGTCCATCTGACACATTCTTCTTATGCTCTTTTAATCTTTGCTGTAATCCTCGCTTAGTCTCACCAACATAACTACCTTCACACTCTAGACAATCGATGTTATAAACCACTTCCTTAGGTTCGATCTTTCGTTCTCTCTTCCTTACAAGTTCACGTCCGATCGAATTTCCACCCTTCTCCACCCTTCCCGTCCCCGAATTTCCCCCAAATAGAACAAGATGGCGGCCCTTTCTTTCACCCTTTCAATATGATGAGATTTCTTGTTGATGTATAGATCGGTATGAGTTGCTTTTCTGAAAACTCCAATAGACACTTTCTTTTCTTTTCTTTCTAACTCCACGTCAAGAAAAGGCAACTTTTTTGTTTGCCTATCTTCTACTTCATAGGTCAACTTTATCGTAGAATGTCTTGAGTTCATAAATTCCACCAATCGCTCTATTTCTTCTTCCCACCACTCATTATATCCAAACAGTCATCCACATATCTCAAATGTTTGAATGGTGTTTGTAATCCTCTGCATTTTGCTGCTGAAAAAGTTTCCTTCTCGAACCTGTCCATGAAAATCTCTGCCATTACCGGTGATAAGCAGCTCCCTATACTCAGCCCATTTTTCTGTCTAAAGTTTTCTCCATTATACTCGAAATATGATGACTGTAGAACAAGTCGCAATAATTCGATAATATTGTCTACCCGCCATCTTGTTCTATTTGGGGGAAATTCGGGGACGGGAAGGGTGGAGAAGGGTGGAAATTCGATCGGACGTGAACTTGTAAGGAAGAGAGAACGAAAGATCGAACCTAAGGAAGTGGTTTATAACATCGATTGTCTAGAGTGTGAAGGTAGTTATGTTGGTGAGACTAAGCGAGGATTACAGCAAAGATTAAAATAGCATAAGAAGAATGTGTCAGATGGACTAACAATGAGTTCGGAGGTAGCGAGACATTGCTGGGAGAATGGTCACATAATGGACTGGGAGGGCGCGAGTGTGATGACGAGGGAGCCATATTGGCACAGGCGTAGGGTGAAGGAAGCCATTTGGACAGAGAGGAAAGGGAGTTTCAATGGGAAGTTAGAGATAAGCAAAGCTAGGATAGGACTGATTGCAGCCTCATGTTAAATGTATTCCAAACCTGTGTGTATTTTATGATTAGATCTGTGGTGGAGCCCCATGCGCCAGTTACGCTGATGAGAAGTGATAGAAATGACTCAGTGACTAACTCTGACGCAACAGGAATGAGAAATATCTTCTCATTCATGAAATACATCAGTCGCCTGACGATGCTTGCTCGGTGCAAGTGAAAAAATACAACTCTTATTGCAAAAACATGAATGCGATGCGAAACACATTTGTGCTCGTGCACAGACCTCTAATTCTTGTGCGTCTATTATGTATCATGATATCGACGGTGGCTCTGACCTGACTAAAGTCCCGACCAGTATGAATGGCCGACAACCATCTACCAACTCTTCGTCTGTTGTCACAGTGGTCGAGGATAGTCATGATCGTGTGAGTTACAAAGAGGCAAAATATCGAAGGGGCCGGATTATTAAAGGGAAGCAAAATTGGGCATTCATTCAAAGGCGGTAGCGACCGGTTCAAGTCATACAACGGCGAGCGGAAATGTCATCGACAAAAAATGCATGGGACATCCTGCTTGTGTATCAGGTTGCCACTTAAAGTGCAAAGACTTAACATATGAACATCGTCTGAATCTCTTCACGTCTTGCTGGTCTGTAGATGCGAGGACAGAGAAGCATACATATTTCGCTCAGTGTGTTGAGACTCTTCGTGGAAATGAGAACGTTCAACGGAAAGCTTTCTCTTACCACCTCACTAATGAAGCAGGTGTTAAGGTGCGAGTACGCAAGGAGTTCGTACTGTCTACGTCATCTTGTGGGCGTGGAGTTATTGACGGTGCGGCTGCAAGAGGGTCGCTATCATACAGGTACTAACGATAACTTGAGACCTGGTGTTTATCGCTTGACCCAGGCTAAGCACGATGCGGTAGACAAGGTTCACAATTTCATCAAGAATCTGCCAATTATGGAACCTCACTACGTACGCAGCAAATCAACGTGAAAGTACATTCCTTCGGGATTCAAGAACGTGTCTCATCTCTTTCAGAAATACAAAGAAGAAATCGATGACGAGTCTAGTGATTCAAGCAGAAACTTCGTGTGCCTCCCAACGTTTCGCTCAATATTTCAGTCATATATATTATCAACATTCACGCCCCAAAAAAGGACAAATGCCTCATATGTGATGTCTTCTGAGAACATATTGAAGAAGTTTAGTCCGTGTTAACGGTTAACTGTGTTTTGACATTGTTTGTTTTGAATTCGATATTACAATAATGAGATAACAGATTTTGATTTCTCAAAAATTTACGCTAATTTGTGTATTTGGCAAAATCAAAACATGATAATGCAATGAAACTCGATTTTTGAACAAAATCAAAATTGGTTTAATACAACGGAGTTGTATGTACTCGTATAATCTATGACAACTAAAGAAACTTTTACAAAGCTAACATTGGACATTTATGATATACGTGTACTGATTTTTTTAGACAGAAAAATGTTCTGCTGTAAAATTTACTAAAATCGAGATATCAGATTTTGGAATTTCAACGACGATGTATTATGTATGTTTCATTTAATAAAACATTTTTATTTCGCCTCTCGATTTTGTCATATTTCATCCGGGTATTAACTCGTCTGTTGTGTAAGAGAAAGCGAAAAATGTTGCCAAACACCTGGACAGTTATCACTCTGATAAACTAATTAACTTGCGACACAAGTGCGTGGGAGGGGAATATGGCTATTTCATTTCATTAGAAGTCAGAAATTATCAGGAAGAAATGAATAACTTACTTATCACTGCTCTAATTATATTTCTTTTCTACGTTCACGAATTACAGAAATTGACAAATTGTTATTTTCTGATTAAAACTTGGAGGAAGGAGGACGTACCTATATACGTGTCCCTCGTAGAGGATTAGAGGAAATCGAATGAATATTAGAATGACAAATTAGAAAAAAATAGTAGGCCTAATTAAATACCAAAGTAACTAAGCCGATTATACATGTAGCATGCACGCATGTTCATGTTATCATGCATTGAGCCTCACTATTATCGATATCGGTGCATTAATTCAAAAAATATGCGTCGCTGTGTTGTTGCTATTGAACTACTTCACTCACATCTTGGAATTGTCATTCATATTTGTTTACTTTCATCTTTCAGGTATGGCATTCCTTGATACGATCCGTATTCCTGGTGTCCAGAAATACTCATTTGAAACGAAAACAGATGAGATTGAAAAGCTGCTTGAATTAAGTAAGTTGTTGCTAATATAGGCTTCAGTAATATATTCTGTATGTGATATGATAGTGTGGTACAGCATGTCCAGCGAGAAAATGCAGAAAATCTCTATAAAAGCCCTAAAAACTGTTTGAATTGCGTAAGGTGATAGTATTTATACATGTAGTATGATAGCGTGATTGAGTGTCTCCAGCAAATAAAATTAATGTAGGAAATCTCGACAAAAGCCATAAAACCTGCACTTTTTTGCTTTACAAATACCTCGTCATTGCCTTAACCATTTTCATGAACTGTCTTATAATCAGTAGGTTTTATTTATATTTGATGAGATTCGTGACTTAGAAGCTTGAATTTCGTGATGTCGGAAATCTGCTGCTTTTAGAAAATTGCTGAAAAGCTGCGGCAATCTCTTTTGTAGTCATTTTTACCATCTTAATCAGGTGCGTTGTCCTGATCCTGTATACATGAACAACATCTCAGTTTCAAATTAAAGGAGCATAAAACTGTCTTAGAGAACTTGGTAGAATAGCATTGGCCTTCCGGCTATGGAACTGAGATTGATTGCAGAAACTCACAATTACTTGTGCGACTTAAAAACTCAATCAACTAAATCTTCTTTTGATTCTGGAGTCAGCGTGAATCATCGCTCTAGTTCACAAATTATGTGATTGTGAACATTGCCTCGAATTTGAACAACGGTCAGGCGGCGATGAAACGAGAGTTTAGTCTCAAATTACAAAACTTTATTGGAAGAAAATCTGAGTGTAGCATCGATGATTACATTGCGGCAAATTAAGCACCATCTTGCCGCGCGATGCGATTCTAGCCGTCTAGCCGAAATGCGAGATAGCCTATTCAAATAATTACTTCTTTTTACGCGAAGCACGTGCTGTGGGCGCGAGGGATTAACCATGCGAGAAAATTTTGCCGTATCCGGGTCGTCGATTTGAAAGTCAAACGGACCAAGACTGTGCCCAGCTAGTCGATTTGATTCACGACAGATTCGGATGGGGATGCTGAAATGGATTGACCGCGGAAGCCACTCAAATTACGCAGACATATGCCGGGGTAGTCGGTATTAATCGTTGCAACTATCAGGCATATCTCGGCAACTATCAGGCAACTGGATTGATAGCGGACGTGCGCAGGTGTCTCTCATGAAAGGTCTCTTGTTCTGATCGAAGATAACGTCTCAATACACAACTCATCAGCCTATATTTCATGTTTTTGGTATTGTCTGGTTCGTCATCGTCTCATACATCGTCGTGTCGCATTTTTGCATATTATTCCTGCCGATTTTGGCCTAAAAACAGTTTTTTCGTGTTTGCAAGCGTGATTTGTTGACATTATTCACGATCTATGTCTCAATCACGAAAGGGCAGTGGAATATCTATTGCTTTGTGTTCTGCCTGCAATACCTCAAAGACAATGACGGTATTATGTGCATGTGCTGCAACCACAGAATTAAATATTTTGTTTATCTGCTTCGGTTTGCTAGAAGTGTGATTAATACGAAACGGACGGCACATTGAGGAACCTATTAGGTGGGCAAAAAGGAATTCCTAATACCTTACAGAGATAGGAAAAAAGTTGTGCGTCGCTTGCGGATTAATGTGAGTTCCAGCAAAGTGCTTCGATTGCCAAAATTCCTTCAGATTCGAAGAATTCAGATCATTGCCCACAAGTTTTCTCCATAATGTTGACCCTTCCGATCATTATTAAAGAAAGTAGCAGGCGTACGAAAATTAGTTCACTTGATGATCCTCTCCTCGGCATTGCTCACAGTATAGTGCATACATTGAATCGAAGCCACGCATCGATGTGTGTTTTGGTGTGTGCGACGTGATATCACAGCACGCACGCATCTCTCACTGGCTCTGGCACAGAATTAGATTCACCTGCGCGCGCTTCGGTTTCCTAGAAAGGAAGAATTTTATGTAACCCTAATATCGAAATGGCACATCACAGAATTAGACAACTTGCTCCTTCTCGAATGGATAATTCGTGTATCGCTTGCTATTGGAAATGGCAAACAATAAGCTGCCAGCAGAGGGTACCAGAGCCAGTGAGATATGCGTGCGTGCTGTGATATCACTTCGCACACACCGAAACACACATCGATGTCTGGCGTCGATTCAATGTATGCACTATACAGTGAGCAATGCAGGAGAGAATGTGAAAACATCAAGTGAACTAATTTTCGTACGCCTGCTACTTTCTTTAATAATGATCGGAAGGGCCAATATTATGGAGAAAACTTGTGCGCAATGATCTGAATTCTTCGAATCTGAAGGAATTTTGGTAATCGAAGCACTTTGCTGGAACTCACATTAATCCGCAAGCGACGCACGACTTTTTTCCTATCTCTGTAAGGTATTAGGAATTCCTTTTTGCCCACTTAATAGGTTCCTCAATGTGCCGTCAATTTCGTATTAATCACACTTCTAGCAAACCGAAGCAGATAAACAAAATATTTAATTCTGTGGGCTCTGGTGTCCTTTGCTGACAGCTTATTGTTTGCCATTTCCAATAGCAAGCGATACACGAATTATCCATTCGAGAAGGAGCAAGTTGTCTAATTCTGTGATATGTGCCATTTCGATATTAAGGTTACATACAATTCTTCCTTTCTAGGAAACCGAGGCGCGCGCAGATGAATCTAATTCTGTGGCTGCAACAAACGTTTCCATTCCAGAAAGGAATGCTCGAATGTACCAGCAAACATTGGAAAGACAACAATTGCTTCCGATCAACTGTCTTATTCTTGCATTGATTGCAAAAACATCAACGTGAAAGAAGTATTGAATCGCCTGGAATCTATAGAACATTATCTACAGATCGTTAAGCAACAGCTTACTCCAAAGTTTACGGATGACGTTGGTAAAGCTGTCATAGAAGCAATCAATGAGACCACTGAGAGACTAGAGAAAAAGCAGAACATCATAGTATTCGGTTTATCTGAGGAAGATGATGGAGACACTGAAGCCATGACCAATTCTGATGAACGCATTGTGCAATAACTGTGTGATAATCTAAATATTAGAAGAAGCCAGATCGCAGATTATTCTCGGATTGGAAAGCGAAGTTCAAAACGAAGACCTATGCGTGTGCGATTTTTTACAAATGAAGCTAAGCAGCTGTGTTTTAAGAATTCATAGAAGCTGAGAAATAAGAATAAAGACCTACCATCAAGAGAAACAATTTATCTCCGGCATGACATGACTCGTTTACAACGTGTGGAAGACCAAGCATTATGGGAGGAATACCAGAGACGCAAAGGAAATGGCGAAGACGTAATGCTCAAGCGTGGCAAGATTGTTTTAAGAACACGTCAATGACAAAGTGTCTCTCAGAAAATGCCCTCGTTCTGTTTCTTCAATGCCAGATCGATCAAGAATAAAATTGACGAGTTGACTATTTTTTTGAATAAACATTCCCCTAATTTCATTATGTGCGTTGAATCATGGCTTGACTGTTCGATTTCCGATGACCTTCTCCACCTTGATGGATTCGATATTTTTAGATCTGATCGCGATGATGGCAGAAAGGGAGGAGGAATTGTCAACTGGATCGGATCTGAATTTCTTGTCAAAGACGTGTATAATTACTCACCTTCTGTTGACTTGGAATGTCTTTTCCTACACGTTCCTCATAATTACTTTGAAGGTATATTGGTGACATTTTACAGGGTGCGGCAGAAAAACCAAGTGTTTTTAATTACGCTATATTTCAGTACATATTGGAACAAAATAGAAATAACTTATGTATACATGTTCTTTGGATCATAGCATTTACGTTTTTGTCCATATTGGACATCAATTTCATATTTTTAGAAGTAGATTTTTTAACTTAAAATTATAGATAGCTCTTTCATGCACTTAATGAAATTATATCGGAGAAAAAACCTAAGTGTTTCGAAAACAAAAGCTTTTAACATAATATTCATTTTTTGAAAATACAAATATCATGACAAGCAGAAATAACATCAAAATTACGAATGGAAAATAACATCACTCATGTGATGACCGTTCTCTTTAACGCAACAACGAAGACGCTCTTGAAAGTTAGTTTCGACTCGCTCAAGCATATTGACACCGACTGATGCGATTTGATTCCTTATTGAATTCTTCAATTCGTCGAGAGTGCGGGGTTTGTCCTTATAAACTAAGGACTTAAGCCAACCCCAAAGAAAGAAATCACAAATCGATAAATCAGGCGAGCGAGGTGGCCATACAATGTCACCAGATTTGGAAATGAGTCGATTTGGGAACAGCTCACGAAGAACACTAATTGTTTTTGTAGCAGTATGTGCTGTTGCGCCATCTTGTTGAAACCAGAGAGATCGACGATTGAGACGGCGTCTTCTCAGCTCCGGGATGAGAAACGTTTTCACCATATTGACGTAACGCTCAGATGTCACGGTTACCGTAACTCCTCCTTCTTCAAAGAAGTAAGGTCCGATGATGCCAAATCTTCCAACTGCACACCATACGGTCACCTTGGGGCTGTGTAAAGGTGTTTCATGAGTAAGCCGGGGATTCTCCGATGACCAGTATCTGCAGTTTTGCTTATTGACAGAGCCATTAAAGTGGAAGTGTGCTTCATCACTCATCGCGATCTTCAAATCCTCATTTTCATAGAGAGCAAGCATGTCCTGTGCAAACTTCAATCGTTGGGGATAATCATTCGTGTTCAGTTCGTTTACTATCGCTATTTTGTATGGATGAAAGTTAAGATCTTCATGCAAAATTCGTCTCATCGTTCGATCACTGATTCCCATTGCAACCGCTTGCCTTCTAACTGACCGGTCCGGACTTCGCTCCACCGCTTCTCTGACTCTGTCAATATTCTGTTGAGTCCGCACTTCACGCATTCGCCCTGGTGGTGTTTTCTTCAATAGCGATCCTTGCGTACGAAGATTATTCACCCATCTTAAGATGGTGTCCCGAGAAGGCACTGAATCATTTCTATTGATATTGAAGTAGCGGCGGAACTCACGCTGGACAGTGGTCACAGATTCATTGCATTTTACGAAAGTGTCGTACACAAAGATGCGATGTTCTAAAGTCCAATCAGTCATTCTCTCAGACTTGTTGCTGTTAATGGTTCTTCAAGTTTGCGTGAACTGTTTTAAAACTGTTAATTTCTAACGTTTATTGACATTCAAGATATCGATTGAATCTTGATCACTGTGCATTATAAAGTGAATGTGTTAAAAGCTTTTGATCACTATGCATAATAAAGTGAATGTGTTAAAAGCTTTTGATCACTATGCATAATAAAGTGAATGTGTTAAAAGCTTTTGTTTTCAAAGCACTTAGGTTCTTACTGTAACATCGTTTCATTAAGTGCATAAAAGGGGAAAATGACTATAATTATTAAGTTAAAAAACTGCTACAAAAAATAATAAATTGTGGTCCAATGTGGACAAAAACGCAAATCCTATGACCTAAAGAACACATTGACATCAGTTATTTCTATTTTATTTCTAAATGTAATGAGATACAGCGAAATTAAAAACACTTGGTTTTTCTGCCGCACCCTGTATTTTCCACATGGCAGTTCCATCAATATGGTAGAGCAGGCAGCGTTATGTGAATACATTTCATCTGTGATCGACGAATATCTTTCTAAATTTCCGTCAGCCAACGTGGTAATTTGCGGCGATTTTAATCACGTCGATACTGATAGCCTTGAGTCCTCTTTCAATCCATATGAAGCTGTCTTATCACCAACTTGTGGCAGTGCAAAACTTGACAAATTATTCATTCCGGAATTTATAGTTCCATATTATTATGAAACAATTATTTCCCCCATTTGGTGATGCTGATCATATGGTTGTTCTTCTTCTTCACGTGATACTATTACTAATTCGCCATCATGCATTGCTGTTATGGATCTTCGTGATTCGAATTTAAAAGTGGCCAGAGATTTTCTTTGCACCATCCCTTGGAGTAAACTTTTAAGTTCTGATAATGTTGATGCAGCTTGTGAACAGTTCTATTCTATTTTACGTCGTGGACTTGATCACATTCCAACGGACATTATAACTCATGACAAGAAAGAAGCCCCATGGATGACACTTTCTATTAAGGTGTTAATTAATGAAAGATATCAAGCCTATCGAAGTCAAAACTGGACCTTATTTAACCATTATAAATTGAAGGTGAGACGAGATCAATAAAGCTAAACGTGCGTGTGGTGCCAGAATGATAGAGAAGAATTCCATTTGGCAGGTGTACAAGTCGGTTACTTCCAAATCTGTTTGTAATAATTGGCTTCCGAACATCGACCCACTTCAAAATGTGAATTCTATTATTGAAATGTTGAACCAGCACTATTCAGATAAACTTATTGTTGATCCCATGGAAAAGGACAATTTACCCAATTTTTCTGTTCCATTTCAATTTCATATTGCTGAAGTATATGGTTTACTTAAAGATATCAATCCGAGAAAGGCAACAGATTCAGATCAAATCCCTTCTATAATATGGTTAAAGTTTACTGATTTACTCTGTGAGCCGTTGTGTGCTATCTTCAATCACTTCTTGAAAGTTGCTGATATACCTGGCATGTGGAAGTTAGCTAATATCATTCCAATACCAAAGTCCAATCCTCCAGTGATGTCCAATACAAGGCCCATTTCATTGCTTCCGATTCCGGAGAGAATTTTTGAGCGTCGTGTCCTGTTACATTACAAAGATGAGTTATTAAAATTTCAGAACCAGTACCAATATGGATATCGGCCCAAAAGTTCCACTACATGCGCTTTGCTTCATCTAGAGGATTTTATAGCAAAAAATCTTCAACATCGTGATGTTTGTAGCTGCCATATTTAGACTATTGATTTCGAAAAGGGATTTGATAAAGTTTCGCATAGGCTACTTCTGAATAAGATGTTAGAAAGAAAACTTGATCCATTTTTGATCACATTTATTTGTAATTACTTATCAAATCGACAACAGAGAGTGAAATGGAAAGATCAATTCAGCTCTGTACGTGAAGTTACTAGCGGAATACCCCAAGGTTCCTCGTTTGGTCCACCACTCTGCTTTCTTTATTATCGATCTTGAAGCACATCTTGACCTGAATGATGGAGTAATGCTTATTAGTTATGCCGATGATCTCACCTTATGCGGCGCAGTTAATAAATCCCTGAACTTCAGTCCTTTGTCCACTACCTTGTCGGATCTAGAACAATGGGCAATGATCAACAAAATGGTTATAAAACAAGAAAAATGCCAACAAATCTTCGTTTCAACCGACAGGAACTTTGATAAAACTGCTTTTCAGTTGCATGATATTCCTTGTAGCAAGAATATTCGTCTTCTTGTTGTTCATATGGATGAGAAATGGAACTGGAATTCTCATGTCAATGCTGTCTGCAAAAAAACATCATCGAAGCTCCATTTTCTGCGGCAACTAAAATTCTATATGAATAAAGATCAGCTATGTCGTGTATATTACAGCTGCATACGCTCTATATTGGAATATTGTTCCCCTCTGTTTACAAATTTATCCTGACATAACATACATCAAATTGAGCGAATTCAATCTCGATGCCACAAAGTAATCTGTCGTACATCACAATGTGAGTGTGCTGCTTTTGTACCTCTTGAGTACCGGCGCATAGTTCATGGATTCAAGATGTTCGAGGCCCTAGTTAATGACGATGTCCATCCGTTACATCACCTCGCACCTCGTATATTGCCGACCTCAGGGAAGTTTGATATTCCTTTCTGTAGAACATTGATTCGAAGAAACTGCTTCATTGTGACAATGGCCAAGTTAGCTAATAGTAATTTCTCGATATAACTGAAATATACTGCTACTACTTCCGTTATCCCGGCATTTCTTGTGTTTATTTCCTTTTGGTGTTTATCTCATGATACATTACTTGTTAAGACATCGTGAACTAGTAATTTTATGTGCTATGGCATGTCTCTGTACAGCCCCTCGATTTTCATTTGAGGCATAATCAAATATACCCTATTATTATTATATCATTAATACATTTCCGAATATTATCCTGCTTCCAGTGCATATAACCTATAGGCTTCCCTAACTCACTCCGGTTTTGCAACTCAAACTTTGCAGAAATGGGCTAAAAATCTCTCAGAATGATTGAAAAGGCGAATGCATGAGATGAAAAGATTGTTTTTAGTTAGATTTTTCACCTTTTTGATCATTTTGTTGGTTAGAAGTTTCGCCTTCGTTGGATTTGGAAGTATATCTAGTGGTAGCAGTAGAAGGATATTATAGTTAAGTAGGCTAACAAGTCCGGTTCATGGACCAGACCCTTACTGGAAAAGGCCGGATAATAGCCGACTTGAAAAAGGAAGTCAAGCAGTTGATTATCGAGTAGCGAGCAGGATGTCTCATCGAACTTACGCAAAAGTGACCGTGAATTATAAATCCAATAGAAAAATGTGCAACCAAAAACTTTAATAAGTTTTCTACATCGTCGTAATTTTATTATTCATTTTTTGTTTTACTCTCGGTTTTCGATATTTTCATTTTGTATATACCTGCACCACAAATTAATACATTTTCGTGTATACATTATTGTGTTTAAAGCGAAAAGAGTGGAATTTGAATTTTTTGAACTCGCAGTGAATTATTTGACCTCCCTCTATTCATACTGATATACAGACATCCATGATTATTTTTGTTTATCTGCAATTATTGTTTTGATTCAGTTTAAGCGTGTTTCTGTAAATTTAGTGCCGGATTTTTAAGTGGTCCTCTCCAAGTCCTCTCCATTCGCGATGTGTCACTTAGATTCACAATCTTCACTCACCTGCACTACCAAACTAAAGAACCACCCCAATTCATTGAATATCTAACTAGTGATATTAATAACGATATGATGTGACATAAACGCAGTAAATACCTACAGATACCTTAATTTGTAAGCATGTACAACAAAAGTCAATGGCTTATCAAACCTTGACTGAACAGTGGATAGTCGTGTTTGTTTGGTTAACTGTAAATTATCCGCTCCAATAGTTTAATGAAATGATATAGGCCTACGAGGGCAGCTATGCATCAGCTGCTACCAAACGATATGTTTGTAGATTCCTATTCGCTGTCCGTTTAACGATGAAACTACCAAAGAATATATTAAATGTGCTTCCTCTTGCTAAATTAAATGACTATGTCACCTTTTATTTTAATTCAGGTAAATCTCTCAGAAAAGACATACTTCCTTAAACAGCACGCAACTTATGATGAAAATTGTGATATACTTGTTTTACGCATAAGGAGGGAAAGCTTTGTTAGTGCAAAAACGTTGTTTATAAAAATAGAGTTTGTGTTATGTGATTCAGCATACATTGGAGAAGCTTCACAGACATTCTATCAGAATCTTAATTGGTGAACACAAGTCAACTGAAACAACGCTGTCTATCACCATTTTCTAAATTGTGATACTAATGTGTCAAAATCCATATCATGGGTCGAATTTGCATTTTGGACTTTTATTAGAAAGAAGGTCTGCGAAAAACTTGCTAACAAGTTTGCTGCCGCTCTGTCAGACGGGACGTTACCTTACTCAGTCTCTTCTACAGATACTGCTTCGGTAGTTGCAGCTCTGCATAAATTAGTGCGCACGCAAACCCAAGATCTTCCCAGAAGCACATGCAGAGATAATAAACACACATGCTATCGTGAGCTTAGATCGCACACGTACTGTGAGTCGTTCGATGCTCGCTTTGCTCAGTTTTGGAATCAGACCAATACAATCTTGATGCTCTCAAGAGGCGTTCGGGCAAGTTCTTGATGTGGACAATTTAGCATCTAAAATAATGCGATTTATTATTTTTTCCAATATGTAAAAGCTTCATTCATGACTCGTAGCAGTGAAATTTCAGTAAAAAAGATATAATTTTCACAAATTATTGTAAACATTAATCTCTTTCAAAAAGCCCATGAGAAAATGCATTGCTGATACTCTCTGACAAACCAAATATTCATGAAATTGATTGCATAAACAGCGGTATGACAATTAAGGTTGATACTCAGAAATAATTTATCATCTCATTTTTCTTGCATTCGACCGTGATTTCAATTTCATTTTGTGAATGAACTAAAGATGACTATCAAAGTAAATCTTGTATGTTTTCTTTAATCCAGCAGAGCGATGGATTCGGTTTATAACTCACCCTCAAAGTAACATTTGTGTTGTTGGTGGAAGCAACTTCGATTTTCGGATTTCTGGGTGTCCCTATCGGATTATTTCCAACATCGATGATGATAAGGTAAGGAACTAGTATATGGCCTAAATGCTATCATTTTCTCAACCATTTTTCAAGGCGAAAGATTTCAGTTATCTGCACTGCGAAGACAACGTTGTCATTATTGTCGTGAACACTAGCAGGCAGATTTCGGCTGCTGTCCTTATCGATTCGATAACAAGCTGACTGGAATTTGAAGCTATGAAGTTTGATGACTTAGGTATTTTTGGCTTTCACTTAGTCTGATCCTTCCGTTAGTTACGAAAGTAAATTACGATAAACTTGAGAAAATGCAGTGAGCATATTTTTCCAAAATTTGCTCTGTACTAGTAAAAACCAATTACAGCGTACTGTGTATCTGCTGAATAAATCAAAGAAGCATTACTCAAAAATCAGTTGATGGCATAACAGAAGCTTCTCTTAAGGTTACATTACTTTTTTCCCGCATCTGCGGGGACAAGAAAAGGTGCGAGGTGCACATAAAAAGACTCAAGTCAAGAAACGAAGCACAAAACCTCCCACACGAAGTTTTCGGTATGAAGACGATTAGTTCGGATGTCTTTCCGTTCCGTAATGCTCCATTTCCTCCGTAGGCTAAGAACTTCCGAATTCTTGCAGTCTTCCATCAGATGATCGATGGATTCCAAGGTGTGTTTGCAACACCTTCAAAAACTGTCGGTTACTTTGCCAATCCTTTGGCGGAGCTTTCTAAGCCATCTAGACTCTCCGAAACTGAGCTGAGTCAGAAGACACTGTCCCTTCTTTTTCACGCTTTCTTGAGTTAGAGATTCTGTTGTGGCCGTCTATGCTGTATCTCACTGTGTCTCTTCTTTTGTCTCAACTTTTGCTTCATCTTTGCAAATGCCTGGGCTTCGGGGGACCATCGCCTCTTTATGCTATGTTGCCTCTTAGTGGTCGCTCAATTGATAATATGAACATTATTTGGTCATCATTGACAAATGAGTGGAACTATTACGATGAATCCTATGAAGCGTAAAGTAAAAGACCCGAAAAATATCAATCTATCGAAATAGCTTTCAGATGCCAGCTGTTAGACGAAGTGATCTTCAAAAATTGCATTCAACCGCACTACCCTAAAAATATTGATTAACATATATCCTGGCTTAATAGCCTTTGATCTGCAAAAATTCTAATTTAAAAACGTGAAAATCATTTTTAACCTAAATTTACGCCCTGACTAGTCTTAAGTGAGGGCAACAGTTCAATCTCAAAATCCATCCCATGAGGTAATTTTGCAAAATATATTAACATACTACTTTCTTCTTCCTTGAACATCTTCACAGTGTCATAAATAATGATTGCATTGCTGGCTTGATGACTCAGTCTCGAAATCTTGTTAAGATTTTGCTTGTATTGCTGCACAGCAAGTTGGAAAATGACTCGCATTAAACGTTCTTAATACCGCATGAAGGGGAACATTTTTGTTAAAGTAGATATACCCGTTGTTTAATAACTACAAAGATCGTAGACTAATTTTCGAAATTTATCTTCAAAATTTGATGAATGAACAAGTGATTTTCAAGGTGTGTAAAAATACTTGAAATAAACATGACTTGTATTTAAAAGACATGAGGCATGCTGATTACACATTCTTGTCTAATCGGCTTAGCTCGAACAGATGACATTGTTTATTGGCCTAAGACGCTAAACATCATTAATTGGTCGTAGTTTCAGCAAGACAGTCATCATTTATATCTGGCTTTAGTTCTACAGTCCGGTCGCCAGAACGAGTTTTGCAGGGAACGATGCCGAAAATCAAACCTTCACCAAATGATTTATGTGCAGTTCACCCTTGCCTACTACGAATTTGTGCGTCTGTCGAATTCCACTTTGTTTCTCTTCTTTTCATGTAAGATCAAACAAAAACAAATGTATCCAAAGAGACGCAGATTGAAGTTTTCGGTTAATACGATTTTTTGCATGATATGTCTTCAGGCTTTTTCATATCTTGTGTGTCTGCTGTTATCCTGTTGATCGGCGATGAATGCGAGTATGTGGTTAAGTGTGGATAAAATTGGTCAAAATGTTAATGCTTGTCGATTTCAGGTTGCTTGCCAAATCTGAATGGGTTTTGCTTCATAGACAGAGGTACATGGACCACATGGACAAATGGAAATACGCGTTCATGACCATGAAAGAATTATGGCTCAAGACTTAATGTGTTTCACTCAATAAGAGAAAACATAAAAGAATCATTTTACCTCAAATTTTCAATCAGTGTCCCATTGAATAGACATGTGCTTTTCTTGGATCCTACCTGACAGAAAGATTGACCGAGTAGAACTCGGTAGACGTGCAGATTCGTAGTTGGTAAGGGTGCACATCATTCTGTGAAAGTCTGTTTTTCGGTCTCGTTCCCTGCAGAAGCTCGTTCGAGTGGCTGGACTATTTGCTGTCTGTTTTTGTTTGATTTATCCTTCAAAGAACAAGGGAATAGATTAAAGTGAGAAAGACTCTTGCTGCAAGACAGCGAGCTCAATCAAAGCATGTCTGAACAACTTAACTCCTTGTAAGAATTGCTTTTGTTTAAAATATCAATGAGTTCACCAAATAGCACACAGTGTAAGCTTTTCTATGCCACAGTTGTTGCAGTGGTTGGTTTGATATTACAATGCAGTGTATGACGTACGTTGATTCGTGAAACGTTGTATACGGTGCTATCCTCATCCGTTCAAATCAAATCTTGATGTCAAAAGAATAATTAAAGTTAGCTAAATCAAAATATGTAAACAGACCCGAATTGCCGCCATATCATCCATTAGCAGGCATTATTTATATCTCCCAATTTCATATCCTCATCTCTTAATGATATACTACTTCTTTTACAGGAATATGTATGTCTTCAAGCCTTAAAGCGCCAATTATCAATCTATCATAACGAACATAAATGTGGCTCGAAGATCTTCATGAGTACGATCGCAATTTTGTGTAGATGCTGCCTCGATTGCCTTCAGAAAGTAAGAATGTAACAAAAGTGATGATTATTGTCTTTGTATTGGATCTTTAACTTGTGTGTTGTATTTTTGGACTATGCTTTACGTAGTGAGCTTTGTAATCTACATAAAATGCACGTACCAGTTTATCAACTCTTTCGGACTTTGTAATGCCCTTAATACTTTTTCAGCATTCTCTTTTACGGTATATATTGTGGCGGTTTTGATGTATATGGAGCTGTCAAATAATTAATTGATTTGAGTAATCAATTGATTTAGAGATGCGAAGATCAGATGTTGCAAGCGTCGTCGAGGATAAACCAAACATCGTGACAAACATGAACTCCACCAATATTTTCTCTCCATTGCAGGTCAGATAGTGTCTAATTGACATTTACTTGCATTTTCTTTATGTTTCGTAAATTGCAATTCATATTTTCTTAGGCTGATCCTTAACTAAATAAAAAATTAGGAATTATGACTTCTATAAATGAGATTATCAAGACATAGCTGAGAATGATGAATAAATCGAAATTTGTTACTGTTGCCTGTTACTGCGTAAATCCAGATCTGGGTGCTATCAGGAAAATTGAAGGTTCGATTGCCGGATGATTCGCCAGCTCAAAAAATATGTTCCATTATCGGATTCTAATTAAAAAAAATAAGTTCATTGTTTAATTAAGTACCACCGATGCTTCTACATGAGTGGAATGAAATGACTCATCGAATAGCATTCATTCCTAAGACACGGATGGCATCAACCTCGACAGATCGGATAGTCGTTTTAAAATTTTCGACAGCTTGATTCGATTGGTTAAAATATTTCATATTCGATTTGCTCCGATTCGGACATGAAGTTCCGAATGTTCGAACAATTGGCCTTTTTTGTCCGATTGCCTGTCTCTGCATAGATCTAGATTAACTCGATGTGAACAACTTTCTTTGATCGTATTCGAACATTTTCTGTTCAACTGACCTAATATCCCGCATCTCATTAATGTAGGCTTGGCTCGTCAATTTACGTGCTTCAAACAGTCAATGTTTCCATGTTAACAGCATTGCAGGTGATATTCTGAAATGCTAATCACACGATGAATTAATTATAATTATCCGATTGCATCAATCAATTAATCAACGCATTCCAATCAATTGCAGTCATTTAATTTTTGCGGCCTTCATTAATCCCTCACACTTTTTCAGGGTCTGAGTAAAGATGAACTCAGTCAAGCGCTTCAGAGATTGACTGAATTCGTACAAACTGCTGTTCGTGGTATGGCAATACCTTGTCCAAGGCCGCAGGTGCAGAAATCCAGGTCACGATCTCTATACTCACGACATGGAATTTCGTTGACTTCATCGGGTGATGACGTTGCGTCCGCTATCTCTGATCTATCAAAGAAGTTGTGTCATCGACCGTGGCTTCGCAAATGTATTGCGGAGACTGTTTCAAATCTTTTCAATCAAAATTTGAATATAAACGATTGGAAATTTCATCTTCATACCGCCGTCCTGCAGAGCTCAAAAGTGCATTTGGAAGTTTATACCAGAGACGGTTTTCTCATCCGGGTCAACTACGAGACCGCTGAAGTCATTCGTAAGATGGAAAGTATGCAAATGAAGGTGTTGGTAAGTCATAAAATGTACTTTTCTGTTAATGTTCAGACAATTTTTTGCCTCTAATACATTTTGATGTGATTATTCCATTTTTATGACTTCCTTACCGAAATAGCTTACTGTGTTTCTTCTAGTACAATCCAGTGGTTGTATTTAATTTTGACTCTCCTGACCGGAGTTGTGTTGGAAGCCCGGGTTCTATTAGAGGCCCGGACTGTATAAACTCACAAGTATGTTTTGCACGATATTATTTCCGAATCATTTTTTGATTGTGAAAAGTATAAGGTAACGACCAATTTCCTAATGCATAGCGTCTAAAGCCTAGTTTCCATTAAGATTCGCTTGTTCGAACGGTTAAGCGAATTGTGCGTGCGCTTTGTATTAGCTCTAGGGAACTAAAATTCGCGCTACCGTAAAGCGGTGGCTGTATCGAGCAATCATGATTTCTAAGGACGCCGCCAAGCAAAGCGAATAGGTACTCCAAGAAGTAAAAATAGAACATTGAATTATAGTGTTTGATGACTGATGAGTATATCAGGTAAGGTAGTTTATCAGAAAACACATAGTACGTGGCAGATGGAGTGTGATCAGCGTTGCGCATTGGCGATTTTACTATACTACAGGCGATTAAAGAAGAAATCAAGGAAGAGTCCACGGTTTTGGGTTCGTTCAATATATCTACTGAGAAGTGAACGAAGCGAGTATAGATTATTTATCGAGATGCCAGATCACGACAGTGAAATGTTTTTCCGATATACTCGACTGAGTCCAATGAAATATAGATACCTTCAACTTGTCAGTCCTTTGATTTCTCATTGTGGGCCACGACAACCTATTACTCCAGGTGAAAGACTTGCCATGACTGAGATTTTTGTCGACGGGAGACTCTTAACAGAGTATTTCGAACAGTTTCCGCGTTTTCCGATCATCTGTTTGCAGAATTATTGAAGAAACCTGTGAGGCAATTTATAGTGTTTTATCGGAAGATTATCTTTCTTCTCCAAATTTAGAAGAATTTCATCAGATAAAAAAGGAATTTTGGTCTCTTTGGAATTATCCCAATTGCTGTAGCGCTATTGACGGAAAACACTGCCTCATTCAATGTCCATCCCAAATTGGCAGCGTGTTTTTCAATTACAAAAAGACTTTTAGCATCGTACTTTTGGCTGTATGCGATGCTAATTACTGCTTCACTATGGTCGACATCGGTGCTTCTGGGAGACAATCCGACGGTGGAACGTTTAATAACTCAAACATTTCAACCGAAAAACATTCTGAAAATAAAATGCCATCAGTTATTGTAGCCGATGAAGCGTTTCCACTACGATGTTACATGATGAAACCATTTCCAGGAAGGAGTAATGATGCTCGACAAGCTATTTTCAATTATCGACTCTCCCGTGCTCGCCGAGTTATTGAAAATGCCTTTGGAATCTTATCATCTCGATGGAGAATATATAGGCGACCAATGATCTTGCAGCCGGAAAAAGTTTGTTCTAAAAGAAAACAGATACTAGTAATCCTCCGGCCCTCCAATATTGCCCATCATCCTATGTTGACGGGGAATCTGCTGATAGGGAGATACAATCACAAGGATTATGGAGAGGTATTACCGATGGCGATTCTAATTTATTGCCTATTCGATTCGAAACAGATAGAGTGAGAGGAGGCTATTCGGGAACGCTTTTGTGATTTTTTCATTAACCATGGTGCAGTTCCATGGCAGGAAAACTCTATTCGTAAAGGTTGCTCCAATTAGGTAGTGATAAAGCTTACAGGCCTTCAGGGCACGTCAGAAATATTGATTCTTGTAATTGTTCACATGTTTCACTGAATTAAAAGATGCTTAATGGTAGTCCTACATGTTTTTTTCTATAGAAACAGGAATGTCTTAGTTAAAAAGTTTCGTTTTCTTAGGAATTTATATTCGGGATATTATCTATTATTTTACAACATTGACGTCATATATAAATATCATTATTGAATGTTTTCATTTTTAGCCTGTTAACGATATATTCATGTAAACTTTTTTTCGCGATTATGTTGGTATAAAAATTTACGAATAGCCTGTCTGTCCTGAAATTTTAACAAATCCGTTAAATAGGCTCTGTGTAATCTTGCTAAGAGAAAACAGACAAATGGGAAATTGAAAACAACTAGGTGTATATATTTTCTTGTACTTATTCTTGATAGGCATTACGATAACGATTTGTTCGATAACGTCAGAGAATGTATTTCATCACCTCTGTAGCATCAACGACAGAAAATCAAATGGAACTGATCCACTTCCCTCTCGTCTATTAAAAGAAAGCGCTTACTTGATTTGCGATGTTGTCCGCCACATTTTTGAGAGTTCAGTCCACAGTCGAGTTTTTCCAGACTGTTGGAAACTGCTTTAATCTGCCCTATTCCAAAGAGAACGAAACCAAGCCTTGCAGATTACAGACCAATATCTCTCCTTCCTGCCCTAAGCAAGATTTTTGAAAAAATTGTTTGATCACAATGAAAAATAGCTTACTGAATCTCTACGGTAGTGAGCAGCACGCCTTCCGACCCCTGGGCTCAACCTCGACAGCTCTTGTACATACGCAGGATGTTATAACAGGATTTATGGACCAACCTTCCACCGTCGCCGTTCGCCTAACGAGCATCGATCTATCCAAGGCCTTCGATAAAATACACCATAGTAGACTAATCAACGATCTCCAAACGTGGAATAAACCATGGGTTCTTAATTTGGTTGCTATCGTATGTCACTGACAGACAACAACGGGTAAAGTCAAATGATTTACTTGGTCCCGTTTACCCTGCAACATCTGAGCTGCCTCAGGGAAGTGTTCTGGCTCCTTATCTGTTCGGCGCCTTTTTTGGATCCCTACAAGTCTCTTCAGAAAATGCAAAGATAGTGAAATACGCAGATGACTTGAATTTGATTGAAAGAGTTTATCAGTCTCCCACGCCCTCCAATTTGTCAACTATTCAGTCTTGGGTGGACGAAAAGTGCATGGTCATCAACAAATCGAAAAGCAAGCAAATAATTTTCAAATGCTCTCACAATTTTGCCGTGCCAATTATACCTGATATCAAGGTAGTGAAAGTCCTAAAAATTCTTGGTGTCATCTGGTCTGATAATTTAAGATGGGACGAGCATTTTAAATCAGTTTCGAAAATATGTTCACAAAGACTTTATGTCATTCGTCGACTAAAACCGTATCTATCTAAAAATCCGCTTGTTGAAGTATATAGCGCGATTATCTCATCTGTGTTAACGTATGCTGCTCCCATTTTTTGTCATCGAACTCAAAGTGTACAATCTAAGATTCGTCGCATTACGAAACGTGCTCACCATATTATCTGCGGATTCAAATGTAAGTGTAACATAGTGTGCGATATTGATGACCTGTTCAGCAAGTTAATTTTTTCTTTTTTGCTGAAATGTGAAAACCCACTTCATCCTTTGAGAGAAATTGTTCCTCGTCGTCTACATTTTTCAAGACACTTTGCAATAGACGCTTTTCGCACCGCTAGAAGAAACAACGCATTTTTTATAAAAGCTTGTCTTGACTTCAATATGTCCTTCCAACGCTGAGATTGAACTCTTGAGTAACTGCAACTTTATTTTTATGTAAATGTTACACTTTACTCTCCGTTATTTTGTATTAGCATTTGTATTGAATGATTTATATTTTTCATGAAATATATACACTTCACTACTACTACTACTATTACGAAGCCCACTAAAGATTTAAGAAATCAAAGTAGACGAAAATATTATGAAACTTATATACTTGTAGTCAAGTCATAATGTTGACTAAATAAGCCATATAGTGCTTCCTGTTTGTTTCTCGATAGGCTACCGCAGTTATGTAATTTTTATTATTTTACTTTCTTAAAAATTATTATATATGTTTGATTAACAATATTTCAATAAACTTAAACCCAAAAAATCGAATAAAAACATGAAACGAATGTCTTTCAAGAATGTATATTTTAATCAAATTACAATTGTATATTTAATTGTATATTTTCTCATAATTCATAAATATGATAACATAAAACTGAAATACTATCCCAAGACAAATAGTCGCAATCTTACTATTAGCCTACTATTATTACGTAACACAATATCGATCACGTTATCCGTGAGATTCAAGCAATCACTAGAATATGCACAATTTGTACATGCTTGAACAATCTCGTATAAAGATTCACTTAATTTCATTCGAGCAAATGCTTGCTTATTTGGCGGGAGTCCTTTTAGTTCCATAGCTACGTTTCGACCGAAACTATCATTCACACCTTGAGATTGAGGATTATGAATAGTTTTGATTGTAGCCAGAATCTCTTCGTCGATTGAGTTCACTGTATTTCGCTTCTTCTTGGAGGGGGAGAGCTGTAACTCCTACCTCTCGGGTCGCAGGTGGTGGATAGCGAAGGGCCATCAAAGGGATGGTTAGCTGCGAATAAACGCCTTGCGTGAATAAACAGCCCCGAACCAACAGCGGCGGTACCCTTGGGTAACGTGTCAAGGCCTGGACTGCCTTAGATCTTGTCCTCCAGCCTGCTGCCTTGCAGGTTTTCCATCTGTTGATGTGAAAAGGCTAGGTCCACAACCGACATTTGTGGTTAGTGTCAGCAAGGGCATGCGACTGTAAAACTTTCTGCTCCACCCATTTTAATATGCGATGACTCATATACAAATGGCCCCGAGTGCCCGGGAGTCTTTTGGTAGACTAGGGGTGCGAAGAATGACCGGGGAGAAGAATGAACCTGATTTAAACCTGATACGTATTTGTACTGCAAACGTAGGCTCGCTCTGCGGCAGAAGCAGAGAAGTGACAGAAATGCTGGGTAGAAGAAATGCTGACGTGTGCTGCATTCAAGAAACCCAATATAAAGGAGATGGATGCAAAATATTGGGCAACGGAGGTGAGCGATACAAGCTTTGGTGGTCTGGTGAGAAGACAAGTCGAGGAGGAGTCGGTATTCTTGTAAGAGATCGGTTAATTGGCAACGTGATTCAAGTAGAGAGACCAAGTGCCGCCTTCATGAAGGTGAAAATGGTTTTCGAAGGAAAGGTGTTTCACAAATATTCAGTATATGCCCGTCAGACAGGGAGATCTGCTGCTGAGAAGGATGATTTCTGGGATAGTCTGGAAGATGATATCTCTAGCGTTCCATCAAGTGAACCTGTATGGATTGCGGGAGATCTAAATGGGCATGTTGGCGCGGACAGAAGAGGTTTTGAAGATGTGATGGGTCCTCATGGTTTCGGTGAGAGAAATTCCGAAGGAGAACGTATTCTAACTTTCTGTCAAGGACACGGAATGTTGGTCATGAATACGAAGTTTCATAAAGGTCGTGAAAAGTTGATCACATACAAAAGTGGTGATGGCGCTACTCAAATAGACTACATGCTGTTGAGACAAGATGGTCATGTGACTGTCAGGAATGTGAAATGCATCCCTGGAGAGGCCTGCCTAACACAACATCGGCTATTGGTCATGGATGTACATATGCAGCAAGAAGTGAAGGCATTTAGGAAAACTTTCAACAGAAAATTGAAAGATGAAGAAACGAGAAGAAAATTTGAGGAAGTTTGCCAGCAGAAAAATGAAGCTCAATCGGAGATCGGTTGGGACCAGCTTCAATGTAATGTCATTCAGGCAGCAAAGCAAGTTCTTGGGGAAACAAGAGGACGGCCGCGACAAGTGCAGCGTGAGACGTGGTGGTGGTCTTGTGAGGTACAAAGAGCTATAAAGATTAAGAAATTGGCTTTCAAAAAGTGGCAGAAGTCAAAACCTGAAAATGACCGTAAAATGTACAAGGATGCGTCAAAATTGTCTAAGAAAGCTGTTGCAAAGGCCAGAGAAGAATCGTGGCAGACATTTAGCAGGAACATCAGTAAGACCGAAACGCAAAACAAGATGTTCAGGATTGCGCGACAAATGAAAACAGAAGGAAAGATGTAGTTCAAGGAAACTTCGTGAAAAGCGAAACAGGAGAGATTTTAGTTGAAGAAGCAGACATCAAAATCCGTTGGAAAGAGTACTTCGAAGGATTGCTAAACAAAAGCAGCAACTTCACCATCGATGAGCCAATTATAAATGAAGGACCCACAGAAAGAGTGACTGAGGAAGAAGTACGTAGTGCTCTATGCGACATGAAAAATGGTAGAGCTCCTGGACCATCAGGCCTCTCAGTTGAACTGCTTAAGGGAGCTGGTGAAGATACTGTAATGAGACTGGTGACAGTATTTCAGGAGGCAATCGACAGTGGCGGTCTGCCGTCTCAATGGCAAAGAAGCCTGACTATCCCCATTTACAAGGGGAGAGGTGATTCTCTGGAATGCGGCAATTACAGAGGGATTCGTCTGCTGGAACATGGTATGAAGCTGTTTGAGAAGGTCATAGAGAGGAGGTTGAGGAAGATAATTAGCATTGATTGCCGGCAGCTTGGTTTCCGAAGAGGGAAATCTACAACTGATGCTGTCTTCATCCTTCGTCAGTTGCAAGAAAAGTACAGCCAAAAGAAGAAGAAGCTCTACCATGTGTTCGTCGATCTCGAAAAGGCTTTCGACAGAGTCCCTAGAGAAATCATCGAATGGGCATTGCGCAGACAAGGAGTTCCTGAGAGATTGGTTTCGGTTGTAATGTCCATGTATTGGAGTTCAAGAACGCAAATCGTGACAAAGTTTGGTCTGTCGGAGGAACTGGACGTCGGCATGGGAGTACACCAAGGGTCAGCGCTTAGTCCCTTGCTGTTCACTACAGTGATGGAGGAAGCGTCCAAAGATTGTCGAGGATCCGGCCCATGGGAGTTGCTGTACGCCGATGATCTGGTTTTAACAGCTGCCTCCAAGCAAGAAGCCATTGATATGTTTTCAAGGTGGAAGGATGGTTTAGAGCGGCGTGGCTTGAAGATCAACGGGGCGAAGTCCAAGGTCATGGTAACTGGGAAGAGCAAAGAACGCACCAAGTCTGGAAAGTGGCCGTGCAGTTGTTGTGGCAGGGGAGTCGGAGCAAACTCGATCTTTTGTGTTTCCTGCAAATTGTGGTGTCACAAAAAGTGCTCCCGATTGCGATCATTTCAAGGAATAACAGGCTTCCGATGTCCGAAGTGCGCGGATGTTCCCAACTCGCCTTAGGATGATTCACTTAATGTTAATGGGATCGTCCTACAAGAGGTCCACGATTTTTGTTACCTCGGAGATGTCGTGGACTCAGAGGCAAGCGCAGAAGGAGCGGTTCGGACTCGCATCGCGGCTTCATGGACGAAATGGAGAGAATTGGCCAGTCTTCTTACCAACAAAGGCATCCCATTGAAGTGTAGAGCCCATGTGTATGAGATGTGTGTAAGATCAGTTCTTATCTACGGCGCAGAAACGTGGCCCCTCAGCCTAAGGCTGGTTGACTTTCTGAGAAGTACTGACAGACGAATGCTGAGGTATATGGCAAAGGTCAGGTTGAAGACAAAGTTACAAGCGAAGAAGTAGCGAGACGCTGTGGTTTGCCCGAACTTCCAGTCCGCCTCCGGCAAAGACGTCTGCGCTGGTTTGGCCACGTAAGAAGAGCCAATGGTGACGTCATCAATGAAGTCTACAACTTGTCAGTCGATGGTTGCCGTCCACCTGGAAGACCTAAGAAGACTTGGCAAGCCTGTATCCATGAAGATCTGGAGTCTCTGGAGTTGTCGGAAGACACTGCTCTAGATCGTTCGAGATGGAAACGGGTCATCGCATCTACGTCCAGCCCCGGAACCGGGAAGAAGAGACGCAAAACGAGGAAGTAAGAAGTAAGTAAGTTGATAGGTGGACCTGCAAAATGTTCTGTAGAAGGAGATTCCAACTCAATATTCGAATTTTCTTTGTCTTCGCTTTGTGACATTGTTTCAATGGTGGCTTCTGGAACGATAATGTTTGAAAACGTTTTTCGAGGTCGAATCGTATCACTGAGAAAATCTAGAATATCGTAGTAAATCCATTTTGACTGTGATGTAGCTGCACTACCGCTGGTAGTTTTGCTCAATTTCGTTCGTGATTTGACGTAAGTATCGCGTATATTTTTCCATTTTTTCTTCGCTTGATCGACTGGTACGTTCAATTACTCAGCAATTTCTCTCCAGGAGTTACCTTTTGCAAAATTGTTCTTATAATCAGAATCAGATGGATCATACAAATGTGGCTTGTCCCGTACAAGCTCCACCAAAGTTTCTGTTTCTATTTGTTCTGCTTCGTTCTTCTCCATCAGAGCTCCGTATACCCCTCGATGATGCATTTAAATGAATGAAAATACTGATGTGGGATTCCCTGAGGATTATTAATAGAAGATTGGTTGGATTCGACAGGCATCGTGACTCATTTTTCGCTTTGTTCGCTTCGCAAATGAAGATAGAAGTGACTTGCCACATTCATTGGAGAGGCGATAAAGCGAAGCGCGAATTCTAATGGAAATCTCTTTTTTGATACAAGGCGAAGCGAACGCGAAGCGAAAGGAAAAGCTGATGGCATGGAGTCATTGACTAATCAGCAACCTATTTGCTAATTTCGTGTTAGTAAGCGAATTTAATGGAAACCGGCCTTAAAGAATATTTACCGTGGATATCATGGAAATAGTGAACATGTATAGCAAGTTTATTACAAAGTTATTAAGTGTAGAGGTGTGTTTTCTTTAAATTCAAATGCGGGTACCGGTATATGACATGTAGTGAGTCTCCAATCAATGCGTGCTTCCAAATTGCTAGGGCCTATGATTTCCTTAAAAAAGTGCCAATGAACCAAATACAAATTTGATAATTCAAAGCAAGCTCAATCAGTCTTCGTCACCGATCCTCATTTCCTCTTCCCCTGAATCAGTTGGAGGACCATCACTGAGGTCAAGATCGACCTCGTGATTGCTCTTCCAACCCGGTAATTGCTTTTCAACTTATGTAGTCTATGGTTGTTTTGCCTGTTTGTTTGTTAACCCTGCTTCCTTCAACCAGCAGGTGGGAAACTTAGTAAAGAAGCGACACTCTCACTCTCAGTCCCATCAGGAGGATTCATATAAATGGTAGTCATGATATCCTGCATTTCTTCTAACAAACCCCCCTCCCCGGGTTCTATTTGCGGCTCGGGCTGTATTCTATTTTGACTGTCCTAACCCGGGTTCTATTATAGGCCCGGGTAGTAATATAGAAATACGGTAATTTGCTTTTTTATTTCCCAATTTCTCTGTGATATCTTACCAGCGCACATATAAGATTTTCAGTTCAAATGCTACTCTCATCTGCCCACTTCTATGTAATCTTAGCACAACACAACTCTCAAGCTCTCTTCATTCTTGACGGTTATTAGCTGGATGTCCTGTTTCATAGAAGGATACTCTGCAGGACTCGAGATCTTGGATGATACCATTGTACTTTGATGATGAGATGTGCAATTAGCATGTTGAATGAATTTCATCGGTTATGCATCAAAAACTACGTTTCAGTTCACTTCTGAAATTTCGTCGAAATCTTGTACATGTACTAGTATTAATCAGTTGTTAAAATGAAGTCTTGAAAACACAATGGAAATAGAATAATTGAACACTGAGTTGCATCCTCAAATGAAAAAAATGGGAACAAATCTGAACAGCCGCCATTTCATCCAATGACAGGAATCGCTCGCAGACGTAGATTACTTCCTTCAACATTACCGCAACTCCCTGTGTTTAAGCAGCAATATTGTTTTAATCACAAATTTTAGATACGTAATTAGAATGCCAAATGAACTTCCTTCGTACTCATGCAACGCAAAATTTTAGCACACTATACTAATTGGGGATATAGCGGAGCTTCGGGTTCTGGCTTGCGAAAATTTTGAAACTTAGGCTCCGGCTAAATTGGTTGTGAAAAATCCGGTGCCGAATTTTCTAAGTTGCGATCTCTAATATATATATGCTTGGCAGACTCGGACCTGCATGCTTTGCATTCTGCGTACTTTTTCCAATCACTGGTGCTCGAATGATGCTGAGACTGTCAGATGTTCGGCAGTGCTGTTGCACGCAGAGTGCATGGATATACTGGTAGGCCACGTGTATCACAGATTATTTTTGTAACAGGACTGTCACTTTTGAAAACATGTAAATAAAAGCACATGACAGACAGTCTACCAAAAATTATGATTCTGTATATATGAATCACTCTACAAAAATGTACATGCAGCATATATTAGGCCTCGATCACTGCCTACCAGCTCAATCATAGATACTTTCGGATACTCTACAATATTCTTGTGCAAAAATAAATTACCGATGAGGGATGTAGAGACGATATGTCTATTTTGGCACAGCCTAAGCTTACTTAAAAGTTCCTATTTGGTTGGGTAAGCGTAGGTCTGATATTTAAGTATTTCTTTAATTCCATATTAATTGATTATTGTATGTGCTTTTTCTGAATCTACTAAACCTAGAGTCAAAATCCTGGTGTAGACCTTAGACTGCAGATCTAGACATACGTAGCCATGTAGCTAGTTCCCGACGAGTGTTCATGCATGTTGAAGTAATCACATTGATTTTCATTTATGCGTCATTTATTATACATAGGTACTTCAGAAAGTGGAATGTTTTGATATTTGCCTCTCATTTATGTGTAAAGAAAGCACTGAAAAATGAGTTAAAGTTTTTTATTGGTTGATTGACGGAACATTTGATTTTACTTATTTGACTTTCTCTTTAATTTTCAGTTGCTCCATGGGAACTTACGCCAATCACATCGCCATCTGGGACATGAGAAGAAAACCCCGACAGTAAAAGTCATCAATAATGCTGAAAAACTTAGGGACAAATCCATGAAGGAAGTGTGGCGGGAATCTGTTATCAGGACATTGACAACGGTGAGTTGTGAATAAAAGAGTGTGGGGATGCATGTAGGTCACATGTATCTTCAACTATTCATATTGCTATGTTGTATTTAAATTTCATATGCATGTCAATGAGATATTGTTTAACACTCAATATATAGTCATAAGTTACAAGACGTAAATTCTACAAGACAATGAAAGATTGTTGTTCACATCGGGAAAGCATCTGACCCAGGAACTGCAATTTTCCGTAAATCAGCCAAAAAATATGTTGGGTCTGGTAATTCGTCCAAAAAATTCAATAAAAATTAGGTGTGTTGGGGGTAGGGATACCAAAATTTTCTGAAAATTTCTAAATGGCATTGAAATACAGATTTGATCATTTCTTTCACGTCACATATTGCTGCTTATATTTTTCCAAACACTCTAAGAGATCCTGATCGAATCAAAATTCCATGTTGTAATGCATGAAGCTTTGTTATTTACTATTTGACAATGAACCACTAATAGAGTACGACATTAAATGAAATTCCATCATGTCATATTATCTTTTGAATTCATGAGATATATTGAAAAAGATTGAAGTACATTTTTTTACCCTCGCAATCGAAAATAGTAAAATGTATTTTTCCTCGACCATGAAGTTGGCGATGAGAAAACTTGATCATTTCAGAAGTTGGTCGAGCATTGAGCAAAGCAATGTTGGCGACTGCAGGTGTGAACTGTGATATCTTAGAGTCCTAGATATGCTACATAGTGATTTAGAAACAGTAGGTCTATGAATGAGACAGAATTTTTTATCAGATATCAACGCCGAGCGTCATTGTCAGGGATGCTCTATAATGTAAACCATGAAGCAGTATGAGTTCAGTGAAATTGTGCAGTACGATATTCGCGACCTTTTTTTAGTCTCCGCAAATCTGCTTGAGACTAATAATTAGTAGTCCCTGATCTCACCTCAACCAGCTTATTCGACAAATAACATTTCATTTGAAATGCAAATTGATAATTTATTATCGAGTATTTTAATGATTTGTTTCTCACAATTACGTCCTTGATTGACTTTCATAATGAAAATCTATTACAATATTTCTTCTTATACAACTTCCTGACGAAGATTGACGGCAGTTATCTGACCGTCAATTGAAACCGGTTGAAGAAAAATAGAAGAAAGATTTGGGAAAGACGTGTTTCTACTTTTATCATAATGAAAATCTATGCGATTGCGAAGAGAAAGATTTCTCTTTCCAGTAATAAGAAGTTCATGCCCGAGAAAGACTTCTGTTGCCTGCTGTGTATCTTTTTTACAATTTATTGTTAGCAACTTGTAGGTACCGAAAATCTCGAATAAGCGTTGCATGCATTTTCCATTTTCAAAATGTATTTTTTTTAATTATTTTCATTGATTGCTCAGATTGGAACAAAACTTTATTCCGCAAAGTTCAGAGTATGCATATTTCAAAATTCTTTTATTTGGAGATCTCACGCAGTGGTCGGATTTGGGCACGAATTCGTCGAAAGTGGGCACGAATACACGAAAACTGAATGTGGGCACGGAAATTGGACCTCCTGAAATTCGTGCCCATCTTTTTCTGAGAATCACCTGAATTTTCGAGCACAATCTGTATTAATAGCCGTATGCTTCATGCATTAATTCATTTTATGTATCAAAACAAATTAATTCGTTGTTGATTCTGGAAATCAAATTTTTTTCAATTTTTTTCAAAAAAAAATAAAATGAAGTAATGTATACGTAGGCAAATGTATACGTCATTCGATGGAGCTATATTTACTCCTCAGCGTCGTTCGGGGAACCACTTATGACTCTACCACACCATTGCTTCATTAGCATACAGAAGAAAAGCAATCAGAAAAATGATAGATGACTCGGGTACTTTGACGGTAAAAACTCTAATTAATTCGATGGCATAGCCTTCTCTTCCAATTTGGTGGTAGTCTTTGATTATATGGTGCACACATGAAAGGAATTACCATGGGATTGGTATTATAATTTTTCCTTATTCATTCACCACATCATTAAGGTTATAACATTAATTTTTCTTGATAATTGATGCTGCCAATGAGTAGTAGGCCTGTGTCGATAATCTGAAGTTCAACTGAATATCCCATAACTTCAGAATGGAAATTATGAACACAATAGTCCATGAATATAACTTATTTTTGATTGCCACCGGGCGACTAGATCCTCCCGCCATTTGACGTCTAGTTCCATCCAAATTGTATAGGCCCATGAGACTTATCTTCCAGATGCAGTTCAGCTCCCCAAGCTCCGTTCTTGTCGAAGAAGTCGTCCATTATAACGCGTTTCGCAATCGTTTCTCGATAGTGGGCTACTGGCTCGAGCGCTCTCACTGAAATATTGTCAAGTCTTTTGAAAGAGGACCGCCAGTTTCAGCCAATTTAACTGTTACTTCCAGCCATAATATTCGCAAAATGAATCATATCGATTAGTTTCAATCCGAATCCTATGCGAACCATATCCGTCGAATACTTCATTAATTCCCCCTCTGGGCTGTCGATTAGGGATCGTCGTTTACCCGGATTCGGATTGATAGAAATTTTGACATGTCTTCTCAATGTAGTCTCGAGAAAGCCGTATTGCCTGGAGTCTTTATAGATTGATATTCTGCTAACCGTTACTCCCTTCTTGGCAGCAGCAATGCGTGTTTACCGATCCATCGTCAGCCAAGTAATGAAAAAATACTTGCTTTTCAATGAATTAGCTAAGTAGGTGTATTTTGATCTAGTTTGATTTGCATTGAGTTTCTAACTTGCAACAATGTTCAGTCAATACATAGCTGCCTGTCGGTATTATATCACAAAATGTTGAGAAAATGTTGACTTTCCCACGATGAGTATGCATGAACAGCGAATTTTTGTCGCATATATGGTTATCTAGCCTATAGAAACTATAGAAAGAATATCGTGTAACATTACTTCCGTTGTAGAATTTTGATATTCTAACATGATTGACGTAGGCCTTCACATACTACATATTAGATATCCATGCTTGAAGTATAGAATATCGGATTTCTTTAAGTAAGAAAATTATTTGATCAAATTAAATACCTCCAAAATAGAGGTGCTTCTGAATTAGCTTGGTTTACCCCACAAAGATGCACGGATCTCATCACCAGGCTGATCAATTGCCTACATTTCTTTTCGGTTCCTTTAACATCTTGGGCGATCAGCAGCAGGCGAACCCACGACCAAAGGCGTGCCCCACAAAGCTTATAAAAGGCTTAATGCAGTACAAACCAACTTAGAAGCCAACATAATAAAATGAACAGAAAATCAATGATAGAAACGAAAAGACTCATATCAGGAATACATGACGAGACTCCGGCGGATGCAAATCTGAAGGTTCTTCTGAATGCAATGTCGAAACTAATGGATGAGAAAAATCTGGAATCAGACAGACTATTTCAAAAGTTTATGAAAAGAAGGATCAGTGTTTACCTTGACAGTGACGATGATAATGCTGTTCCTAATAAGAAATGATTTTTATAAACTTTTTCACGTAATATACGTACTACGAATAATACTCGTACTTGTAGCTAAATACAAAGTGCATTTCTATCCATTTTGGCATATTTTCAGTTGATTAGTTTCTATTGCATGTACAATGTACATGTATATGCAACAAATGGCTCAAATAACGATATGAAGATTATGTAATTCAATCACAATGCGATTTATGGTCATGCATATGAAGCAGTAAGTTCTTTGAGCTGGTGGCACTGCATGGGCACGAATTACGAGGGGTGGGCACGAATATCCTGAAAATTCGAAATCCGACCACTCACCTTTTTCTATTATTGAAATCTCAAAAAAAAATCAAAATTTGGTTATCTTCAATAATTTATAACCCTTTAAAGGACATCGCACTACAGTGCCAGATAAATGCTGCCATTTCAATTTTTTATCTTGTAATTACAACATAATGCCATATGCCTATACCAAATGCGGTGAATGAGTCATTAATTAAAACAGCAATTTCGATTTTGATCTCAATTATATCAGTTCACTAATTCAATATGGCTTTTAGGCTGAATAGTAGGCAATATCTGCCTTCATTTTTCTAGTTTTATTGACTAGTTTTTAGTATAATCGTTTATTGAATTTCATAAGAATTTTCTCATGTAGGGCCTAATGCATATTTATCTGAGCTCTTTACAATACTTGATTTAGGCAAACATGCTGTGGACTTAAAAGATCATGTGCATTATATCAAATATCACGTATGATTTGCAGCTGCGACTGCATATATATTACATATCGCAACATGCTTGCAATAAATTAAATCACGACACGGCTAAAAAATTCGAAGAATCCAGGAAGCGGAAGAAAACAAAATTACAACAACTGCCCTAGTAGAAAGTCGTGTAATAGATTATATTACTTAAAGTCCAGAGTGTATAAATATAAATTAATACTTTAAACATAGAGATCCATGCCCTAGTGCAAAGTAGGATGCGCAATACTTGCAAAAGGCTAGTCGAGCCAACTTTTAAGGGGACGAGAAGTAAATCAAAGCTAATACTCAGTTTTTATTAATCTCTATAAACTAAAAATGAGAGCTCGGCATGAAATCTGACGAGAAGCCAACCAAAAATTATTAATGATGAAAACCAAGAAACAGAAGAAACCAAAATGAGATCGCTGTGCACGGAGTCATCAGGGAGGAACCATATGGCTGCAGAAAGCAAAGGTTCGGCCCTTGACCTCCAACCTGTGCCACATGGCGGGACCAGGCCAACCACATCGAATGAACGATAAGGAAGGTCCCTCCAAACCTGAGGCAGCATAGTTAAAACTTAATTATGTGTAATAGTGTTTAGATACATGAGAACATAAGAACCATAGCGGTTGGTCACAACTACTCATAAAGTTATGAATCACAACTGAATTTTGCAAAAATAACAATCTATTGATATTTTACCTGAAATTTTATCAGCACGCTTGCTGAAAGTGGCTATGAATTCTGTAATTAGACCTACCCTTTTATTCTTTGTCGCTGTTGTTGTTTCGATTAGCTTACTTTAATATCATTTGTTTCTTGAATTTCATTGGTATTTTCTCCTGTTTTGCAGATAGGAGCAAACACTGTACTTGTCTCTGGCTCTTGCTGCGATGTATTACGGACTGAACTTAGCGCGACCGGAATAGTGGTTTTAGTTAATGTTCCTGACAGTCTCCTGGAAACACTTTCTGAGCAGCACGACGTTGATTTGTTCGATTACGTGGACGATGCTACTGCTGTAAGATGCATATTCCTATCTCATTCATTCAATTTAAAGGCTGCATATAAGCCTATGTTCTTCTAGTTTTTCCAAATTGCTTTTACTATTAATGAACTGTATCTCTATTATTTTTTGATGAATGCAAATACGCTTAATTACGACACTCCCCTTTTCATTCATGTCAAAATGTGTGTGTGGCAGTAGATGTTTTAGGGCCATTACCTTCATTAACGAAGACTGATAGAAAATGTTGATGATCTGAGTTTCGTGTAAAAGTAATGATCAGAAAGCTCTATTTGATGTAACTTAAACCTACAAAACGACAATTCATGATTCTGCGCTGACAAATACAGGTTCTTGTAGTTTTAGCAAATAGCTAAAGGTGATAAGTACTGTATATTTCAATTGATAGAAATACGTAGTCACCATATCACTGACCTCCGTTAAAATGACATTGCCAGCCTTGGAACAAGTACATTTCTGATGGTCCAAATGTCAACACTTTTTTCTTCAGAATTTAAAAATACAAAGACATACATTTTTGAGACAAATATAATAATATTTGAAAAAGCAAAAAGTATCCAAATGCATTTCCAATACAAAGTCAGTCATTATATCTGGGTAGTCCATCCATTTAATTTTGGAAGATGCATGAAGTGTGAGCACGTGAGTAAGTGAATGACCTGCATGAAGTGAATAGATAAATTGATGCAATCATCTGTATTAGATATTATCCTTCATATCACCCATCCATGTCGTGGAAGCTCATAACGTCACAAGAGCAAACTTATCAATCCTATTAGAAACCAGCTTATTGTCATGAGCATCCAATCTGGCTTGCAAGTTAAAATGCAGGTGATTTCACTTTACTCGTTTTACGTACTATCATTCCTATGTTAATGAAGGTTTTATTTTCGTGTGTCAGGAATCTTAGTGATTCGCATTCATTTTTAGGATGATCTTATCGAGGATGCAGCCTTGTCAGTAGTCGAGGATTCAATATTCAATGTGGAAAACATGTATTGCAGTTTAACAATAATGGGAAAGTCGTATCAGGTGATTTTGAATACCATTTGTTTTCACTTCAACCCATGTTGCATAAATATTTAGTATGCAGTCCTCAACTTGAATGCAGTATTTTACGTTTCAGAAATCTTTCCTAATACTGTTCTTTTTACACAAGAAAATCAAGTGTTATGAACATTTTTTTTCTTTTAGTGTCAGTTAGTTGGCCTATATTTTTCGACTAGACCAAAGCCATTTCTCAAAGTGTTTCGAGGTAGGACAAAGTATCCGTATTCTCTCGATAAAAGTTTCTTAGTCGACCCTTTACACTTTAAAGCCCTTTAAAACCGATGGAAGGCGCTGGACCCTTGTCTGTCTTTACTTGTAACTCATTTTTATCGAGAGAGCACGGAGACTTTGTTCTACCTTGGAACGCTTTGAGAAGTGGGTAATCTCACTCGCCGTTTGGTCAACCAAGTTAGACCAAAGCCACTCCAGAGTTAAGAAAATATTTGAAATGATAGGTGAGAAAATGTGACAGAAGTGTATGTATCAATGTTGGCTATTCCTAACCATGATTGAGCGTAGCTACTACTCGTCCATGGGGAGGAGGAGGAGGGTTCGAAGGAGCATCGTGACTTGGACCTTAAATATCTGAATGACATAGTATCAGTGTTACGTCATATTCTATTTCCCGATGTTTCATTCTCTGTTCAGAAAACTATGCATGAATTCTAGAGGATCTTAAACTGATACTTCTTGTAAGAAATTTGATTCCTGGTTTAATTTTCTACTAACTCTATCAATTATGACGATTCAACCAAAGCAAAATCACGTCCTAGTCACGCAGACCTCGAAATCATTGTAGAACACTGTTTTCGGTTGATGAAAATTTATATAGAGCGAGAGCAAATCGCGTAACACTAGCAGAGGATAGAAAATACAAAAGAAGAATTTTATGTCAAACATGATAATTTTTCAAAACATTTTGACAATTCTTAGCTCAATTGTATCAGACTAAGAAATGAAATGAATTATAAGCGGCCGTTTTTGTTAGCTACAAATGATTTACAAACTGAACACAGCTTATTTGAAGTAAAGTAAGTAAAGCTTCAACGCTAGATTGACAAAATATATTCAATATAATTAAAATGTTAATATCTTTCACTCAATTTTTCCGCTAATCTGTCTTAATCGAACGCTGAATTGTTTGATATCTACATCATGTAACTCCCCTTTGATGACAAAATGAATGATAGTGGTAGTCAAAAATTTATTGCAATTAAATTCAATTGAACAATCAATTAATTTTAATTGTACGATGTATTTTTCACTTGCATGCTTTTGTAGCAATCAATTGAGTGCAAATATTGAATGATGCCAATGAATTAGTTGCAGGTAACTGCAATAATAATTATTCTAAGCAATCAATTATTTGCAATTATTCGATGATAGCAATTAAATATTTGAAATTATTTGATGATAGCAATCAATTGCAAGCAATTGCAATTGTTCTATGACAACAATAAATTAATTGCTATTATTGAATGATGGCAATCAATTATTTGAAATTATTCGATGATAGCAAGCAACTACAATTATTGTGACAACAACAACTTCATGCTTTCCATGGATGTCCCACTAATTTATGAAAGATTCTATGTCACGAATTTAATGTTCAATTTTATAACCATCCAACGCATGTCAAACTAAACATACTTGAAATCCATGTATTCAACTAATCGACCTATCAACTTCCTGCGATCAGTTATTTACAATGCAAAGTTTACGTTCAATCCTCCCTAGAAGATATTGCAATACTACGGTAATTTGATGAGCAACCTTTCAGACAGAGATGCGGAACTGCAGTGAAATACATCAAAAATCAACTTGTTTCAATGTTTCTTCCTGTGCTCTTATTTTCAATTATCTTTCAAAGCGTTATAAATGTGTTGATCACACCTAATGAAAAGCTCAAAATGTAGAAAAAAGACAGCCAAAACGTGCGACCGCCGGGAATCGAACCCGGATCGAATGCTTGGAAGGCATCCATGCTAGCCTTTACACCACGGTCGCATGCAGCGAAGTCGCTGTCGATTACAAGATGATTCAATGGCGCGCGCAAGCATGATTTATTTGCAAATAGCTGCTGTGCTACGATAATGAGAGAGATTTCAAAGAAAGCAACGTTGCCGCGCTTCTTTTACAACAATGCTAACTATCACAACAAAAGGATTTTTGTTATGCCTTAATTTGAAAGGTCTGAATTTGATTTTAATCGTCGTTCCCTGTCGCTGAGTAATCTGAACTTAACTTTTACCTGAGTCCACCAGGGTTGGATATTGTTGCGATTAATCTCTTCCACTGCTTTCGATCCAGAGCAGTGTCCTACTGCTCGTAAATTTGCACTTAAATCAGAAAAATATAATTTCTCAGTCTATGGTTTGATTCTGAGCACTGGACTTATTAGTAGATCATGTAATAGACTCAATTTCATTTAGGTTTCCTCATGAAATGTAATGGAGGCCTCGTTAAACTGACATTTTTCATTGAATGCATATCTGTTGTTATTCTATATGCACAATTTTGATCTGTTTTCATTATTGATAACGTTTGTTAGATCTTGGCAGTTCCGACTTGTAGAAAAAAATAACCATAACAGCAACACCATACTAACTTTCCAGAAACCCGAGTACGATTATCGATGGAATTCAACTTTTAAATGGTCTTTCTGATTTTTCTCTCGCAAAGTATGTTGTTTGATGGAGCATATTTGATAAATTAGAGTTCGAAATTGTTGCAAATATAATGAAATCAATTAAGAATATACAGTTCATGGTTAGGCTATATATTACTAAGTGGCTTAGGGTATACGCCCTCCTTGATTCTTATGCTGCATGCAGAAAGTTAATGCTATTATTAGCCATTCCTGAAAGATAATAAAATTTCAAGTTGCCTCTGGCTTTCGTAATGCATTCAAAATGCCTTTCTACAAGTTTTATTTGCAAGCTTTCCAAAGTGAGCAATAAACATTGTCTTCATGACACTGACAGTGCTTCTTCCAAGTACATGGCATGAGGCGATATAAGTCTTCATTATCTCATGAAATGTTTAAATTAAATCCATAACCAATGAATTCAATTGAATTTCAGACTATTTGTTTCAATCATTCAACAATGTCTCAAGCAAAAATTGGTGAAGAAGAATTTTGGCATGAATTTTCTCGTATTCATAGTGCTCTAAAAACCTGCCGTGTTTTGCCTGGAGGAGGCAAAGTTGAAGAAATCCTTGCCGATAAAATTGAATTAGAATCCAGTAAGTAAATAAGTGCAGTTTAATTCAGTGAAATGACATTCATACTGCATTTAATGTGGTGTTTTGATCGTGCTAAAGTAACCTTACCTTGATCTGTTATGACAATGTTTCCATTTTCTTGACTAAAATTTCGCATCATTCGATTATCAAATAAAGTGTCATTTAGCATCTTAAAATTTTGGTCGCTGAAAGCTATATTACACGACATTATTTAAAAAGTCGTTCCGCAAATTTTGCCTACCGAACTTTAGTGTTAGTTAAATAAGTACCTATGTATTCCAAATGAAATGTTGCGGTTTCCTTCAGTTTTCTGATTCTACGTGTAACTTCTCTTTGATGTCAACTAGCAAACTATTTGTACTTTCCAGATCGCATATTGAATGGCTTAGACACATGTGATGACGACTGGGCATCGCATGTTGTGTTAACAAGCTTCGGTGAAATACTCAAGCGCTTCGCTGTCGAAATAAGTAGTGCTGATCGTGCGACGGATTGTGATGAGGACTGTGGTACGATTTTGGATGCTTTGGAACCGCGAGTTAGTGCATTTCAAATGTCCGTGAATCTCATTGTGACCCTACTAAATGTTGGAACTTGTTTGGTTTTGACGTGACAGTGGAGTAAAGCATCATTCAATCAACAGGAAGCGGCAAATTGGTTGCCTCTCGGGATTCCCAATATGGCAAAATACGTTTCTTTTCTCTTCCAGTGACATACCGCGCGAAAGTCTCTTGCTATTCCACGAAGTATTTCGCAGTCATTGTGAGATCTCTGAATGAAGTTAAAATGCAGTCGGACATATTTTTTTTATTCAGCATTTCATAATGCAAAAGCAAGTGTTTTCCAACTTCTCTCAGAAATTCAAAGTGATATTGAGTCTCATCGAAATTCATGGATTTAATTCCAACAACCAATAGAAACACCTTGAGTCTATGTGTTACTATGATTAACTCAAAATAGATATAAATTTTAATTGGTGAGACCAAAATTTGTTTCTTAGTAAGAGGAGTTGGATATACGGTAATACTTACCCTGTTACATGGGTGCATTCTAATTTTCATTTCGCGGTCTCTCATTTTATGGAAACGAGGTTTTCACGCATGTCAACTAGTGATGGAAAGGGAATAATTTCAAGTGACGGACTTGATGCTTACTGTGATATTTATGAATTTTCCATTTAGAGCAGCAAATATATGAATTATATTGCATCCTCAGTTCTCATGTGTAGCATTTTTAACCGTGAACTTTGGTTATTAAGAGTCATCTATTCTGAGATTAACATGAATTTCAAATGCACAGCATTTTCAAAATCGAATTGCGCAATACATAAAAAAACATGTATAACACGATCAATTAATTTGGAGGCCGTGCACTACATGGGAATCTAATAACTTTTCCAACATAATTAAAATCATGATAGGCTTTAAAAGCAGCATGTTGTAGGCCCTATCAGACGATCATAGCACGATCGGTGATGGAAGATTTTCTATTTGGATCAGCATTTGTTGGCAATTATCATCTATCAGTGCCATAAATATCTTTTGAATAACCGATCAATTTTTGATATCTAAATTCCAATGAACTATCATCCGACATGTCTGATACGAATGTAAAATATAGTCATACCCTGCTGAATACGCACTTTCAACCATTAATTAGCGTCATTTAGTGTTCGGTAATAATCGGGTATAACTTCTAAAGATTTTCAATACAACTTTGGGTTGCCCTATTAGTCAGCCTTAGACATGCACAAGTGCCCTATCGACGTTTAGATTGCGGGAATTTGACCAGGTAGGCCTATCACAAAGTTCTTTAAAATTATAAAAGCTTTTAATTTAATTGTTTTTAATTTAAAGTTCCTTTAAATTACAATGTTATTGGCAAAATCTCAGACAGTTATCCTATGCTTTATATGCTCTAATCAGTGGCGTAGCGTGTATAGTATTCAGTGAATACCTATTTTTCCGAGGAAACTTAAAGTAAGGGAAATTATTTCTTAACAAGTTGCTTCTTATAGTCAGCGTTAGTCAATCATTGGAAATATTTGTTATTATGAAAATTCTGATTGATTTGTGATTTGCATTTTCTTTACAAGTTCTTAATGACATCAATCAGTGCAAACTTGTGTGTATTTCATGTGTCGATTTTGACTCTTTAACTTCTACTCTAAGAATTCCTAACACGTGCTGAATGTGTTTATCACACGCCTCCTTGATTATCTCCACCATGTCGACACTTGCATTGTCAGCTTTAATTCTGTCAGTATGCGGCCACTATTCAACCTGACCAGCTGAATAACACTGTTAGGATAGAGGATGCAAGGCAGATATGCGGCAGCTGTTTTTCTCATTTCTCGTCAGGATCGTGAAATTACTTACAACTACGGAGATAAAATGCAGTGGCGGGGATAATGCCTTCGTTTCAAGTATTCAACCAAGGAATCTGAATAGTGTTGCTGAAATAGGCAACGCTCTCTGGGAATAGGGCAGTTGTTTAATGTAAAGATACGATTTCCGACTCTCATTTTAGCTACATCATCGATAGACGACGTAACAGAGGATGGCGTGTAACAGTAACACAACCAAAAATTCTACAGACTTGAAAACCCCTCTTATTTCATACGATGAAAAGGTTGAACTGAAAATTAACGGTCCGCCACGTCCTCATTTTCGATTCGAAGGCAGAAGACATTGTACTTTCTTAGAGCAGTATAACCGTTCTGATGCAGAATGGATGTGTGGCTGCGGAATTCGGCGGAGATTTTTTTGCTACCCATGTTTAATATTTAAACGAAAGACATCATCATGTTGGAATTCCTCAGGCGTTGCTGACTTGGCAAATCTTTCGAACCTAATCGAAATGCACAATCGCTCAAGGGACCATCTTTCAGCTGTTTTCCATCTTTGCTTGGAAAAGTGAATATTGCCAAATCAATCACCGATGACCACCAATTACAAATACAGAGACATAACGACCAAGTTGGAAAGAATCGCGCTGCATTTCAACATCACATTGATGCTGCAGTATACCTCGCTGTTCATGGGCTTCCTTTTCAAGGACACAGAGAATCTTCAGCCGAATATTTCCGAGGTAACTTTATTGACCAAATGATCGATTGCTGTCAAATTACAGTAACAACCCAATCGTCGACGAGATAGTGAGGAATGAGAATGCTGTCTTTAGTGGACTTTCTCCTGAGATACAAAATGATATCATCGCTTGTCTCCATCAACTCCTCTTCGACGAAATTCGTAGTCGTGTTGAAGGAGCATCCTGCTTGGCGATTCTTGCTGACGAAACCACCGACATGATCGATTTATGTGATGTTTCGGAAGATCGACGAGCAGCCTCTTTGGCCGAGATAATTATAAACAGTCTTGAACGTGTCAACGCAACATTGGATTCTAACATCGTGGGACAATCGTACGACGGAGCTCGAAATATGGCAGGTTTGCACAATTCGGTAAGTAGAATCATTATTGATTAATGGCCCTCGGCGCATTTCGTATGCTGTTATGCTCATAAAATGGCGCTCGTTTTACGCCAAGCTTGCTCTGCAATTGATGAAATTGACTTGTTCTTTGGAACTCTGGAAACTATCACTTCTTTTTTTCGATCTTCTCCAAAACGCTCTGCCGGACTTATTACGAGAATACCGTCGATGTCCCATACTCGCTGGTTATCCCGTGGAAAATCCGTTAAGACTTTTGATTCGTTTTTCACAGAGATACTAGAACATCTGGAAAATATCTCTAAAGATCGTTCATTTTCTTCAATGACTCGAAACGATACGCTTGGTATGGAAAAATGCGGGACACTTCTTTTATTTTTCTTCGCTTCTTGCGATATGTTTTCGGATACTCTGACATTCTTACTAACTTCTTACAGTGTCCAAATGTAGATCCAATTCTGATTCAGCGGAAGGCATGTGATTACAGAGAACAGTTGAAGTCTATGAGGGAGCCTGAATTTTTCGAGAGCGTTTGGACTGAAATTTCAGATCGTGTGAAGGATGCTGTTGAGAAGAGGAAACGTCAAAGCATTCATAGACATTCAAATACATTCATAGACTGTGGGTATAATATTACAAATGATGATGATGAAACCAGTAAGACTAAGTGTAAAAGACTTTCAGTCGAAGTAATCGATGTGATCCTGACACATTTGTCGGAACGATTTCAGGATTTTGCTAATTACTAGTGGATAAAATTGTTATACTTCATAATGTCAGATAAGTCTGATCCCATACCTGATCATGAGTTTGATCTGTCTTTTCTTCAAGCGATATCCACAGATGACTTGTAATATCGGCAAAATTCAACTTAAAATTGAATTAAAAACTTTACAGAGCGAATCTTCTATTATCTCGATTATGAAATCCGAGCCTGGAGTTCCTTTGTTTCTGAAAACTCTTCATGAAAGTGGAATTTTGAAAGCACTTCCAAACACACATTGGTTTTTAAATGTGGCATTGACTATTCCTATGACTAGCGTTTCATGTGAACGCACTTTTAGTCTCTTAAAACGTTTCAAAACATGTACAAGGAATTCCATGGGACAAGCTAGACTTAAGCAGTTGATGATGATCGATGTAGAAAAAAGTCTGTTTTTCGAATTTTTTTCAAAACAGGATTTCTACGACAAGGTGATTGATGAATTCTGCAAGATGAAGGAGCGTCGTCTTGATCTTATGTTCAAGGTTTGAAATATAGCCTATTTGTACATAAACGTCAGTATTTTTTCTTTTCACATGTAGTAGGAGAAAGCGAGATTTTTTTCAATTTTGTAAATGTGTAGGCCTACATGTCATAAAAAATAAACATCATGATATGTAATAAGTACATGTATAGGTATATTTAATTCTGTATGAAGGTTATATTGTGTGGGAGGTTGATTGTTTACAAGGCAAAGTTTTCTAAATGTACATTTATACAAGTGTACATGTAGTGTACTTATTCGTTATATGTGTAAAATTGTGTGTGATAGGACGCGGGTATAGACATATTCCAAGTATGAAGGCAACGTGAAATGTTTTCCTTGAATACCTATTTCAAACCGGCACTCTACGCCACTGGCTCTAATATATGCCGACATGAAATCGTGAGCGTATCCACATTTCTCACTTGTTATGGCGTCGCGAAATAAAAATTAAAATGCAATCGAATTTTTTTTACTTAAAGCTATTTCATAAAAGAAGAATGAAATTTGATGCATGTAAGTCTGATCTGTAAGGCTATAATTTCTAGTAACCACCCTGTGGGAACTTCGCTCGCTAATATCAAAGAGATTATATGCTGACAATTCACCTTTTGCTGAATTTCTAATAACAGTAATTTCTTTTACTGGTTAAATTCACTTTTTCCTCAATGTCGTGATGAATTATCGCAAGATGTGAAAGTCGCCTTTAATTTTTAGACATGCGTCAAATATCAAAATGTGGTAGCTGGTAGCAATTAATTGATACTTGCTAATTTGATCTGATTCCTCGCCAACCGACGAAATTAAATAATTAGCAATTACCTAACCCGCAATTATTACGTATAGGCTAGATCAAACCAAGTATACAATTTATTTTCATATATGAAGGTGATATCAAACTTGTAGGCTGTATTATCTTCATATGAAAATGCATGTACATATACAGGCGATGCCCATGAGGTCTGATCTGTCAAAAAGGCTGTTTTATTTAATTCATGAAAGCTTAAACTAAAAAAGCATTTATTTTCCATAAATGTCGTAGTAAATACTTTGAAATTATTCAAATATTTGTTGTTTATGTAAATTATTGAATGTAAGATGGTAATCATGTTATACCAGGGATGTGGAGTCGGAGTCCTATCATTTTTGCTGAAGTCGGAGTCCTATATGATAGGACTCCGGCCTAGAGCTAGACTCGAAATATAATACAAACAAATCATTTATCCTCGTACATAGCTGTCACTGTCTTGATTTCAACTTTCTCCGTCAAACAAAAGTACAGAGCCAGCAGCGCATGCAAAGCTTGTAATAGTTGAGGGAATGAACCGTGATAGTGAAAAAGGATTGTCTTTTCACTCGATGATTTAGTAGAGAAGACAAGCCTTCCTAGCCTCGATCACACCTACGCGCCAAAGGTAACATCAGAGACAAAAATGAAATACTGGTTTGTTTGAGAATATTAGGCCTACCTTTAACCCTCACGTTAATCGTGTGTGATGGGTCCTCTAAAGCGCATATTAAAATCGAAAGTGTACTCATATTTTTTGGAGAAAAATGTGGGATTTTCCTGCCTGGTAGAGACTGGAGAAAAACCATGTGAAGCACACATCAAAAAGATGGGAGGAGCCGAATCGTATGCATCCAACTTAAAGCGACATTTGATAAACTTTCATCGATAATGATTAATTGATGCAGCAATGATCACCAACATTGGTTTCAACTAAGCCTATAATGATCTATGATGTAGGTTACCGGTTTGTTTTTCAAAAAACTGGGCTCTATATACTTGCCACCCGGAGTCGGAGTCCTATCAAAAGCCGGAGTCCTATCAACCCCCGGAGTCGGAGTCCTATCAAAATGATAGGACTCCGCATTCCTGTGTTATACATCATCAAATTGAAACAGATTCTCCACTGCTCATCATTATCAAAGTTGGTCTTTACTTCTATTTGTTAGATGGTTTGGCCATATGTGGACAATGGTTAATAACCATTGGGATGCTACAACCTCACAAGGATGTCAAAGAGAAAATCGAGCCTCGCCAGTAGGGGTGGAATTAGACAGGGACTAGAGAAATTATCAGTCAAAAGTAAAATTACCACTTTTAATTAAACCATTCGTAAGATTTATTACCGCTGACTAATCGGAATTGTGACTTTTATTTTCAGAAAATATTCATAGGCCTAGATGACATTGGATAATTATCAGTTTTTTGCCATATCAAAACGTGCGATTACCATTGTTTTATGCAAGACCACGCATGACAGCGTTGATCATCGAGTTTCGAAAGCACATACAAGCACATGGTTTCGAAAGTTCAAATTTATATTGTGGTTCATGTGAGTATACTTCTTAAAATCAACCAATTCATGAAAAATCATCACGTCAAAATACAACGACAGCTGTATAAAATTAGGTATGTTTATTTGATATAAAACTGACGACTATGGTACAATTGAAAACTCACATATAAAATTCTCACGTTGAATTCACAAGCTGAAGCATTACTTCCACAATTATAGTACGGTCATACTAACAGGAATAACGGAAATGACTGATTAAAAAGATCATTCAGACCGTTCAAACACTTCCAAACAGAAGTAAATGTATAAACTTCATCTCGTTATGATTGCACTTTAGTTCGCTTTACTGGAATCCTCAGCACCGCTTGCTCGCGGTCGAAATAGAAAAAAACCAAGCCATGACATGAGTTCCACGACGACGGGGAATGCCACAGTGAAACCAAAGATATACCAATATTCAGTTATCGGCCACACGTCGAATGCGAAGAACAGCATTGCCACAGTGCCGGCACCATGACAGAACGGAGCTGTAGTTTTAATCAAGGAAAATAAAGAGATTATATTCATTAGAGACCCTGTCTGCAGCTAAGTCTCGTGATAACAAGAAACAGGTCTAACAAACCAGGTAGCCAAATCGTGCAAGTTGAAATGAACCAGAACTGAGTCACCGTCCAACCCCACATGACGAAATAGCACGAGCTAACAGTACCACCACAATGAATGCATGTAGCTGGACACATACATGAGTTAAAGAAAATATTAACTGCAAAAACTTCAATAAAACTGAGGAAATGTTCGCACGCATCTGAGCTGATATAAAATGAGTTTAAAACCACTCATAGCGTTACAAACAAACAATTATACTGGAACTGGTATTTCTTATTACAAAATGCATAATTTTGACAGGATCAAATGTCTTTTTATCATGTTTTGGTTCCCTTTTTTACACACGAATATCTACCATCAATTTCCGAAATATTAATTCGAATGTTTTAGGATAGAAAAATGTAGCTTGAGATCCGACCTCTGAATATTAATATGGCTTAAGAAATTTGTTTGCAACTATAGGCCTGCAAAGTTTCAAACTACACACTGATTCTTGTTCATTACAAAATTCATACATATCTGTATGAAGAGTTTCTTTTCAAAACAGACCATGCTCATTATAGTGATCTTTTACTAGGCGTGAAATTTTACTGCATCTTTCAAAAAATATTCAAACGTAATCTTACAAAAGAAAGACAAGTGAAGACACGGAAAGCTCCAGGCATTGATAACATCACATCTGAAGTACTTAAAGCTGGGGGTAGGCCTATGTTAGATTTACTCTTCAAAGTTTTCAACTTGATCTAGGATAATGAAACAACCTCCAAAGACTGGTCGCGTATGTTAGTCGCTCCTATACAGAAAAAAGGTGACTGACTAAATCCTGAAACTATCGAGCTATATCTCTGCCTTCGATCCCAGGGACAGTCTTCTGTACAATCCCTTTGAATAGAATGGCAGCCAAAACTGAAGAAGTATCCAGTGAAAGTCAATTTTGTTTTAGGCCCAATAGAAGTACCGTTGACGCCATATTTATCACGAGGCAAATTATCGAGAAAGCAAAAGAACATGAGGTCCCACTCCATTTTAATTTCATCGATTTTAAATCTGCTTTTGATACAGTCTGGAGGAATGCGCTGTGGAAAATTATGAAGGCAATTGGCATAGATACGAAGATTGTGCGGATTTTGGAAACTCCGTATTGTGAATCTGAATGTGTTGTTATAATAGATGGACAATTGACGGACTGGTTCGAACAAGGGTTTCTACTTTCCCAGACGCTATTCAACATTTTCCTGGAAAATGTGATGGCAGACGTAAATTCGCTTGATTAGGTTTTTGGAATGAATGATCAATTTTCCATTAATATACGATACGCAGATGATACCACGCTACTGTCCATGATCTTCGACAAATTAAAGATGTTAACCTATGAATAGGAAAACGCCTTTAAAAAGTGGGGAGTGAAGATCAACAGTTCCAAAGTATTTACAATTTATCCGGAATTTATAAATTCCGTATTATTTCAACCGATACCGATGACATAACCACTGATGGAGCGCAGATAGACAAAGTGGACGAATTTGTGCTTTTAGGTAGCATTGTCCCTGATACCTCATCTGACGTTAAGAGAAGAATCGCCCTAGTATCACAAGCCTTTGGTCTTAGAAAGCCACCAACAAAGTTGATCGCGTATTTCGCTTGAACAAATCTTTCCTTACCCACATAAAAATATAGCAAAAAGGCATCTATCGCTTGAACGCTCTACTGTATATAAGTTGAACAACTCTATCTTGAGCGAATTTCGAAGTTTTCGTAAATGTACTCCCAATGTTGATCGAAAACATAGGTACGAGTATACTGGTCCCTATGTTGTCAATTGGTAGTTATTGCTGAATTGTCGTAAAATATACATAAATGATCCGTTCATGTGTATAACTATGTATGTCAACGCTCATTTCCTGGCTTACTTAAAGCTACTTAAGCTTACCAAAAACAACGTACATTTTTGTAACTCACATCACGTGTTTGATCCTGGAGTATCGGTATTCTTTGCACATGGTAATAATTGATAGCTAAACATACTAAATCAAACATGAGAATTCGGTTGCTTCCTCAAATCCACGAACATGAAACATTTTTAGGTAATATGCTTTCTTTGGGAGGTTGTAGAATTTATGTTGACGATGTTGCATGACCATATCTCATTTTTTGTAAAAATGCATGCATTCCGTTTAGAAGATAAGCTCTCCATCATTATTTCAAATTAACTACTTTACGACGAGTAAATCATGTCGTAGACCTACTCCTATTCAAATTAGGTATATTCATGTTAATGGTAATTTCGCAAATAAGCATGCACGTTTCAAGATTGCGTTGAAATTGCTTGCTACAAGAAATTCAACGATCACAATTTTTGTCTTGTGCGATATGCAAAATATTGACAATATCACATGAAAATTTACTACTATTTACCCCACCTCAGGGATAGCGATGCGCTTCACAGCCATGCATTCGCGCATGGTCCTTTTTTCGAAAGAACGACTGATACATGTACACTGTACAGACACTGTATTTCCAATATTTATTTGGTAGCAGATTTTGCAGCTTAATTAGTGCACTACAAAACGGTTATTACAGCAATATTTCGGTCCAATAAAACAGCATATGTTTGAACGACCACGAGGGTTGTCTCAAAATAAATTGCGTTTTAATAGGAGACTTATTCCCATATTTTGACTTTCCTTATTCAGCTTGCTTTGAAAAGCTTAAAACATTGAGATTCGATTGCTTCAAATTGCAAGTTGCATTTATGAAGAATAATGAAGTTGCAATTATCAGAATCGTGTAAGTATCACCAATCATATTATGATTTATAGGCATTAATAGAGAATTTCCAGGTTGACAGCATCCACTTTGACGTCGCAGGAAAAGATACTCAGAACTTACGGAGCTGTGCACGCATCTGCATGCTGGAGGGTAGTGGGCCTACACAGCATTGAAACTCAGAGTTAGAAACAAAGTGTTGGAACTCTGAGCATAGGGCATCTGTGAAGCGAATGCAAAGTAACTTTTAAACCTTTCAACTTTTTGAAACTTACGCAATGTCAACTTACAAACCTTATTATTATATAAGTAAATTGAAATATAAAAATAAATTACTCTCTCAACGCGCCTTAGAAATAATTCAATGCAGTGACAATATATCTTTTAATTCGTCTTGCAGGCCTCGTCAGATAATACATTGAAAATATAGTAATAAAGATGTGATATGTAAATCAAGTTTTTTCAAATCTCAAAGTCACTCAATACTGCGAAGATATCAGCATAATTTACAAAAAAACTGACAAATCGTTTGAGTCGAAAACTAACATGTGATGTTAGGATACCTCTATCAACCATCAGGCATGCAAAAAAACTAAGACATTGCTTGATTTATAATCTACTCACATTAGGATGGGGCAGCAAAGTTTGTACAAATGCAGGTTAAAAAGCCAGTTTTTTCGCAGTTGAGAAATTTCTACACCCAAAAGCACAAGCTTTGATTGTAGAAAGAAATGAAATTAAGACAAAATTTAGATTTCTTTTGCCACCTGCACATAGCAACTGAGCGCTGACAGCATTGGTTATCATGCCATATATAATGAGCATAAATCCCATCTATGCCGGAATGATTTGACTACCCTGCCACTTTCCATAATGGTCTTCAAAGGGATTCACATAGAAAGTCTGATTTGATAATGAGAATCAAAACAAGAATTGTCAGCGACAGCTTTGGTGATAATTCGTCTAAGCATCATATCAAGGCTTATCATACGACCGTATTGATTGTGGATTCATGGCATGCATTTAAAGTGCTGCAATTTAGAGTCGTAAAGATCTCGAATGCATTTCAATGATTAATAGAGGAATGCCAGGATTATTCAATTGCATCATGTCTACTTCATATAATTCTTAGTAACGTCATGTCAGCTCTCAATTCATTGTGCGGAGTTCCTTGTAACTATATCTTAGGACTGTAGTGCACAACTTGATATTGATGAATACACAATTTATGAACTGAAAACTTAGACATGCAAATTGTGAAACTCGATGTTTACCATACTTTAAAGGATACAAATCAGGCTTTGCGTTGGCATAAACATTGTTATTCCCGAGAGAAATCCAAACAGCTCGATTGCGAAAAATCCCATTGATATGGATAATACAATGATGAACCTGAAAAAACAACAGGTATTTTACTTGAGAAGATTTGGAAATTATTTTATTGAAAGGATAGTTTTGCTTCATGGTTGAAATATCTTTGACAAGTAATTTACTACTTGTGACAAAGAAGTCAATTAATTTTTGAAGCGACTGTCAATCTCCAATGATAGGGTCAACTTGCTGTGATTTTCTTCAAAATATGATTTTCGTGACAGACTTAGGAAACCTTATCTTCAACTTATTCTCTGTAAGCCTACTATCTGAATTTAAAATTTGGAAGATAATAAGTAGCTGAGTATTGAGGAATGGTACATGATTAAGGAATAAACCGAAATGAGAAATGCAACGGAATTGACCGTCATGAAATCAAGTTTGCAGAATTAGACGTAGTTTCATTGCTGTGAAATGTTAACGATTCGTTCAAAGGCTTTATTTGTTATCAGTCTATGCATTCGACGGCAGTGGCATGTGGAAAGTCAGCATTTCTTCTTCGATGGTTTGATGGAGGAGGCGGCACTTGGTTCCTTTTTAAAACTAAATCACGGATGCCGTGACACAGTTTTAACTTTATCTCATGTTCTCCTCATATCGGTAGGCCTGGTTTGTCCCGTGAAAGGCAAGATTCATGACCTTTCTTGATGAATATTTTTTCTATATGGTCATTCCATGATGACTACATATGAAATTATTTATCGCCAATATGATTTCAATAAACTAATCCCTATGTGACGTTCTAGAAATCCAGAGGCCAATTTATATTATGCAGAATAAACCCACAAGAATTTCTGATTTTGACGATTCAAAACAGAATTATATTCGAGAGCGAAATGTATGGGGAAAATGGAATATTTGTATACTTTTCACTTGTATCATTGCTCTTCTATGAAAAATGGAATCACAACTATCCATGGTCTCTAAGACAATTGAATGAAGAATTCGTCTTCGTTAGTGGCAGATAGCAAACAAATTCATCGAAGTGCTGTTACATCGAGTTAACGCTCTATATATAATACATCCACAATAAAAAATCATGCAATAACTTTTAAATGCTGATAAATTATGAAATTTCATCAACAGCATTCGTCACAATGCTCATAGTTTCATGCGGATTCTGCTAAGTTACGACAAAGTGCAATTTCTATGCGGAAAGCTATCTATCTGAACGCCGAGTAACCATTTCTTCAATTTGGAAAAGTCAGCTAAATGACACTCATTCATGCATTCAACCATATATTCAACTGATGATTGTGTTTGCCTGCTATTAGCAGCTTGCTTTGGTCACATGACGTATTGAAGAAAATGCAGTTACCCGACTATATACATGTATTCCCAAAAATGAGTCACAGAATAAGAAATATTGCATGTACATGTACGACCCAAATAAATAGTACACGCAGCAATTAAACATTTGCTGAAGGCTACGAAATAGAAAAATTCACTAACGAATGTTTATCAATTCACATTAAAATATTGAGATACTCACGTAGTGTCATTTGTGGTGTAGTTTCCAGGCGTTGCATTCACATGTATATCCTGTAACATGAAAATTATGTTTTAAGTAATGTTCATTTGAAAATAACTCATTAAAGAACATGTCATAGATTAACAGAAGTAACTTCTGAAACCTTTTGGTATGATCATAATTCTAATTGTAAAAATAACGAATTCAAATAAGGTAGGAATTACAGACATATTGATTATGAACAAGCGGCTAGAAGCAAACAACTTAACATACACATGTGTGTCAAAACTGCTCGCACTTAGAGATGTATAGTGTGCCAGTTTCGAAGCCTAATTTGCTAATCAAATATTGTCAGAGAAATTTATTGTGTAAGTCAATCCAAAAATGATAAAAATGACACTGCGTAACAAAGAAGTAGAAGTATGACTGGCTATCAATGTGGGTCATACTAGGAATCGATGTCCGTCATTGAACGAGCGACGTTGCTTTCGATGGGATGATTTGCATCACAGCTACCTGTCCAAAACTATCACTGAGAACAAGTTCGAACCCTATCAAAAATGAATAAAGAAGGTAACTGAAACTTGCGGCTGTAGTTTCCTCAAATCTGAGAGCGCTGAAGTGTCTTCGTTGTACTTAGAATTCAGTAATTCACTGATTAAAGCCACGATTGACACTGGATACTCAAAATCAACAATTTCAAAAATCAAAATCTGTTGACAAAACTCATCAGTTCAGGAAGTCCCAAGATGTCTTAAATATAAAATGGTAAAATTATAGTGTGTCATGGAACTTCAGAAACCGATGCTCTAGTAGGTAATGAGAATGTTTGGTTACTGAAATTATTCCACGATTTAATATTCGACTTGGTAGGATTATCGACTTACTTGGGGAGTTGCATATAAAGGAAAGGAAGAATTTGCTTTCATATATATGAATCAATGACCACAAATTGTCAATTCAATAGGACCACACAAAAAATAGCTCTAGCTGCGGTATAATGAGAAGCTGATTCAACGTGTTGACCCATGCAAGAAGGAATGATAAATCCATGATAAAGATTCTACCGCCATTTTCGATGATCGTGAATGGACAGTAAGTTGGAAGTTTGTTGATGATCCAAAATTATCTAACAAAAAACGCCAATGTTGCATAATATTCCTGAAAGGGCTATAGGTTTTCATGAAGTAGTTAAGACATGGATAAATAATGGATGACTAAAGGAGTATAGTGGGAAGTCCGAAGTTATTACACTTTTTAATTAACGTTATTCAAGAAAATAAGGATAAAATTAGGCCAGTTATGGTTTCAATGAGCTGAAAGATTACAGTTCTAGTCAAATGGCAGAGAGCTCTATTTGCAACGAAAAAATTACAGCGAATTTAGGGGAAAATCTCACCATGATTAATTTGAGGAAAGCTTACGTGCAAAACGTGTGTGAAGTTAGCGGAACCACCCAGCGGAACCATTTTTTGTTATAGCTTAATTCTAATCAAAACAGCTGCTATGTTGTCAATTTCAGTCTCCTGATTACGAATCTGAGCTCAGATTTTACAAATTCACAGTCATTTTTAAGAAAATCAAGTTTGAAGATAAAAGTGGTTCCGCTGTGAAGTTCGCGGAACCATCCAGCGGAACCAATTGCTGAGTCTCGCTGATTGACGCAGTAAATCGATTTCTTTTGGTCACTACCCGATCAATTTTGTTGTGCTGATCACGAATATGTGCCTCATCTTTCAAAGCAATGCAGATTTCACTTTTTCTGCAAGCTGATTGTTAAGTTAGCGGAACCATTTTTCAATACAAAGAATTTTTCAGCAAAATCCATCCTCTCCTACTAATTTGAAGCTCCTAATCACAAATCTGTAATCAGATTTGCAAAACTCGCCCGCATTGCAAGGATAAGCCCTTGCCGAGAAAAATTGATTTTACGGTTTTCAAGGATTTCATTGGAATCTCATCGGACCCAGAAAGAGGAATATCTTTTGCAATGCGGGCGAGTTTTGCAAATCTGATCACAGATTTGTGATTAGGAGCTTCAAATTAGTAGGAGAGGATGGATTTTGCTGAGAAATTCTTTGTATTGAAAAATGGTTCCGCTAACTTCACAATCAGTTTGCAGAAAAGTCCATGAAAACCGCAAAATCAATTTTTCTCGGCAAGTACTTATCCTCCCGTGAAATCGGACGGCAAACCGTGATCAGTGAAGCAATTCCATTCTCTTGGTGTGTCTATTGCAGTGATTCTCTGCAAAAATTAGAATTTGAAATTTTAATGCCAGTAGGTGGTTCCGCGAACTTCACAGCGGAACCACTTTTATCTTCAAACTTGATTTTCTTAAAAATGATTGTGAATTTGTAAAATCTTAGCTCAGATTCGTAATCAGGAGACTGAAATTGACAACATAGCAGCTGTTTTGATTAGAATTAAGCTATAACAAAAAATGGCTCCGCTGGGTGGTTCCGCTAACTTCACACACGTACCTGCAAATCTATATTAACGAGAATGCGTGGCGATTCCAAGTAGTTAAATATATGGGAAAACCCATTGTTTGACTAATTTGACGTTTGTTCCTCAAAGGATATTGATCATTCTAAATGCTCAATATGATAATAATATGATATTATTTTGGATGGTGCAACCTATTTTCGATCAAGTGAATTCCAAACTACCTGTGATCGGTGAAGAATCTGATTGGTCTTCCAATGTGCTAACCGTCCATCAGGAAATGGAATTTTCGAACGTAGACACGGTGCAACTAAACTTATGGCTGCTCGAATAAAAAAAGAGAATTTTTGAAATGGTGATGTATTATAACCAAGCTTCTCGAGGTGAGAATGGTGTTTTAGAAATGTGGAAACATCCTCCATCCAAGTCGGAAAAAAATCGGCTCTCCAAACGACTTGTATTGCACGTGTGTGAAGTTGGAGCCACACAGCGGAACCATTGCTTATTACAGAGTGATTCTATTCGAAACAACATCCACTTTACTAATTTCAGCCTCCTGATCACGAATCTGGACTTAGATTCTACAAATTCGCAGTCGTGTTTCAGAAATTCAAATTTTCAGATAAAAGTGATTCCGTTGTGAAGTTAGCGGAACCAATTTCTTAGTTTCGCTGATAGTCGCAGTAAATCAGCTTTATTTTGTCACTACCTGATCCAATTTGTTGCGCTGATCACAGGTATATGCTTCATTTTCACAATAATGCAGTTAAAAACGGTCATATCGCAACATATCTATGTACGTGTATAAAGTTAGGGGAGCTACCCAACGGAACCATTTGGGCAATTCCACGCAGTCACGAACGAACTTTGCAGGATTTATTGTTACATTTCTGATTGTCATTCCTAACCTATTGAACCGGTGATAATCATACTTTATTTGAATTGGCTGCAATATTCACTGTTTATGAGACACTAGCCAAACCGATGAAAAAATGTGTATTTGATGGTTTAAAATACAATTATTTGAGTGGTCACGAACGAACACAGAACGACACGACTTTTTCGAAAAAAATGTAAACATTAATAACCTCCAAAGCTCTGGATTCTTCATCATGAAATTTGCTCTGATTGAATAGACTAGTATGCTATTTGATCAACTTAAATGCTGAAAAGAAATCTAGAAGCGTTTGATTACTAGCAGTTCATAAGTTTCGCGAAGTGTGGTCACGAACGAACATTTTGTCCAACTTCATCAGAAAACATATTCGAAAAAGAAATCAGTCACAAACGCGCTCCATGCATTCCTTTGTATAAAGATAAAGATAATAAATCATTTCGGAACATTTGCTTCGTGTAGGGCATCGAATATCTATTGGCATTCGTCGTTTTTTTTGGCATACAAGTTCATTCACGAAAGTTAGTCACACTGGTACAAATTTACAAAGACACGACTCATAGCTAGGTACAATTTTGACGCACTTCAATGTCCTAGTTGCTTGTAAGGTATTCTCAACGTTTCCAAGAAATTCTCTTGACTCACGAGTAATTCTATTTTTAGCAGTCCAGGGATTCCCATGATATTTCAGGACTGATTTAATCGACATGGAGACAGATGTACGTCTTAGGTGGAGAAACACACATCAGATGTAAAGTTTTTTTTAGTAGCCTTGGGCTTCCCATGACATGACTGATTAACGGAATGGGAGTTCCTTTCCTGTTGTCTCAACGAGTGCAACATTAAAATTGTAGACACGTCGAGTCGTCCGGTGACATTGATTGTACTTATCACCAGTTACAGAATATTATTGAGAACGCGCCAAAGATGACCGGTGTTCAGACGGATCATCAGTGGATAGCCAAAGACAATCAGCAACTAGTTCGACGGCCATTCTCAATCGTCTACGCAGATTGTGATCCTCCATCCATTATCAACGAGGTTCGTGTCGGTGATATGGTGATCGCTAGTGTCAGCACAAGTCGTGGCACCACCAAGAACTTCATCGGAATCATCCGATCTCTAGCTGATAATGATTATGAGGCGCAGTTTCTCAAGGAATGCTCGCAATCAATCTACATGATTTCTGATACAAGTGATGTTGCATGGGTACATAAATCTGACATTCGACCAGTGGAAGTAGATTACACAATAGACAGTCGTGATCGGTATATTTTTTCATCTCCTCCGAAGTGACCATGAAACATTTTATATTTTCCTGTTGCATATAGGCCTATTCAATATTTTTTAAGCTCTACTGAGTTGATATATTGTCCTCTTTGTTACCTGAAAGGTGTTTTCATAGCTTATTCCTAGTTCAAGTTTGCGGGATGGGATAATTGTGAAGTTGTGGTCATGTCGCGAAAGAAAATAATACCACAGTCACGAACGAATATAATGCACAGTCACGAACGAACACTCATCTCTTTTCTTCCGACGGTCGTAAATATTAACCCCTCATAATCAAATTTCAGTCGAAGGTCACGGTAGCCTAGGGCATCATTTACATATACATAAATTTGCGCTAGATAAAATTGATCCAGTAGAAGATAGAAAAATAGTAGATATCTGGTCACGAACGAACATTTATACTAAGATTCAAACTCGTGTCAAAAAATCGGAAGAAATTATGTCCTTGACAAAAAATATTGTTTGAGCTTCGACAAAGGAGTATCAATAATAATATAACGCAGTATAGACTACTTGGAATTCCATTTCTAACACTACCTACATTGTTTCAAAAATTCAAAGGGATTGTATTCTAAATATCTTAAAAATAGCAAGATATTCCAAAATTGAATTTATTAGTAGAAGAAGTGTGTCCAAGTGATAAATTTTGTGATTCCTAATGGCTTCGGATATCCTTTCAAGAAAACACAAGTCACTGAGAGAAAATAATGCGTTTTAAAATTTGCCCTCCGTGTCGTTTTTACCGTGGAATTGCCCATTTTATATTACACAGAGCTTGCGTGTTAAAGTGTGTTCAAACTCGTCAGACGATACACATTTCACGAACTGAGAATGCTTTAACAATAGAGTTTCCGGACACCTGAGAGACGCTTGCTATGCAGACCGTGTAATCAAATCAGACTCTGAATGCACTCGACTCCCCTTCTTCTATGCCGTCAATTTGGGAAGTGCTGCTTCGCCCATAGACAAAACAACTCAGAATAACGACTTGTACCTACGAATGCAGATTGATGCATCTGTGTTTACTTTTGAAGTGGTACAACACACACAATGGAACTTTCTTACTAAATATCAAATATGACCCAGTTGCACCGACATCAACTTCTAAAAGTGAATTTTGAAATAGCACAGTCCCAGTAGTTTGAATCACTCGTACTTAGGAAGGCATTATAGCCTACTCGTGGTACCAAGTGACTGTAATTACTGTATATTTGCCGTGAATGTTTGATATCATGACATATGCATGAATATTTCTAAATATTAAAAGGCAGTTTAAGAATATTTAATTTGTAAACAAGGCCTATTTTTGTGAGAAGATGCATTCCATGGGCTCGAGTGTACTAGATAGTGGACATATAGGTCTACTGATAAGTTGAGCAACTTCTGAAAACCACTGATTTTTGTCAGCCTTCGCCCTTGTGTAACTGATATTGTCTCCATCCAGCATTTCGAGATTGAAGTAATGTTTACCGTAGTTAATTTTGATATTGAAACATGATGCTTTGTAAGTTAATAATTCCAGTTGTAGTTGTCTAAATGTAGCACAATTTTGCATCCATTTTAATTGTATGTCCTGTCAATTTAATGCATAATGTAGTGCATAATTTAATAGAAATCAAAATTTTAAGGATGTTGTCTAAAAGAATGTTTGCTACTGTGGAAAGTTTGAAAGCGCTTAACTTCGAGAATGCAATTTTCACTGAATTGATCCGAGGTTTTGTCAAAATACAACACCCACAGGCTATTATTCATTTCAAAATGCTAAAGTATATCGTACACTATCAAAAAGATTTTGAGACTTAGAATCATTTTTCACAATTAGTTTAATACATATCCAAATAACTGAATACATGTAACTAAACTGCCAAATGTTTGGATGTTCTCATCTGTACAAATCGATATGGTTGAAACCTTCATTAAGTTACACACACAGTATGAGATCATGAGGGCTGCATGTAGTTCATAATGAGGTACATTCTTCGTGTGATCAATAGTCTGCTGGCTTCTTGTGATTGTTACTAAGTGATAGCTGATGCAGCTACCATCGAATCGGTGCACGCAAATCACTTTGACGAATCACGCAAACTAGTTGCAACAAATGTCTGTTTAAATAATGGATATACTCACTCTAGATATAAAAACTGTGATGGTGATTATCAAATGAGACAACAAGGTCAGAAATCTTGATGGCACTAATCCTGTGAGCTTCATATCTATTGAGAAAAATACAATTAAACCAATGCGTAACTAATGACAACAATGTGTTTTAACAAAGATATATTTCATTTCCTAAGATATTCTACAAAATTAGGGGTTCCATAATAATAATGCTAGATGCATAGTATGCAGCAGAAAAATGAAGATTATCCGCATATCAAAGATGGATGTGGTGATGAAGTGCGTCTAGAAAATGAATAATTCAGGTCTTTCAAGTTTACTAGTAATTCTCATTTGTACAAATACAAAATGTCATTCCTTCATTCCTCTGAAGATGGCTCACTTCACACCACGGCCATGACATGGAGTCCATGTTGGAGGGCTTCTGCTCAATTCGCGGTTGCTGTCAAAGATGTCATTGACCCACAATATCAGACATTCCAAAAATCCCACTTGCTGTTCCTCCAAGATTCAGCTGTCATGTGAATTTTTGGATTTCATCATCAGTTTTGCCAAAGAATGTTGATGTGCCTTGTGAATTTTGCACTCAAAGAAATTTTCTCACAAATTTCATCTTGGAATTTCATGCATCTTATGTTTAACTAGGTCGATGACTAATGAGATGAGCGTCTTGCATAACAGTATTTCTTAAAATATATCAGCTTGCTACGGGATTCCACAAAATAAACTGCTGTGTGATGTGTTGGAGTGCGGCCCCTTCATTTGTACCTGAATATTGTTGAGAGTGAATTTGTTGTTGATTGTCAGTCATCTGTGATGTGGAGCCCTAGATGTAAATTGTCATGAGTTTCGCAAGTTTATGACATAGTATTTGAAAGTGATTGTGCAGACTAATATGTCCTCAAGCATTAAGATAAACGGATAGCTAGATAAAGACTTGAGGAGTGTTGAAAATGAACGTGGTTTTGATTTAGCTAGTCATTTGGGAGTGAGTGCCCTATGTGTAAATTTCTGTTTTTTCATTTTTGTGTTCCATGCTTTTTTTATGTTCATGATCTGACAAACGATGAAACGATTTTATTTGAGAAATTTTGTCGTGGCCCTTTCTCACGAGTCTGCGAGTTTTATTTTGATGCATTGCTTTGCCACTTTTATAGTCTAATAATGCTATGATAGCCCTACATGTATTTTCTCAAATTTAGTTTCTCTCTGTAGATGTGAGCCTACTATGACAGTACCTGTAGTCGATGAATCCAACTTGCATGAAATATTTCTCTCTTTATATGAAGCGTTTATGTGAAGTGGCTTCATTTGAATAAAGCACAGGTATAGTAGCACATTTTTGAATGACGAGATTTAAAGAAGTCAATTCTCTCAAAGAGTCCTATCATATCCTTTGGTTGGAGATCTAATAACTTGCAAAAACTGCTTGCAAAACAATGTTCAGTGAAACTGAGCGGTTGATGATTGCTCATCTAAGGATTTCATGCATTTTTAAGTTTTACAAAGATGACAGTGTGTGATAATTCTTATATAAAAAACAAATGAATAATTCTTATTTCTATGGAGGCTCTGCTGTAAATAGCGTCAGCTTTAAAAATTCAAGCCCATTAGTTGGCAATGATGAAAGAAAATTTAGTTGATCATACAGATAAATGTGTTACCCTGTGATTGGATTACCTCAGAGTTTGCTGATTATCATATTGGAAGTGAAATTACCAATTACATGACTTAAGTAGAAATTGATTTTCAATTCCCACTAAATTTCACCGCGACATGTTGACAGTTGCAGAACTATCAATTAATCAATCAATGATCAATTGACTGAAACTGTGTTTGAGCTGGCTCACTGGATTGCACCCACATAGATGGATTTCGTCATAAGGTACATGTAGAAATCTCTACCCTTCTGAAGTCCTGTTATTCTGTTGTCCCATCATTCATATTTCTATTCTGAAAGAGTTCTATGTTGACCGACAATAATTTCAAATTTTTATCTATGACTATGTGGGATTGACATGTATGTGAATTCAATTGTATAACAACAAATATCTTGCTCTTGCGCGCTGGAGGTACAGCATCACAAAACCTCGACTTTTAGCGCAGATCAGCACCGTTGTGATTGAGATACAAAATACACAACATTTGCTGCCATAAACAGATCATTTTCTACAGTACATAAGTTGTCTCTGAGATTAGACTTGACCCTTTATCTGACATTCTCCTGCTTTGAAATCGGACCCTTCAAATGCGGTGGCCCAGAATCATCTGAAAAATTTTACCTTTCAGCTTATTGTAAACACAATCAATGTCATGCCTTGAAGTTAATCGCTATGTCGGTTAAAACTTATGATGATATCAGTACCGGAAGGTGGAGTGACTTTGGACAAATTACATTACAAACACCTCCAAAAGTGTACTTTAGAAAAGTGGGACCGCTATTGAGCATGTAGACTTCGTGTCATAAAATATGGAATCTCGGTGTGTCATGCTTGAGCATTGCCTGAATTATGTTTTGAGTCTGTTGTGCTTCTTGAAAAAATGATTGTAACTGAGGCTCCGACATAACTGCATTTTAATGGAGAAACTAAAGCCATAAGGCATGCGAGTAGCCTATATTTTCTTTTCAATAAGGACATCAGACAATGACACAATGCTGACGTTGTTTCAACGGGTCTTGAATCGTCACAGATGCTCATTATTGAACATTATACATGCATTCTCAAAGATTAAAAACTGAGTTGGATTGGATGCACCCATTAGATCCATCCCGAGTGACTTCGCAGTTTTTTTTAAAAAACCGTAATAGACGTTTGATATACATGATTCTTCGTTAGCATATTGTGCTAATGCAGATGCAACTTTTGATATCAATTGTTGGTAATTTATCTACTTTAAAGAAGTAAAGATTGTGAAGTAAACTTCAAAACTGAGTTTAAGAAAGTTACCTTGCGGCACCGTCACGCAAACTGCATCATGAAGTCTGTACGATTGGGTAATCGTGAGTTACAATGTAGACGTGCAAAGCCCCATATGTAGCCTTATCAAATATCACTGTATGTGCACTTTAATAATAGCCTACGAAGATGTGTTTTGTCTGCAAAATTTGGTAAACTTCTTTATATGAGACATTTCCCCGATTTCTGCTGAACTTTTTGTGTGAAAAAGGTTTGCAAATCACGTTTCTGACTAATGACACTAAAATAAAATCTTGTGCCGTAAATTATGTGATATCGGCAATTGAGAAAACCAGTTTACTTCGAAAATTTGCGCTTGAATATGATTTTACATCTTTTAGCAGCTTGGCTTTTAGCTTTCAGAGCATTTTGCTCCAGTCGAAATAACTGAACATTACACTTATTTGCTTGTTCTGAAAGCTCTTCTATTTTGTGTCACTCACACGTCATATATAAAATTTGCTGGAAGTTTACACTTTAAGGTAATCAAGCATGTCATACTGAAATGTCATTCTCCCTTTATAGTTAAGCGGACCTTTGGTGCACAGGTCAACCAATCACTACCTTAGATTCCTTCATTGATTTAGTTGCATTCCATTCTCATTTTGGTTTTGATGATCTCTTCGGATCATTTGCTTGTTACCTGTAATTGGCACCATGCAAATCAAATTTATCTACAACATTCTTCAAACCATAGTCGGCAACTCGAAGACAATTATCTCTCAATTATATCAACACGTATGAGCTTTCATGATGTTTAATTGAGAATAGACATATATTTTCTCTTTCTCTGTATGCTCATGATTCCTTGTCTTTGAATCAAATGATTATCAATATCTTGTTATATTCAATATCCATTTGCTCTCGAAGATGACAGTGCTTAGCTGTCGAAATTTATCGAGCACTCAATATTTTCAAATACATGTACCTGCCTTTTCACAAAATTGCAAAATCTCAGTATTTAATGATTTTGTCTGTAAATTTCTATTCTCTGCTGGTATTTAAAAACGGATTGCAAATGAAAGATGTCCTGAAGTTGGAAGTGGCCTTGTTTTTAGATGCAATTGGTCTAGTGGTATTAAATAAAGGCTTGCGATTTACATCAAAGGAATGAAACAACAGTCTAAAGATAATTGCTGAAGCAAGGGTTAGGTGCTGGCATTGTCATATTTTGGTCATCTGGTCCAGTTCCGAGAGTATCATCAGTAGTTGATAGGAATGGCATTCAAATGAATTTACTAGAAGTGCTACAACGCTTCAACGACAGTGTGAGCATGTCAGCACCATCCAAGCCCACTGTAGGGAAATAATGACGCTAGGGATATATTTTTACGGATTGTAGATGAAACATATCGGCCTGATTTGGAAAGTTTTCTGAATTAATGCTGCTATTTCGAACATATGAAATCACTGAATTTACGTGAGATTTAGTGGTTCGTGAATTTCTATTATATTCGTCTTTGAATCGGGCCTATCTTATGGTCTATATATTCATCAATTTTCGGAATCACTCAAGCTACAAATATGCAGTTTTTTGAGTTATCTATGGAATTCGCTGCAGATGGTCAGAGCAAAGCTTTTTTGTAGCAAAATATGCTGTTAGAAGAAGTTTGACAATTTATCCTAATGAAAATGAAGATAAGAATGAGTGACGTGAATTTCAATCTGCCTGAAAGATATACATTCCAGAGAAGGCAGAATTACAGTTCCTTTCGTGCCAGTCACTGATTCTTTCTTGTCAGGCATATACCTAGTAGTTTTGTTAACATATAATGACCCTTGTCATTGTACCCATTCAGTAACTGAAGTGACGTTATGTCTTTTGACATGTGAACGTTGGATAGAGCCTTACGGTAAAATTCAATTTCTTATTTTCTCGGCATTTTTTAGGTGATAGAGATGTCATCCATTTTTCAGTGAGTCTAACGTGATGTGTCATGTTAACTTACTAAGTACTCAAAATCCCATTGTCGAATATATTCGTATGCTTAAACTTTATGCCATTATGTCAATTTTGAGACTGCACATATTGATGAGTCTGGAAGTTACTTTTGGATTAAATACCATGTTGTTGCTTAATAAAGACAGGTTGTGAATAGATAGAATCGATTTGTATAATGTAAATCAAAATTTTAATGTAAAGCTTTATTTTTAGGGATGGCTCCTGATGGCGGTTGGGGTTGGATGATTACTTTTGGTGGATTCATGATGACTACTATTGTCGGGGGTGTTCAAACAAGTTATGGGGTCTTCTACATTGAAGTGCTCGATCGGTTCAATTATGGTTATGCTTTAAGTGCTTGGCTTGGGGGCATGCAGTCATTCTTCAGACTGTCATTATCTCCATTCGCATCAGCCTTGTGTAACAGATTCTCGGTGCAGTCGGTGACAATCGCGGGAGGCGTTTTGTACGGTTTTGGTTACTTTCTAAGTGCATTTGCTGAATCATTGGGAGTACTTTATGTGACATACGGACTGATGATGGGCCTTGGCGGCGCATTAGTATATACACCTAGTTTCATAATAGTTTCTGAATACTTCGATAAACATCGAGGAGTTGCTTTGAGTTTGATGTCATGTGGTGCTGGCATTGGTAGTTTTGTCTGGCCTCCGACGTTTCATTTCATGCTAAAGGAGTTATCATATTTTGAAACCATGAGCATCAGCGCTGGACTGAGTTTCAATTTAATCGTCACTGGAGCTTTATTTTATCCATTACCGCCAGATACTCATGACTGCGAGGAGGTTCGCATTATGAATGATGTGAAAGTAGAGGATGATAACTGCCAATTTGATCAAACGGTTGTGCAAAAGCAGAACTGGAAGAAGAACTTCTACACCGCTATATGTGAAAAATATTTCAATATCTCCGTTTTTACTGATTTAAATGTCGTACTTTTCTACTCGGCCGTTATATTTTATATGTTAGGAGCATTTTCATATGTTAATCTCATTGTAGACTTTGCTAAAGAAAGAGGTGTTGCATTAGATTCGGCAGCTTTTTTGCTGTCATTTGAGGGGATATCTCAATTTATGACACGGTTTTTGTCCGGGTTTTTATTTGATCATGAAAAAGTTAGGCCAAAAAGAGTGATAATATGGAGTGCTGCATATTTCATAATATCACTCTCTGTCTTCATTGCCGTTTTGTGTCATAGTTTTGCTTCATTTGCTATAGTAACAGTGGTATTTGCATGCTGCAAAGGGTTGATAATATCACAACTTGTTTCTGTTTTGGGAGATATAACACCCAAGGAAAAGCTGCCAGCTGCAATTGGTTTTGCTGGACTCGCTCGCAGTATCGGTATCCTTATTGGATCAGTTTTATCAGGGTATTTAAAAGATGTCACGCAATCATATACAGTGTCTTACATCGTTATGGGTGCAATAGTTATGATTGCTTGTGTTTTCTTATTGATATTGAATCTCAGACTTCGCCACTCTGAGACACTAGAGACTACTTGACTTTTTAACAAAAAAATACAAATTAATTTTATAAACTAAAGTCATTTTTCATCATTTACTCCAATATTTCCGCGGAAATTTGGTGGTAACTGTTTTTTATTGATGACAGCTGATTGTTCATGCACTCGTATCTTATTTTTTAAAATATTGAATGCGAGTAAATGAGGAAAAATCAGACAAGTGTCAAATACTTGTTGGATTATTTTTCAAATTACATTACTCTCCCCCATAGCGAAGACATCTAAAAATGAGTGATTTCATTTTTCATTTTTCTATTACAATTAACTTCAGATGCAAGCAACCTCTCTTGTCATATCTCTTTATTGAATAGGTATCAGATACAAAACTGATTGACATGTCCTACTAGCCTTATTTCTTATAAGATTAAATCGAAAAGTTATTACCAGATTGATATTAATCATCACCAATTTTTTCGACTTAGGCTTAAAATTTGTAAGTTAGTTTTACCTTGATAAGCTATATACGATTTTGCAATCATCTCCGATTTTGATCAGTATTATTTTTCTACCTTAATTTTAGGGATGCTCCTTCCGATTTCATTAATTTAGTTTTCTTGGTTTCCTGAACAACATCAAATTAACTTGCATCTGCTGGAAGTCATATGATGATCTATCTCAAGACAAAATTCTCTGAAATAAACACTGGCTCCAAGTAAAGTTTTGTTGTATTTAAACAGGGGACCAACTGATTCGTTGATTAAGACATTAGTAGCGTTTTGACAATGGTTGTGGAAACTTGCGGTTCCGCAGCCCTAGTTATCACAACCACTGTAAAGCACATGATTTCATTACATTTATTAAGCTCAGGTGTATATTTTTTCGCGTGCCAACTATGAAGTAAAGCCTTCCGATTGTTGCTACGAATATCATAAGTTTTTGAATTGTGGAGGAATGTCAGAATATAATTTATCAGAATATCTACTTGTTTTATTTCAATCATTTATCATGTACATAAAATTATGATGCTATGAATAACGCTTCGAACGCAAATGATGAATGCAGATATTTTGTGGATTATGTGATGACCGAAGTAATACTATGATTACTATATGAACTACTTTGTACGATATGAACTATATGTACTGTTTCGTTGTGTAGCTCATCGACACGTGTTCAAATGTAATTAATGATAATAATGATGTAGCAACCAAATAATATTTTTTGGCAGTAAAAATCAAAAAGTCGGGTTGATGCTTTGGGTCCTCAGTGTCTGATGAACGCTAGCCTTTAATCCTACAGTTTTGCGTGTCGGTTGTGAGTTACACTTTGTGAGCTCTTGTTGTGATAAGTAATTCAAATTTAAGAAATCTAAAAAAAGTACATAAAACTATCGAGTTAATAGCTGTAATGATGAGCTATATCAAAGATAAATACTTGACCAAAACATTTTGGTAAAGGAAAATGACTTCTTATAGAATTAGTTGTGACAAAAGTGTAAATTATTCTAAATATGCCTTAAAATGAGCTGTAAAAGTAGACCCAAACTCAAACTGAAATCATAGAGTATCACATTTCTATATTGTTAGGGTTTTAAAAATACCATTTATGATACGCAAAGATATTATACATGGAGAGCTGAGTTTATGAATTTCTGATGCTTAATTTCTTCTCTAAACAGTGGAAGAAAATCTCTCATGCTGTTGTTTGAAATAGTACGTTGTTGTGAGGTCTGGCTTATTATTGACAAATATGATGCCAAGAATCAAACTCTATGCATCTCAACTTAATCCTGCAGCCATCTTCAGCAGCAAATTTGCTCGGTAGTTCTAGTTCCAGGTGTAATGCATTGACCTTTAGCATCTTCCAGGATCTTCCAATGATCCATTTACGGCATGCGGATTAATGAATGCAGCAACAAGATTATTCAGGCTCCTCTGCGAATTGGACTCCGTTATTGGCAGCTCATTTTGATGAAAGTGACAAATTCGACGCTTGTAATAATCTGTTTTAATTTGAATTCAAGCACTCGGTTCAATCTACCAGCAGATACTCAGTTAAATTTAATTCGTGTCCTTGCAATCTTTCGACTGATTTTAAGATAAAATGGCTTTAGTTTCTTCTTGTTAACATTGTTTTGACTGAGTCAGCTGTTCTCCCTTTTGATGTTGATTCTGGTATCGCGTGTTCAGGAAACAGGTGTTTTAAGAACAACTTCATGCATGTAATTCTTCTTAAATTTTTTTATTAATCTTTATATTGCTGTGATGCAATTGGCTGTTGCTGACTGAAGTGACAGCCAATTGTATCACAAGTTGACACTCTGAAGACAGTACGTAGTAGAAGCTGTCAGAGCGAATGAATGTCCAATCAAAAAATGTAATGAAAAGATTCCTGAAATGGTTGATAAAATTGACCAACCGAAAACGAAGCCTCTTCTTCCTCATCTTCTCAATCTAAGAAATCTACCATTTAAAGTGCCATCTTATTATTAACTACAAAATTCAATGAATTTGTTACAATCTCAAGCAGGGAGAAAGCCAAAGTGGGGGGGGGGGCAAATTCCCTCTTAAAAGATTCAACCTGCAAAATCATGCAATATATCGTATTTACATATATACTGAAGTATTCACTCGTTACCTTTGATTTTAACCGCCGGATAAAAGGGTGTTGGTTGCGTATCCAATCAAAACCAAATGAAAAACAATGGAGTTAATGTTTAATCCAGGAGTTTAACTTTTACTAGGCATCAAGTCGTAGCCGATTGGCAACTTATAGTCTGCGGATGTACTCGTAGATCTAGTGATATTTTGAAAGTTTCATTAGAAGTCTGCAGGAAGGGCATCCTGAAAGCATCACTGCGCTTAAGTCTGATTGTGTCAGCACCGTCCAGTCCCCAGTGGTGTCGCAGTGACCCTGATTTTTTTCATGCGGTTTGCGCAATGCGTTGGGCCTCACTTAGTCTCTGAGTCAAGGACTTCCTTTCGCAATTCTAAGGAAATCCTTGTGTGAAATGAAGCTCGGAACCATGTTTAGTAATATATATATGTTGGTGAATTACTCTTCGATATAGTTTTCTTAAAATATATACAGACCGTTTCAAAAATAATTGAACAAAAAAAGTTAACCCATTTTTAAATGCAAATTTCGTGTTGAAGTTCTGGTTCAATTTTGATAAAAGGTATACCATAGATTATATCTGTTCCATTATACGATGTTCCATAGATTATTTTGGCACATAAGTGGTCAGCTGTGGTCTGTAGTCTATGTTTCAGAAAAATATTTCGGCAGTCGTCAAAAAAGATGACTGATGTTATGTTTGAATTGATGATGTCATCACGCGATGTGTTCAGCACAATTATAAGCCGATTTTCTTTGTTTATTTTATTCATCTTTATAGATATGGCTCCTCCTGAAGGCGGTTGGGGTTGGATGGTAACTCTTGGCGGATTCATCACAACAGTTATCGTTGGGGGTGTCAATCGAAGCTATGGTGTTTTCTATATTGAAGTGGTGGAACGGTTCAGTTATAGCTATGCATTGAGTGCTTGGCTTGGGGGTCTGCAATCATTCTTCAGACTTGCATTATCCCCATTCGCATCAGCTTTGTGCAATAGATTTTCTATTCAATCAGTCACAATGGTGGGAGCTTTGCTGTATGGTCTTGGTTACTTTCTAGGCGCATTTGCCGAATCATTGGGAGTGCTGTACTTAACATACGGACTGATGACAGGCATTGGTGGGACGTTCGTCTATACTCCGGCTTACATCATAATCTCTCAATATTTTGATAAGCGCCGAGGGGTTGCTTTGAGCATGATGTCATGTGGCGCTGGTGTTGGTAATTTCTTTTGGCCTCCGATGCTGCATTTTATGTTGAAGGAGTTGTCGTACTTTGAAGCTATTAGCATCTGTGCAGGTTTGAGCTTCAACTTAATCGTCGCCGGAGCTTTATTTTATCCATTACCGCGTGATGATGAGGAATCGAAGGACGAAGAGCTTCATATGGTTGATAATAAGCAACAGTCTGGTGATGATGAAGACGAAGAAATCAATCAATCTTATACAGCGAAGGAGAAAAAGCAAAGAAATTCCAATGTCCTTGCTAGTACTTGTGAAAAGTATTTCAATTTCTCCGTTTTTGCTGATCTAAATATTGTACTTTTCTACCTTGCCGTCACTTTTTATATGTTCGGAGCATTCTCATTCACGAACCTGATTGTGGACTTTGCTAAAGATAGAGGTGTTGCATTAGATTGGGCAGCCTTTCTGCTGTCATTTGAAGGAATATCTCAATTTATTGTGCGTTTTCTGTCTGGGTTTGTGTTTGACAACAAGAGAGTAAAACCAATAAGAATTAGAGTTTGGAGCGCTGCATTCCTTTTGATATCGCTTTTTTCGTTTATTGTAGTCTTATGCCATAATTTCACATCTTTTGGAATAGTTATATTTATATTTGCGTGTAGCAAAGGATTGATAATATCACAACTAGTGTCTGTTTTGGGAGATATTACGCCCAAGGAGAAGCTATCATCCGCAATCGGATTTGCTGGATTTGCTCGTGGAATGGGTGTCCTGATTGGATCAGTTTTATCGGGATATTTAAAGGATGTCACCCAATCATATACAGTGTCCTACATTGTTATGGGTGTCATTGTTCTCATTTCTTCAGCTTTCCTATTGATATTAAATCTTAGGGTCTATCACGCACATAGGACTGAAAGCTCTTCCACTGCTACTACAACGGCGTAAAGACTTCATCAAATCACCGTGTCATTTTCAGATAAGCACGACTGCGAATCTGTCTCTCGTATTTTTCTATTAAATTTTTGAAAGTCACAGCTAGGCATGGCTATAATCGTGGCAGCCATTCCGTGGACTTGTCTTCCTCAACCTGATGAAATTCAGGGATAAAGCAAAGAAGGGAAACACATGCCATTTGACGAGAAGGTTGAAGTCATTGAATTTAATTCGTTCTTTATTCATTTTTCCTGTAACCATTTGATGGAATTTGCCTGTGAGCTACGCTTCGCCTTTGTAAAGCATGTAGTAAGAGCTTAATTTATAGGAATCAACACTCAAATAGCATAGTCTACAATGATTTTGTGACAATAGTGATAGGATCTCTTTAAAAAATAGGAATTTTGGAAGATGACATGCGGCGTTGTTGAATTTTTGAATATTAATTTCCTTCTTCACGCAAGACTTAAAATCCTCTCAACAAACTGACATGATTATATACTACTGATTCCATAGGCAGGAAATTGCAGCAAAATTGAAATTGATCATTCTCATTATGTAATCAATTAGTTCATTGAATATTGATATTTTGGATATTTTTTTTTCTTTTAAAAGTCAACTTTTTATTTTGAATTTCTATCACTTTAATGGATGAAACGTTCTATCCGGTGCTCATCTTTTTTCATTGTGTTTCATTTTCACTGTTCAATGAAAAATTGTGTCATTTCTACATGTTTCCATATGCGATTATTTCTCGATGAAGCACTATTTTATTATGATTGAATATTTATGAGAAATTGAAATTTTGACTCAATTTGTCATTTCGATGTTTGTGTAACGAAACAGTGATGTGAGTGACTTCATCAAGTAACCACTTTGTGATTGAATTTATTGATGTGTTAATGAGGAGGCTTGTGAATTAAAAGTTCATGACTGATAAATGTATCGAGAATTCATCATGACAGTGCACAAATACGTGGCATGAGTATAAACAGACTTGTTGGATGTGACAAAAGCAGATGTTTTCACGTGAGAATAATTGTCGAAAGTGAAACTCATCGACTTGAAATAGCACTGATGCTAAGTTTACAAAAAAAGATAATCCAAACAGTGAAGAATTTCATGCCGGTAATCAATTTGATTCGATGAAAATTTGTTTTTGTTTGAAATTCTTGAAATTTAGAATTGTCGATCCTGATTCATCTTTCTTGATGCAGGCATTCACGTAAATGTGTAAATCTCTAAAAGGTCTTGATTAGTACATTTCAATCGTTAATTTTATTTCAGTAATAGATTTAGGACATTGTAGCGGAAATATGCGTTAGCATTCAACCGTTCAAGATGATAATGAAACTATGACAGTATACTTTTCCTGTCATTTCTTTGAATGATATCATGCCTATAAATTCTCATGATTTTTAGATGCAGTCGAGTCTTATTAATCCAGTCGGCTCCGTTCCCAGACTACTGGACGTAACAATGAGACAACCGGATTAGACTCGACCGTATGTATATTTATTTTCTTACATTAAGAAATGCTATGAATTCTCATCATAATTTGGTTCTAACCTAGGTCCGAACCAAAGCTTAGAATGTTTTGCACTGTTTGTGGCATTCAGCGTGTATGATGAGGGAGGTTTAACAGACGGAGTTGCCAATCAGGTAACTACTTAACCTAGTTTTCACTGCATTCAACAACGTAGCTCAATTTCTCCGGAAACCGAGCTATCGATGCCCTATGCACCCAAAGTTTCGCTGAGAATTTATACGGTCTTTGAATATTTAGACACAATAGGGATCAATAAGGTGGTTAACAGCCTAAAGTGCATCACATCAGTTGATTCATAAAATTCGCTAACACGTGAGATCTGCTTTTTATTAATCGTCAACTGTATTGGAATTTGAAAATTCAGGATGATGTTGGATGATGTTAGCTATGATGTTGTATTAAAATGTGTTTTACATAGTTACTTATCACATTCGTAGATGAAAAACATCCAATCAGAACACCAATTGTTTTGTCTTGAAATTACGACAACATCATAATGTATTTATGAAATATATTAGAAAAGGAAGTCTTAAATATCTGATTTCATAAATGATTGCATGTAGTCGGAAAGCATCATGCCTGTAACTGGAGAGGCTGAAGGTGTAAGTCAAGACCTAATAAACTATTGTGCAGAAGTTGTGCAATTTTGTAAATCTTTGAAAGAGTAATGCACCAATATAAATTCTAAAGTTGAATCACTGCAGTTATTCTATGGTCATACAATTTGGGCTCCTGAGCTTATTCTTAAGTTGGCCATCATATTCAGGCCGACAAAGTTAGAACTTTTTGGTGTGATTTTTCCCGATTAACGTTTTTACGAGTAACATAGAAACATCAAATGGACACTTGCTTTATTTCAGCCTCCCTCTCACTTTCTCTGCCCATTATAATGGAGCCTAAATGAAGCATAACAATGTCAATTTAGTGCAAGCTTTTATTTGAGCTTTGGATTGATGGTCATAAAATATCTACTGTGACTCAACAGATGCAAAATATTGAAGGACTCTCATAATTTGCAGCTCACCTCTCTTGTTAAACTTTGTTAACCCTCCCACAACAGGTCCCCAAGTTAGGACAGCCACTTCTGTGATGATAGTAGTTCATTTTTTCTTTCAGTTTTCTAGCCTCCAATTTCAGTTTTTCCTTTACTTTGAATTACTTTGAATTGCCAACCTTAATGACGTGAAATTTACAATTTAAAGGGTTTCTATAAGACTGCGGTGTTGCGATAAAATTTACGATTTTTAACTATGCACTCTATCAGGTACTTATTCAAAATAGGTATAATGAACTTGAAATTCAGATATGACGCACATCTCACTATACTTGCAATGTCATTATTTCAGAATCTGAAATGGTGTAATATAAGTTTTCCTAAACCTTGGATACATTAGAACGAGAAATGATTTTCGAACTGGACCTTAAATAATTGACAGGCTTGCCGTGGGAGCGGGATTTCCCATGGGACGGGAGTAGTAATTTCACTTATGGGAATTCCTATGAAAATGCGAGAAGCTCCAATAGATAGAGCCTAGTATTATTTTTCTTGCCTCTGCTGCACGATTTCATGGTTATGATTATAATTATGCAAGATATGACGCATTTCTAAAGAAAATCACGCATGGAATGATCCTACGTATATTATTGTTATCCTTACTAACGAGTTGCTGCAACAGAGACTTTAAAGTAAATTGAGTAATTGATATTTACGATTATGTATGCTTAACGCTTGTAAGTAATATAATTATGTTTATACAGTGATTCTAAATTTCTCATCTTGATTATCAATCAGATTGTGTGATATAGGATACATTTAAGATGAAATGAAAACGGGCCTGTTTGAAATTTCTATATCTTATCCTCGCATATATGCATGTAGTCTATTTAAAACACGGATAAATGTACTTCGGCCTACTTCATTGACCAGTTTCCATGTAGGCTGACTGGGCACTGGCATCGTATGAGCAATATGCTGGAATATGTAAATTACATATGTTCCAATACACCTACAGGACTATAGACTAAATGCTGTTGACAATCCACTTAATAGCGCTAAAATTTCTACAAGCAGGCATCCACTCGCATCGGCTAGTAAGAATATTCATGTAGGGATGAATGTGTAGTAGGCCTATCATGTTTATATTAGGCTGGCTTTATGTGTCCACGGTGTTTTTAGCTATTTTATCAGACTATTTTAGGCCTACTTGAGAGGCCTTAAAGGGCATATGTTATGACTTCTAATAAGGAAGGCAGCTTTGCTTTTCGAAATGCAAGTCAACTGCATCTATAGTACATATAATGTAGTCTGATATCATGCATTGTAGACCTACTGGTATTTGTAGATTATAGCCCTTTGATTTAATTGTCTAATAGCATGTGTGCTACCTAAAAGTTGTAAGTTCCATTGAGGTATTAAGACTTGATTTAGGCCTATCATGCTGTACACGGTAGACTTGCAGTGGCATAGAATGTCCCTTAACCTACCTGCTAAGGGTTTCTTATAAATAGGTTATAATAGGGTTTCTTTCTTCTGCGCAGGGTCGGCTAAGCTTATCAAAGAGATATTTGGGTTGTGGGAATTGTTATTGGAAAAATGGTAAAATTTTGAAAAATCCTAGTGGGAATTCCCATTGAAATCCTGTGGGAATGGGACGAAGAAATCTCGTCCCACGGCAAGCCTGATAATTGGTCTCATTAGCATGTTTCACTGCTATAACTTCGGAATGATACAAATCGGTTCTTGAAGAAATAATGGACACTATATGTCCGGCAATTGCAGATGCCTGTGAACTATCTCAAATCATGCTCAGGTTTCTAACTGTTCCCTTTGCTTTTTTCACACTCGGGAATAATATAACTGAGCAAGAAGTATCCATGGGGATAAAATCTTAGATGAAGTGCTGGCATTAAACGAGCTTGTATTCCCAAGAATATATTTCCCAAACTGCTACGACCAAGGCTGGCAACGATAAAGATTTCAAAAAAGTCGATTAATCGGATACTTTAATCGATTAATCGTGTCAATTTGCAAAAGGGCGTTTTCTAGGTAAATGTAGAATTCATTAACCTATTCTCCATATTCGATTATTTGATAATTTTTCATTCACTATGTACCGGTATGTATTTGAATAATTCTGTAATGTATTTTTCTGCAAAGTTAGTATACCCACAAAATGCCTATCCTATAGTAATGAAAGAAAAGACGCATGATTTTCTACAATTTTGAAAACATAACCCAAAGCTTTAAAGTGCACAATCGAAAAGGGGTATAAAAACTCAAACTGTCACAATAAATCACATGAAATCATCATTTTGATTGAGGAATATGATTTTAGAAGCATTGTCGCGACAAAGTGATATCCTTTTCTTTTCGAAGGGAGATCCACATTTCGAAAATACGCGTTCACTGGGGGCACTAGTCGTTTGAACAGAAAAAGCACAGCGGGCCAATTTCGTCAATTTGGGAGTCTGCTGTAGGTTTACAGTTGTTTCTTCCGGAGAAATTTCCGAAAAAATGAATCGATTAATTTCAATCGATTAAAAATTGACAAATCGATTAGTCGATTAATCGCTGCCAGCCCTGGCTGCGACTATCAAGTCTGTCTGATTTCAATAAAAGAAGAAATAATTTAGTTACAGAAGCAAATTTCACTTTGTGGCAAATTGAGTCTTCAAAATTAGATAGAGTTTATTTAGTTATTTTGCGCTTATTTCGGTTCAGTCACCAGTTACGCTCTTCTGTTCGAACAATTCTACACATTTCGTAGCTTGCGAATGCTTGCGATCTCGCAGAAATGGTGACTATTTTTATCATCATTAGGTTGGCAGTTCTGCACATGTACTTCTTAATGCGATTTTAATTGTCAAGTACCGAATTTTTTCTCACTCTTTTGATAAAATCGAATCGAAAGAATGAATTCTTAACTTTCGTTTGCTTTTCAGGATTCGAAGAAGCTTCAGGTATCGGTGACAGAGGATGAAGAGCTGGATCCCTACCATGGCTTCTTCACTGTTCATCGCTCTGCTGACTTCATGTTGAAAATATGTTTCACGCTCTTGTCATTTGTTTTGATACTCCTACTAACTTCATTTCACATCACTCGCAAGAAATATCGTCTTCCTTCTGTCTTCCGATCATCGAAGATTCGACGTCTTTCCGAAATTTTCAAAATTGATTCTATCAATCCTCAGCTACCAGCTATTCGAGATGGCGAAACGTTGGCGGTTTCATGTCCAACAGGACTTTTGCTGCTTCATAGAATGGCTTTACATGATGTGAAGCTTCCAATTCATTGTTACTCATGCATCCCAGGTAATTGTGATTTTTTTCTTCGAACAAGCTGGAGAGAAGTCGGGAAGCATTTCTGATACAATATAAATCTCTAATTGAAGGTGATGAACAGTAGGTAGTTTAATAGCATGTTCAAAACAGTCAAAATTATTGTATTTCCTTCTATTACCTTCGAGGTACAATATTTGCAATTTTTAGGAAGGAAAATATGTCTACCACCATGTAAGTTATAAAACATTACCTACGTTCAAATTAGACATTTGGATGACACCATTTTGTCTCCGTCTTCATATTATTCAAGATGGTTGCCATCCAGTGCGACAAGTGGGTCTTAAACCCATTGATGCCGGAATTTTTAAATTCTTCTAATTGGAATCATCTTGTAATACAAAGCACTTATACTCATGTAGACTTCATACAAAAAATCTGATTTCAGTAGTGATCTGTTTGATATTAAACATAATCAAATTACACCACGCAGAAAATTCTGCGTCTCGGCAGTCCTATGCCGAAGATTACAAAAAGTTACCATATTGGAAATTACCATCACACCTAGGGTAATAAAAAAGACAAACAGAACTGCAGCTACTGATTATGACAAAGGAAACTGAACGCTAGCTAAAAATATCATCATTAACGCAAATGATAATTTCGAAAGCAGGAGACGTGTAAAGCAGCATTACATTTTTCGCAACGAACCCTTGTGCGTCTTTTGCAAACGATACAGATTCCATTGATTTCTTCGGAGTCATAAGGCCAGTGATTTATCCGATCAAATCGAATCTCTAGCTGCACCAGTTGCTGAGACAGAAGGAAAGATCCTACCTTTCCTTTTTGTAGGATTGCCCTTCGTTGCCAATGTCTGGCACACGGGTGAATTTCAGAAGCGTGATTTCGGGATTTGTGCATTTTTGATGCATTCGCCATGCGTTCACATTCACGGCGCTGAGAACCCATGAAAAAATGGCCACCACCATTTTTTCGATCGGATTCGAACCCTGTAACAGGCAAACATTTGATCAAATAGGTCCACACCTCCCATATTTTTGTTATAATGCACCAAAGTGAAGTAATTTTCAGAACGATGTGCTTCTTTTCCTTTGATGACAGTCTTCTACAGATTTGGAGTGTATCCATGGCAACATAATTTGTGAGCACAGTGACACCATCGATTGTCATTCCATCTGGCAATCCATAATTTTCCATCTGTCACTGACTCAGTACTGCCTCGTAGCAATTTCTGGAAATCCTTGTCAGACAGAAGAGCATTCCCGAGACGATTTTCACACAATTTTCCAGGGCATCCAATACTCTGATCTGATAAGATGTCGAAAAGGGCTACAGAAGAAAACAGGTTGTCAACAGTCAAGTGATATCCTTCAGGTATCTTCTACCTATCAAGTAGGCCCACAAAAACATCGCCCTGTGACCTAACTCTGTTTTCTCAATGTCAGAGCTATTACCACAATACGATTCAGCGTGAATCAAAGAACCGTTACTGCAACACAGACACCATAATTTGCAACCAAACCGAATTGGCTTCATTCTGATGAACCGTAGTATGGAATAATTGCTTTGTTAATAGAAAGATTTTCTTTTGAAGGGGGGGATTTTCGATTAACGCCAGAAACAGTGGACGAACTTCATAATATCTGTCTTCATTTATTTCCATGTTATTCGAGAAATGTAAAAAACGCATTATTTGATCAAATCGATCACGTCTCATTGCTTTGCTGACTGCTTCATCTCTGACATCAGTGATCTCGATCCAATACATTTTTCGATTCGGGAGATTATTGTACCCTGAGATCAACAAAATGGCAATAGAGACAAGAATTTCATCTTTTTCCAGGTTTAGAATCTCATTGTCCTGGACTGCATACAACTCAGACTGAACCTGAATTATATTTAAAAGTTCATCAGTAAAGAAGAGCAAAAAGAAGTCTAACGGAACTTCAAGCTGTGTAAAAATCTGACAAATTGCGTGGAGGAATATTGGGTTATGTTGTGGATGGAAAATCAGCAATTTTCCTCGGATAAGAACTCCAATGCCTGCGCTTTGTAGCTAGGCCTGTTTGTTTCTGTAGTGCGAGTTTCTTCCTCAATGCTATCATCATGGATACGAATAGTGGAAGACACACTTACAGAACCAAGTTCAGTAATAGTGCAGTCCGTGTTCAGAATTCGACAAGGTAGATGTCCTCCTAAACCAGTCGCCTCGTCATCAATGGGATCCGAATCAACATCAGCATCTGCCTCTCCGCGTTCCAAAGGAAGTAAAGCTGGCAATGCAACCGATGAATCACTCTCTTTTTCTTCTAATATAATGTCCAAAGCATTCAACAGACTGAAATTAAAAAAAAATTATTGAGAAATAACTATCTAGTCCTATGTAGAACATCATCTATAATTCGAAGAAATTAAAAATCGTTATCGCTGTCTGTAGAATCCTGGACCATATGTAATTTCGAATAAATCATCATGCTTCTTTTAAACTCAAAAAGGAATTTATAGATTGTACAGCTTTCATTGTTGTCATCAGCTTTGTGGTATGGTGGTGGGGTGTTGCACAAATGCCGCTTCGTGTCAATGATGCAATGGTCGAACCCTTGCGTGATTTGTTTCATACATTCGTCTTACACACACATTTAGTTTTGTGTTTTTATTATTTGTTGTTGACTGTAGCGGCCTGATCACTAAATTACAGCTACATTACACAGACCAAAAAGATAGTACATCAAGTTGATTATTACCGCATAGTGCATACATCTGCCGGTAACTTGATCTCGAGAAGGGATTTGATCGTCTGTTCCATAAACTTCTGATTGAGAAAATGCTGAGAGACAATTTCGATCCCTACTTTGTGACCTTCGTCTTCAATTACCTAAATGGTCGATCGCAGAGGGTCGGTTGGAACTCCGATTTCAGTGAATACATACATGCTACCAGTGGTGTCCCTCAGTGGTCATCGATTGGACCCTCCTTGTTTACATATTTCCTATCTGACCTGATAATAGCTTCAAATGTATGCATGGTGAAGTATGCATATGATGTTTTTATATGTGGTTCAAATCCCAGTGTGCTAAATGACGATTCTGCAATTGTAACCGCCTATAATGAAATAATGACGCGGATGTTGAACAATAGGGTGAGCATACAAGTAAGAAAATGTCGACAGATGACTATATCCTTGTCGTATAATCACTATCCTATCTGTTCTGTCAATGATGCCCTATGTGTTGATGAACTAAAAATTCTAGGAGAAACTTTTGATCAGCGCCTCAGTTGGAAATCCAATTTCGAAATCGTTTGTAGAAGAGCCTCGTCCAAAGTGTACGTTCTTCAAACACTGAAGCCCTATCTTAACCCTAATGAGATTTTCCTGATATATTCTGCGTGTATCAGAAGTGTCCTTGAACACTGCCCCATTATTTGTGAATTTGAAAGTATCAAAGTGACCTGGTGGAAAGCGTGCAAGATAGATGCCATCGCATCACATGTGGCTCGGCCTCCTCTTGCGGTTATTCACTCTTCGTCCTGCTACATTACAGACGAACTATTCTTGGTTGGAACTTATTCCAGCAAATATTAACAGATGAAAGTCATTCGATCCACGGCCTTCTGCTCTCGAGACTACCACATACTCGACACTTTCGTGTTCCATTGTCTTCACATTGCCTTTTACAGTGTTCCTTCGTTCTCACTATGTCTGAATTAAGCAATTCGAATTTCAATGTATAGCGGTTCTCGTTCGACTTGCTTACTTACTTCCTTATTTTTTTGAATTTGCGTTTCTCTTAGTATTGACTTATTATGTATCACTAGCTTTTGTGCATTCCATGCTGTAACTTGATTATGCCCCACGATTCTTAATATTGGGGTTTGAGAAAATAAACGTCATTGTTATTATTATTCTTATAAGCAGAAAATTCTTCGTACATTACATAATCTTGTCTAAAGTAAGCAATAACGTATATAACTAATAAATAAAAGTACTATGATGTCAATTAACTTCCGAATAATTATTCTTCAAAAAAATATTGGAATAGAAATTTCTCATTTCTGAGAAACTTACCGTTTTCTCCGTTTTGCCATAATATGTAAGATTAAGATGAAACCACACTATTTCTAAAATCGCACGTTTTAATGAGATTTGAATCCAAATGAAAATAAACACAATGATATTATCACAAACATTCCAAATAATAACAGTGAACAATATAATTCGCATATGCCGGTCATTTAAGTGATATATTACAAAACATGCAAAATTTTCTGAGAAGCAGAAAATTCTGCGTGTCGGTATGAATGGGTTAAAGTTGTCTGTTTGGGACAACCCACCAGCCATCAAATCCCCTGCAGACGTTATGTTCTACAAAACAAAGTGCATTAAAATCGGTAACTTCGTCAGCCAAGTAAAACCCTCTTGATGTCTGGTATAAAAGCATTATGTATCTGATCTTGAAATCAGAAGAATCCATAATCTCCTTCAATGATAAAATGTGCTGATCTCAAGCATGTTCTTATTAACCTCATCGGATTTGTTAACCTTAAACATAATTCCATTCCTGATTTTCACGGACGAGACCGACCTAAGGATATGTGGAATACTGAACTGCATTCATTTATTAATCAGACGATATTTCTATCTTTTCGTGTTCATCTGTTTCAGGTTGGTTGAGGTTCGAATCATATGGATTACTACTTGCAAATGCATCTGCTGAAAGGCGAATACTGGCACGGTTGGTGGATTATGCATTTCATGATCTCCCTTTGATGGACATCGAAACAGCTATTCGGGTGGAATTTGAAGCTCTATTGACTGAGAACCTGAACATATTGGACAATTTCTACTTTGATGGTGTTGCAAGAAGATGTACAATGCGACTTATTATGAGTAAGTTTCCTGTGAACCTTCGATTCAACATGTAGGCAATGAATAAATGTGACATCCCTGAAAAAATATACTGTAAAACATTTTTCCACATTCTCTACTCAGGTGGCGGTCAATTTTTTTCAGTTATTCTTATCACATTTTCAAGCTGATATTTCGTATAAAATCTTCTCTAAAATGGGAAATATGTGGGATGTTGCACGAAGAAATGGCTACTGCCTGCCTTCCTTTCCTGTATCATAGCAGCGTCCGGTGGCTCAGTCTACGTCCGATCATTGCGAGACTTCTCGCACAAAGGGAACTCATTTGCAATTGCATCGAAAAACTGAAAAATGATACCAGAGACTTTTACCAAAAAGTCAAGCCTTGACAAGTTTGAATATTCAGCTCATCAGTAATCGCAACTGGCCAAGTTTTACTTAAACGCTTTGAAGTCCGTTACGCCATTGGTCGAAAATTTTTTGACTGTCCTTCAAACACAGACCATTGATTCATGTGCTTTATGAACGCATGCAGGAAAGCCTTGCTGTATGGAAGGGAAGAACGTCAGCGAATTGAAAAGTTCCGATTGCGGTTCACAGTGCCAAATAGAAGATGTGGACAAAGACAAAAAACTTTGAGATCTTACAAAGAATATCAGACGAAGAAAGACAGATTATTGCGTTGGAAAATGTGCGCATGTTTTTCAAGTCGTCTGTCTCGCATTTTGTCATCCAAACTGCCTTTGGCTGTGAACCTTGGGCCAAAGCACGATGCAGATGTTAGCAAGATACTAAAACAACCAAGAATTAATCATTTTCGGAATGAATTTTTTTATTGATAAGACAATGGCGACAGTAGATGAAACAAAAAATATGTAGAAATGGATGAAATTAAAAACATACAGAAGAAAATGAATGAAATTTACAATACAAGATGGCAGTTTGCCAATGTCATTAGTGCTGGCCGAGGCAGACGTCCCAGTAAGATGTCAGAGGCGGCGCTAGTGAGCCCGTACTTGATGTGGAGCGGACCTACTGTTGACAGGGTTATCTTAGATCACAGGTGGAAGCGAATCAGGGTTATGGAGCTCAATGCGACCTCTCCATAGGATCAGTTCTTTCTTTTGTCAGTTTAGTGGAGTGTCCCTTTACACCGTTATCACCCTTAGAAGCATATCAGGATCTACAGGACAAGCCTGGGCTGTTGTATAGTTGGTGCTTGCTGTAATTGGCTAGATATGTGCTACTCCATACCGATTATTCCGCACCTTTGGGTGCATTTTCCATATTTCCTGTCATCTCATTTGGTGTTATTAATTGAACAGTTCACAGGATTACAGCATCCAATTGATAAGTGAACTACTTGACCTCACTGTTTAGCGGATCGCGTGCTGACAGTGATTCATTTCAGGAGAATGAGAATCATGATTGATCTATTGTCTTATGCTAGTATTTCAGAAGACCCGATTTGCGAATAACAGTCAACTATAGTATCTAACCGGATAACGAACAATCCAAATCGTTTTCCCCTAGTACGGTTTGAGCCTACAAGGCCGGTGGGTGAATTGATCACGGCTGTTAGTACAGAAAGCAATACCACCACCGGAAGGTCTTCAAACAGAAAGTATAAAACAAATGATTTAGATTGTCTGGATACTTTTTATTGACAAGACGATGTACATCAGGAACAACGGATAACGTCAGGTTTTACATTTCATAATTTACAAGAGGCCAAAGTTAAAGTGATTGAAAAGTTGAGACGGGAAAGAAAAACATGAAGCCGTTTAAAAGCACGATCCTAGAATCTCTGCACGGCCGATGGATGATGCCGTTTGCTTTATGATGGCCTGCGAATTTGATCTTATTAGTGACAAGGATAAACTGACGATGAAGCTTGATTTGCAGTCACTAATTCGCGAGCTTCGTTGGATGGAATAACGACAGAAATTCCATTTATCAGTTCCATCGCCTCTTTGCCGAAACCACCGTAAGTTGTCATGGCGAATGGTGCGCAAGCCCAGCCCAATTCTCGGCATTTGTTTGTCATTTTCTGAGTGCTTGCGATCTTCAGCAACTGTTGACTTGTTGAGTCGCCATGCTCGCTCCGCTGAAATATTACGCCTGGATTAAATTTCTTTAGATATTTGGCCACACTTTTTATGTAGAAATATTTTTAATGCGAAGGAACAAAGATGTTTCGCATAAAAAAATCTCTTGGATAAATTTGCTCAAAACAGCCAATAATCTGAAGCGAGAAGAGTTAGGCACACATTAGAAAAAGAGCAAGATTCCAAATTCACCGTTTCATTTAAACATCTTGTCAATCCTTTGATGATTGGTAATATTGACTAATATACATCGTTTGCTGAAATCACGAAATAATTCCTATGGTCAATCTGCTCGAAATGTCAAAATTTATTTTTAGAAATGCCATCATTTCAGGATATCAGTTATTATAAAATAACAATCAGTTATTTTCTTTTCAGCACACGTGCATCTTTAGGGGACTGTGCATAAAATGCTGTCGGTACACCTTTAAGATCAAAATTATCTATTTAGAATCAAAGTCAAAGTATTCCTCGTGCACACATAAGCTCAAAATATTTATGTAAATTTTTATGTTACACATCCGCCTGTCAATGGAGAATTGCATGTAAGCCAGCATGATATTCGTATACTGCCATCTTATACTTTCAATTTCATCCATTTCTATAGTTTCTTAACTGTGACAACCATCGCTAAATCCTGTGAAGGTCATTAGAAAGCTGTCACCCCATCTCAATGAGTCATTGACATGACTCCTTTGCAGAATATTTGGAGCGAAAAATAGTTTATTACGTCACAATGAGAATTGAACTCCTAAGTTGAGACAGACACGGAGCTGTGGGATTCCCAAGGAATTGCCTCTGATCTTATATGATTCAATAGGAAGTCCGTCGTTCAATTAATTAAATTGATTAATTAATTAATCAAAGTTAAAAAATTTAATTTTTTTCTTTGACAGTTTGACATGGCCCTATTATTAGTTTCACTTACCAAGCGTATACAGGCACGGGATGCATTGGCTCAAGCGCCACTATTTCATTGAAATAATCAGGTATGTTCTTGCTAATTAATGATTTTTTATCATACGTACAAAACTTTTTTTAACATGATCTTCAGTAATTTTGAACACTCAGATAATGAGGAATATATGGCATTTGTGTTAATAGTGATACCTCGTCTGTTTTACTCACATTTATGATGTCATATGGGCAGCATAATAAGACTTCTCAGCATGTTTCAAAAAACATCCCAAAATACGTTGACAGTCATCGCGAACCTCTTCACTTTATGAGTCTTCTCTAATCAGATCGATTGCTATTCTTACTGATAAGGACGTGTATACCGGGGCAATCTGATAATATCTCACTGTAAGTACCTTTTTTAATAAAAATGTAGTTTTACTTCTTTTAAAACTGTTCATTAAAACCATTATTCACTAGTGCACGATTATACACGTATGTACACTGCCCTCGTACTGCATATTATTTTATTTCCTAGGAGAGCCATCGGATGTACGTACAAATGCCATGGATGTACATGTACGTGCGCAGCAAAAACATATCTGACTCATTATAGTGTGACTTTGTTCTTGACATGATTTACTTTCATCATGGTACATTTTTGCTGTGGTGAATTCGTAGCGTAACAATCATTCAATATGCTCCATTAAAGCTGTTGTACGGTCAGGCGCAAGGACTGTTCATCAAAACTTTGAACCTTGCGTTGTTGTATCAAGAGTTCATCAAGCACAAATACGATCGGGATTTTCCTGTTGCACTTAAAGGCATGTCCTGGTATGAGAGCTGTTTGCCAGGCAGTCGCGTCTTGTATCGTGGAATATAGCAGCCACATGCGTGGGCAGTGTCTCTGGTTAAATGTATTTCATTTAATCGTCAAGTCAAAATGATTGTAAATTTCCTTTGTGTAACATGGTGACGAAATTGAACAACAACAAGTTGTCTCTGGTTAAATGTATTTCATTTAATCGTCAAGTCAAAATGATTGTAAATTTCCTTTGTGTAACATGGTGACGAAATTGAACAACAACAAGTTGAAATTTTGAATTTCAAGTTTCAACTGTTAATTTCAAGACCTGTTCTATGTTGACCGAGAAGTACTTTGGCATGTTCGGACATGAGCTCGCAAAATAAGATGCCAATGATAAATTAAATCACTGAAATCTTGAAGTGCTGAATCTACACATAATCGACCGATATTGAGTACGCTGAACGGTGTCGACTGTCTCCCTTTCTGCAGAAGAAGCAAATGGTTTCACTTTCTGAAGAAGGATGCCGCAATGGTATCCCTTTCTTCATGAGGAATTTGATTGTATCCCTTTCTGCAGGAGGAAGTCAGTGGTCTCCCTTGTGAAGAAGGAAGTCAATTGGAACTATCTCACTCAATTTATACAGGATGTCCGTAAAGTCGTTTTACTTGATTTTGCGCTATCTGTGAGATAAACAAATTTTTCTAACGCTCAACTGCTCACTACTTAACGACGCATCAGCGCTGTAGTTTTCAAGTTTTGGTTTTAAAGAATACTGTTGTTGATTATCATCTATCACCAACATTATCATTATCAAGGGTATTAGTTTTATAGCCCTTTTTTGTAATTATTTTACAATTCTACTTAAGTCAAGATTTCATAAAGTGAAGAGTTTGCAGTTCTTGTGAGATCCTAAGATACTAGAAATTCGTCAGTTTTGATGATTTACCCGAAAACTTATGAGATAGGTCGTGAAAAAGTAAGATTTTGTTGTGTAGATTTATCTATCTTAATATGGAAAAAAACAGCATTAATGTTGTTGTTGGTGGAGTGTCACTACATATTGTATTTCACGATAAAATAATGGTGTCACTATACAATACATACATTTTTTCAGACTAACCTTCGTTCTTGGCAAGTAAAAAATCTATTGGGTCGATATGTTAACGATAATGAGCTGTTTGAGAGACATCGGCTGATGAAATGCGCGCATGAATTTCTCGCTCCTGTTGGCGAAATATATTGTAGTCAAAACTTTCTTGACGATCTGAGAAATTTAACACATTCATTTTTTATATGTGAAGTATGTAGCATATACACTAATGGGAGAAAGTCAAAGATACAAAATCTCACTCAAGGCATGAGAGGAAGTACTCTCCGTGATGCCACATTCGTTGTTTTACGTAAAAACTAACCTACGCGAAGCAAGGTTAGAATCAAAAGTATTTTGTTTATCTGGTTCCGTTGCATGAGCCATAGGCGAGTGGACTATGCAACATGTTCCGTGTATCAACGATTAGATAATTCTTTAAGTTCCATTTAAAATGCACTTGAATATCCACACATGAAATTGAATGTCACTTACACTGATGCATTCCGCTAAAAATGTAATCCTGGTTCAACTATAGAAACATCAATACATACATGGAGTATTTTATTAGCAGTCTTTTTGCTGGTCAAGGTGACCTTTGAAACTGTTGATATGCAATGACAATAGCGCCAGTTAATTGATGGTTACTAAACTGAACTAATGAATGACGAAATTTCTTTTGGACTGCTGCTTCTGCTTCATTGAGGCTTATGTATTTTATAGCTTTGACAGGTTACAAAAAAACGATAGCCGAATCGTTGAAGTCGAACCAGTGGTCAAAGTTTCTGAAGACGTTTTAGTCCGTATCAAAAATATGAGCTTGGTGTATAAATGTGTATCCACTGTTGGAAATCACGATCACATCACCAGGTTTGTGACAGTCGTGATGTATAATTCAGCTTAAGAAAAATATTCTAATGATAATTTTTCTCGATGCATAGTGCAGATCACCCCACCACTTTTTCCCACATTTGGCGACAGACCACCGTGATACATGCACTTACATCACGGAAAGAGACAAACAATGCTTGTGCATACAATACCCGCACGTAAATTTCATCCAAACAATCTAACATAGACAATATCCGGCATTGATAACCCGCCATTTAAAGTTAGATCACAAGGGTAGGGATCATGTCAGTTGGTGGAACTTCCTAGTCCACTATCATAGTGACATATTCGAATTCATCAGAAAAAAATGGAAAAAACATTTCAGCTTACTTTAGTAACTAACATGCATTTACTGCACAAATCGTGGATGTTTCATTAAAGATGTACTTAAAGATTCACAAGTTTTGTGCGTTCATTATCTACCTTGTCTTTTCATGTTTATAGTTGTATGTCGTTTACTCCGTTTCGGTATTGTTAATTGTCCACATTTACTAATTTTTACCCACAAAATATCCAGTTAATACCTCGTACAATAGATGATATTTTTTCTCCCATAATCCATGATTTATTGACACTTGTATGTTTACTAGACTTGATGCATAAAAGTGAAAAATGGATTGCTTGTGCAACGATGAATATCTGTTAAATTCGAAACAGGTTGACTTGTTTGCAAGCTGATTGATTTCATGACGAATTATGCAATTGGCAAACATCCAAGCACTCTCACGAATATTGAGATCGCGTTTCTACTCGTGTATTTATTTATCTATTCACATTCGATCCGGGATTTTGAAAGGTTTGTGCATTTCAAATAAGTTATTGCAATAACATACATGATTAAATTCTGGGCATTGTATATCTGCTACTGCGAAGCTTATTGTGATGTTGGATTTGAAATTCGCTTTTGTTATTTTGCTGCTATGCATTTCAAAGAAATCCTTTCTGAGGTCAAGCTTTTTAGACAGTTTTTGTATGTTGATTTCCAAAACAAAGTCCTTTCTCTTTGACGGGTGTGATTGTACCATTTAAATGTAATTTGCAAAATTTAAAAAGCTACAACTACAAAAGGCGACTATCAGACAATCTGACCTGATGTTGGCAAATGAGTGTCATAATCAAATTCGAATTTTGGATGAAGTACTGTTATTGTGGTAAAATCTCAATTCCGGGATTTTGACCATCCAACCGGGATAAGACCCAAATTCTGGGAATTCCTTGTGTGCGCGGTCGAATCTGACCTCAAACACAATCGAGAGGGAGGGATGACATCATTTAGTAAAATGCTGAGCACGCTATAGAAATTTGCATGAAACTTATTTGAAGCTTGCCAGTCAACGGATTAGCCAGTTGTGATAAGACTTGCATGCAATTTGCAGCTGATAACATTCAGCTTTCAAATATTGACGGTTAGGATCAGGACGATCACTGTGCATTCACGTTATCGGTCAAATAATCAGAAGGTGTGAAGAAATGCTTTCTAAGTATGATGAAGTCATGTAGTTGGACCGTTAAAAGAATTAGCACTCTTTTGAACCAAAACTTTGAAGCTCCAGTGTCAATACAGAAATAGTAATAAAGTTGTGTGTTGTTGCCCGTTAAAAGCATTGTTCATCTCACAACGGCGCGAAATTGAGTAAAATGATAAATTGAGAATTTTGCTAATGCTGTCCAAATTCGAAAAAATGTTATCATCTGAAATTCTGAAAGCTCATCAAAAGCCAGATTTAATTTTGACAATCTTGATTTTGTGTTTTGCGTAATCGCTGCTGCAGGTGTCAGTAAATGAATTCACCAAAATTATAGATATATTTTTAGTTGAACTGGCAATTTAATGTACTAAATACAGCCTTTAACATAATGTAAAGCTTATTAAAAATAATGATCATAATTAATGAACTAAAATATCAGGTGTTTTCGAGTATTCAACTTTTTTTCGGTAAATTTTATTCGTGCTGAATCTTTTTTAAAAATTTCAAGATATTTCAACATCAATGCATCATGAGAGACTGATGGATAGATGATGCCATAAGTTAATTTTCATTTAAAATTCCATCGTCTGTATGTTGCAATCGTGCATCAAAGAAAACCTTCAATTCTCTAATGTGGGGCCTACTGACCACAATTGACCAGTTATGAAATTAATATGAATGAACTAAATTAAGAATTAAATCTAATTAGATTTATTAATGAAGAACGTATCATACATGCCAAGATAATTTATGAAACATGAGATTCACATGCTTACTGCATTCGTTGAAATTGAACAAGAACTTCGATATAAAAATTGCGTTTGAAAATTGGGTGACGTTATTGCAGGCTTGCCGTTGGGATTGGGATCCTAATGGGGATCCCAATAGCTATTGGGATTGGGCTACCAAAAACCTCCCCAATCCCAATAAATCCCAATAGATCCCAATAAGCCCTCTACCAGCAAAATATACATGTAATCGTTGACATTAATCTGAACGTTAGAAATGTTTTCGGGTTGTACTGAGCACTTCATCTTGCTGTGTCTTCAATCTGACCTTGCCTCTCTCGAATTCGAGCATTGAGAGCTCTTAGTGCATTCACACTAATTGACACAGTCAGCCTCAACCCTACTCTATGGCTTTAACTTCCCTTAAGTCACTAAAAAAATACGGAGGCCTTCTTGTGCCTCGACCCGTGCATTGCGCGTGCGTATGAGGCATTGATAGAAACGGGTAATAATATGACGCTGTAAAAGTGTCACACTGTGCAGGAGCAATGGCTTCAAAAGAGCCCGTGTGGCAACTTGTTTATTAGCACCGCAATATCCTTAATTAATAACAAGTGTGTTTGTTACTTGTACATACATATCAGCTATACACGTAGGCCCCTATAAGCTCTTATGCTAAGGCAGTCTTGGTGCAAAATTTAGCCAAGCAGTAGACCTATTATGCATAATTGTGTAAAATCAATTAAATCCCCTGACTACGTCCGTGGCCTTCGTCAATTCAAAAAGTATAACATATGGTAGGCCTAAGCGGTAAGCCCCGATGCAGCTTGGGGTCAACTTGCGTACGTTTTTAGCTCTAAAGCTGGCTATTGGGATCACAATGGAATTTCAATGAAACTTAATTCAGTCTGCCTCACGGAGTGTCGGAACGTTTCGAGTATTCTTCTTCAGCCCAGAATGAATCAAAATCAGCTCAAAATCAGCTACTACTAACAACAATGATAAAAGTGAATCTGTCACTTTCCTGAAACTGCCTTATCTCGGAGAAGCTCATCGTCGCCGCATAATTAACCTGTTGACCACCACTGGGCTTCATAAGGACATATGAGTGATCTTCGACACCCAAAAACCTCTTTCGCGTCATCTACAACCCGCAAGGGAACAGCAGAAATGCCCAACATGTGCGGCTTGTGCTACAGCAGATTTCAGAAATCAATGTTTCGCCAAGCACGCTGTTTACAAGATTACATGCACTGTTCCATCTTGCCAAGCAGTGTTGGACAGTCTTGTAGGACAATGAGGTCACGAATTCTCGAGCACCTTCATTCTACGTCATCGCATGTTTACATGCATATCAGCGAGCATCAGCTCCCTTTAGGAACACATCCCATCAAATGGAGAGTCTTAACTACGGTCACCGGTAAATTCATCCCTCGGAAATTTCATCCTCGGTAAATTCATCCCTCAAATTTAAAAAGTACTACTACTCATTACTAAAAAGTATGTCATGATCATAATGATGTAATATGCAATCACAAGGGCGTATATCAAGGAATTCATCAAGGAAAGTTAATCAATTAAATTTTTCATCAAATGTTTTCGACACCAAAATACCAATTTAGAGAGATGATGTTTTTATTAGATTATGTATAGCAGATGGCTACTAAAGACACACGTGTTGATAAGGCTGTGATATTTATTATTTGTGAAGCGGAAGCTACAAACTTGACTTGAATATCATGAAAACGAGATTATCAAAATTGTGATTATTAGCAAGTTCAATACATTAACGGATAATCTGACACGTTTTAAATTATCTTCCACATTATGCTTCCTGCAGGCCTCAAAATTTCCGTTTCTAGAATGAAATGATGCCGGAAGACATGCTGATATAAACGTTAGGAAAATGGCACAAATGAGTTGAGATGTAAACATTCTTTCAACCTTGGTTGTGACTTGAGCTGACTTAACTTGGTTTACCGGCTATACCGGTTAAGTTGTCTTGTTTTGATAAGAAAGATTTCACTTAACCTTTGCTTTTTCTTAGCGGAATAATTTTTGTGGGCTTATTTATAATAAGCTAGTATATAGCTAAAGCTTATTTATGTAAATATGACGGAAACAAATATGTATTATGCACATTTGTAAGAAATACATAAGGACAGTAAAAATAACAGCGAATCAATATATAAGTGTGGCGGAAAATAGTCACTGTGATACTTTCTACATTCGTACGTTATATCGGTACTAACATTGCGTACATACAATATAACCAATTCCCTGTATACACGTACATAAACTGTAATGCTTCATTAGTATCATCAATCATCTTAAGTACTTTAAGTAGGCATAATATTACTATAATAATAGTAAACCGAAGATTGAATTGTCCGAGGGATGAATTTACCGGGGATGATATTTCCGAGGGACGAATTTACCGCACGCCTTAACTACAATTAAAGATTGGCGAACACGCTTAGCAGCGGAAACGCTTCACATCAATGGACACCGCAACCTAATGAATGGCTGTGAGGGGAAGAGAACTTCACGATTTCTTCACACCTGATACAGTACTCTCCTCCCACTCACGCCAGCTACAAGGATGAGACATTCCGCCGGTGCACACGTGCACTCGTTATCTTCTTAACAGTGGACATGACATCTTTGTGATAACGACCTATGTACATAACTTGCTTGAGCTGATTTTGATTCATTCTGGACTGAGGAAGAATACTCGAAACGTTCCGACACTGCGTGTGTTTTCTCTATACCCATTAGGCCGTGAGGCAGACTGAATTAAGTTTCATTGAAATTATAATCTACTTTGGGTATGGCCAACAACTTTAAATCATCCCAATGGAAATTCTCATTGGGATTGGGTTTGAAATTCATCCCATCGGCAAGCCTGCTTTTTTGTGCAGTTATTTTTGGAACAATCTGTGTTATGCTTGTGATGAAGTTATTATCAACAATTAAATTATTAAGCGATAGATCAAATTGCCATGCAAAAGATGTGCGGCTGGTAGGATTCGAACGTACGACCAAGGTTAACTAGACCTGTGCTCCAGCCAACCAAGCTACGAGCCACTTATGCGACTGTGTCGATTGTCAGGCTCAAACCCTCACCACCACACATCAGTTGTCAAAGCAACTACTATAAATGAATAAATAACTCCTCACAATCTTGACCGGCGACGTTAAGGCAAGTAGCGGGGATCGATTGTCCACCAAAGCATCTTAAGCCATGTCGTAAATGCAATTAAGAATAATGAGATTAAATACACGATAGATCACATTGCCATGCAAAAGATGTGTGGCTGGTAGGATTCGAACCTATGACCAAGGTTAACTAGACCTGTGCTCTAGCCAACCGAGCTACGAGCCACTTCTGCGACTATGCGATTATGCACGGCAAGTTTTTATTCGACATATTCGAAATACTGCTAATTCAGTTTTCAATTTTGGATGCCAGCGGATATCTCATATCTCCGATCGTACTATTTCCGCTCCTATCATGATTTTTATTCAAGTAACCTACATGGATTTCCAAAATTACGGTATGTCTAAAAATTGCTTGTGCATTCTTGCTGCTCAAGATATGTTTGCAAATTGCTCAGTTATGCTAAGAATTCTCAACGAATTCTATCCCTTTTTATAGACCTGTCGTCATCAGTACTAGAGATCACAAATCCTGGACTATTTCTGATTCCGGGATCCCGACCGGATTAGGAGTCAATCCGGGATCCCGAAATTTCTGGATGGTCAGTGTTTTATTGCATTGTAAAACACATGTCATACATATCAGTGTTCCGCATACAGTACATATGCGTGTAGGCGCTTATTACTTGCTCACTGTCGATATATTTACTGACTGTATTGTGTCAACATAAGTCTAGCAACACGAACATATTGTTATATAATCTAATCGACAAAATTCACAAAATAAAAGCGACTGTGATGTAATTTAAGGATGTGCTCATGATGTTTTTCGGTTTCCATTTTATTAATCGAAGGTCTGACTCTAGCTGCTTAAATCAGTCCAATCAAAGTCGCCCAAGCCGAATCGTCAAAATGTAAAAACAATGTAAAAGTCCCTGACGACGTCATTAGTGATCTTCCTAATGACAGTGAATTAACAATAACCTTACAACCGCTACGAATCGCTGACTAAAGCTGCTATGGGATGAACCGGTAGTTTCAACAATCTCCAATACCACGTTGAGCAAAGTGATCGAGTGTTTTCTCGCGGTAGGTCATGTTTTTAGAGAAAGAAATGTGCGTGTATAACTATTAACTGTATTCAACACAGGGTTGCCACTAGGTCTGTATTTTTGAACCAACATTTATATCAACTGCCGCTATGATAAAGAAAGCATCATACAGTTATCATGAGGTGCTTGTGTTCGTGTTTGGGGTGCAATCTGCCAGTGTGAGGTCACCATAGAGTAAGTATATAATAAGTAGCGTCGACACAAAAAAGTATCTGTACACAGTGAAAATTTTCATATGAAAATATTTAGTTTTTACGGAGATTACGTTCATGCGGACCAAAAAATTATTTGACCAGTTTTTAGAAAGCTAATTTTTTTCATGTTTATATACTACCGAGATGAAACCATTTTATAAGAAGTATGAACCAAGTTGGATTTCTAAAGGAATGAATATTTGCTAACAAGCATCTTAATTAAGCAGAAATACAGCTGATCAAGGAAGTTTATGAACTGTAGTATAATGCAAGTTCATGCAAGTCTTCAAGGAAAAGCTGAGATCTTATTGTGCTTTTTCGGTTGGAATTTCAAGTTTTTAATTCAATTTTCATCGGTATGATTTCATGATTCAATAAATTCATGTTTCATTTCTTGAGTCAATCGAAAAGACAATTTAAGATCTAATGCCGCTCAGAAAAGCCATAGATTTCCTTATAGTGACATTGCCAGTATATCTATTGACATCAGTGGTAGACTACAGCCAGGGAACCCTAGTTATCGGCGCTACGCTTGACCAGGAAGTGACATTGAAATTTCACGCCTACAAGTTGAGTCTTGACAAAATTACAAGTTTCTATGTACTTTCATCATTTCATGTCTATTAATGCAGTGAACAAGTTGTCCGTTTTCAGAGCTGTCACAAATTAAAGTTTAAAGTTTAGCAGACTATTCCAAAATTTAGCAGTTTTCCAACATCAGATGAAGAGATGTTAGAAAAGTGGATAAGATGTATACCTCGAAAGTGGGAAAAAATGGACCTCCAAGTTTTGCGAAGTAATGCCAACAACTTTAGAGTCTGCTCTGAACATTTCAACGAACAGGATTTTGTAGAATCATCATGTGATACCAACAAGTGGAGAAAAACTGAACCTCGAACGTTGTGCAACAGAAGATTGAGTAAAGCCGCATTTCCTTCCGTCTTTAAAAATGCTCCAGCCTACATGTCTCCCAATGTACCACGAAAAAGATCGTCAGCCTCTTTAATGGAAAATCGACGTAAAAGAACATTGGAGGAAATGGAAAGGAGGAACACCGAATTTTTGTCTCAAGACATTGTAGATTCCTATTCAGATTTGAGGACTTATGAAGCGCCAAACCATCTACAACATTTCAATAAAGTGTGGATAAAATCTTTCCTATTTTTTTTTGTAATCGTTATCTGACAACGAGTACCGAAAAATTGTTAAAATCTTACCATCACACTGATTCTCCCTTTTTTTTTACAACTATGATGAAGCGAAACTTCACTCATTTGGTAGAGAGATATGCCCTTCAGGAAAGATTTCTCTTTTTTCAAACAAATGATAAGAAGAATGTGAAATGAAACTATCAAAGATGTCTTTTTATTACTGAGCAATTGAATTTGTTGACAAAAAATAGGCCCAAAATTCCCCCCGAAATGTCAATGATGTGATTCTTCCTTTTATATAATCACAGTGCAAGTGCATATGAGTTTTTGCGTGAACAAAAAACTGCTTGTCTCTACCGAGTAAGCGTCAGAGACAGCATGACTTCTGATTCCATTTTATTCGCCAAACAATGATACCATGATTCAATATTTTCTAACAAAGTTAAGAAAGACACGTCATTTTATGCATTGATGAGATTTCACGTACAAGAAGGTAGATTTGGTGGTGGAAAGATTATGGCGGATGGAGATACTTGGATCGACGCCTCGTTGCCCACGTTTTGTGGATTTCTTGTGTAATCATTTGAGAAATAAATTTCCATTTCCGTCAATTGTTTGGCTCCTACACAATCTGCAAACAGTGCTTTGCATAAATTGTTTCGTGAGAAATCTAACGTCTTCTGGTCTTCTGGAAGCAGCTGAGTTGATTACTACTGCCTTGATAAGTCGGATATTCCCCCAGAATCGCAGCTTTGTTTTTTTGTCTATCCTGATTGATTAGAATAATTTCAAGATCATCAATCCCATTTCAGGAGCTCATTGTTATTATGATATGTGACAAAACCATAAAAAAAATAATTATTTAACTCAATATGACAAAATTGTTGTGTGTTTTGAAATTCCTGACTTTGAAAATCCAGAAGTGACTCATGACATCTCACACTTCCGATCGTGGACTCAGGTTGATCAGGAATCAGGATCCTCTTCTGAAATCGCATATAAGCTTATACATCGTCTATCGGTCCACGGGGTCTTGAAAAACAAATGTTTTTCTGGCAGCGTCAGTGTGTTGCAGCGTCACGTTGCCATTGCTGCGGCACAGTTGTTTATCAGACGGACGGATTCGATTTTTTTATAAATAATCAACAGATAATGGTGATGATGCAATATAAAATATGGCGGCTTCCTGATGCGAATCCCATCCAGAAAATGAATCCGAGAATTCAGAAATTAAATGAATTAAAGAGTTCAGCTTTTGCTACACTTTTCTTCAACACACACAGTTTTAACAAGTTCCAAACTAAGGCTGTTTATCAAACCTGTTTTTTCTAAGCCAACTTTTCTGTATACTTGATCGAAGAATTGCAATAATTGACAGTATAATGATTTTTTTGAACAATGTTGGATAGAGCGTTGATTTCGTATGATTCGATGTTGTCATGATTGGAAATTTTCTATATTCTGTATTACAGGTTCTTCATTTTTCCTTTTCTTCTTGGTTCTGTCCGAGCCTCTCAAATTCAATTGATAATAAATGCGGGTTCTCACTCATTCTAAAATTGAAGGATTTTCCATGAAATCTTTTGCTTCATCATCATAGAATGAAGCATTTCGGATGCTTTCTGCTCTCGTCTATTATCATTTCTTCTGAATCATGGGACAAAATCATGGAAAAATGGGATCTTACCATACATAGTCATATCAATAAAGATTTTGAATGTCATCCATGAATTCCTATTTTCCAGGTAAAGAAGAATGATCGCTTAATTCTGAGGAATCTCTGAATCTGAAAATCATAATCGCTTCTCCTGATGTTGAAGATTCACTATGAATTCTTTGATCAGTCTCTCTGTTTGTCTCTCGATTTTCTATCTTGCAGATCAGACATTGTTCTAAATCTTGAGCACTCTGAACTACTTTGAACTGTCTCTACAAAAGTTCTCAAACGCAATGCGATTGAAAATGGAAGATAGAATCATCATTCAAAATAACGATCATTCAACAAGAGTGGTTGGATGTGTGACTGCCAGCAGCTCAGTGCATAGACAATTTTTTGAAAAACTATCACATCATCATGAGTGTCAGTCAAAAATCGTGACAGTTATTGGATGACCACAGTCGTTGGTCAGAGTCAGTTTCAAAATTTGCAATCTTTTTTTTGGTACGTTGCTGTAAATGCTATCATCCATATCTTGGTGCCATGCATGCGAATATTTGCAATATGTATTGGGTATTTTTGTTGTAATGTATTTTCTGAATAAAAATGATAAAAATTGTCATTTTTGTTTTAAACTTTAACTATTAAATTCTTTTGTAATTTTTAATGATTAGCAATATGGCCTTGGGTTTATACTGATTTTTTTAAACTAAACTTGTAATACATGGAGATAGAGATTGTCACGGTTCCTGTCAAGCACATAGAGAATGGATAACTAGGGTACTGTCATCCCATCCCCTACCTATCGTTCTCCCCCCCCACCCCCGCACTCACCCTAGTCAAATGTAGAACCCTGCTACAGCGTTATAGTGCATTGTCAGTAGCTTCCATGTCTACATGCAAATACAATGATATCGATCGATGGTTTTAGATTTGCAAAGTTGATGCATAGCCTTAAAAATGCCGAATTCGCAAATTTGCGATTTTGAAGTTTGCAAACTGGAAAATCCAAAAAAGTTGCTAATTTTCTAATAACTCTGCTGACCTCATTTCTTCATCTTTCTTTACCGTTTCTGCACCATCAGATAAAGCAGATCGTTATCTATCGCAGCAATATTATAAATTTTTGATGCTGTAGGATCTCTAGTCAGGAGAGAGCTTAGAAAAAGAGTACCCGTTTTTATTAATTAGGACCCACCACGCAGGGAAGCAGACATTTTTGAAAATTTGAGGAACTGAGAGAAAGTTTCGGGCATGTGCTACAATTGCGCCAAAGATAAACCTCAAACTATTGCGAGAACCTATGAAAAATCGCTTTACAAAAAGAGTAAAACATTTTGTACGAGGACTTTTTTTGAACAGTGTATTTTCAGTCAGTAAGAGATTTAAATGTGTAATATAGGCCTGTTAGTGATAACTTTGCAAACTATGGAACGAAATTTTATGATGATGTGTTTCTTGACACCCAAATCACATCGCACATGATGTATCACGATAACAAACCGGAAGTATTTTCTTCAAAACTCAAAACATTGTGTCAGATCAAAGATAGCATACTTCTTTTTAGAACAACGCTGTTTAACAATATAGATGACCTCTAACAATGGAGTAAAGAATACGTTTATGCAGTGTTCTCTGGATAAGCGGGAAGATGTTTGGAAACATCTCCATTGCATGTAAAATTCTCCGGTTAAGGGGAAGAAAGCATTGCATGAAATCCTCTCTTAAATGCATAGTTAAATTTGACTTTTGTTTATAGTGTCTGTCGTCTATGTTCCAAGTGTAAGATTGTCAATATTTACAATTTGTTTCCATTTGTTTCTTGAACATTCATTTATTATACTGTATACAGCAGTGTGGTAAAAATCTCTCCTAACTTCATGTCTCCGATGAGCTTTGGGATGAATTTTTGAGATGGTTTACATGTATACACCACATTTATACCTTAAAATTGCGCTTAAAAATATATGTCAGGCATTGAATGTGAAAGGGGAATGAGTTCCTCAAATTAACATTAGGTTCCTCTCCAACCATCTAGCAAATATGACATACTCACAGCGATGTTTTTTAGCTTTGGGTTATATCATGGACCTTATCTGATGTATGGAGCTTATTATGCCTTGTTGATATGAATGGAATGGGTCAATGCACACGTAGGTCTATGTTAAGTCATGTATTTACAGCTGCGATTGATGATTGCGTATTCATATCAAGGAAGTTTCGCGAAAATGTTGCTATTAAAGAGATAGTGGAAGCATTGCAAGCATCGCAGTTATTTAGGCTTCAATGAGTTCAGATCCAGTTATTCTTTTTAAATGGGAAGCAATCCTGGAAGAAATCTAAGCTAAGTCACCCCATTTATGCAGAGTAAACTACTCGTATTAAGTTTTCACAAATGATCTGAAATAATAGTTAACTCTGTATAAACGGGGTGATTGTGGAACGGAGATATCTTACCGGTTTATTTATTTCCAACTGAACTCATTCAACACTTAATACATGGTATTATCGCGATATACCTGTGCGATGCGACGCAACTCAACATGAATGATAAAGCTATTCTGAATCTTTATCAATTTGCGTGCTGTACATCAGCTCAGCACTCAGCTTCATCGGCAAATTGGTCTTAGCTCTTTTGGTAAGCTCGATGAGTCTTCTTACTCGATTATCTTATTCTTTAGAAGAGAATTTGATGCTTTTCAAGTAAAATATTTTACAAATTCCTGGGAAGTCCGTGAAATTGATGAGAAGATTCACGCAACATCAATGTAGATCAATATATATTGAAGTTTGAAGTATACTCGTAAATGTCCACAGATCGAGAAAACTTAGTCTATGCCATCCGCCTTTATTTTATCTTGAGCTACTTCAAGCTGATGCCATAACTGGTTTAGCCGATTCAGTTAAGTAGCGCGTTTTCATATCACAAGTTTGATGAAAATCCACTGGCCTCGATCTCACATGAATCAAAATATTGAGCATTTTAATTATAAACAGCTGTAGGGCAGTTGCGGTTTCGGACACGCTCTCTCGGGTCCTGTACGGGACTGGAGAGCCATAGTATTGTAGTCCGACTTCATGAATCAGCTTGTAAGCGGAATCCAATGTATAAGTCTTTCATCCAATGAGACTCGATTACAGGGAGTCGGCGGTTTTCTCAATATTCATGCAGCTCCGACATGTCACATTCCATTAGCTACGAATATGAACGGGACGCTTCACAAACACCCACTGGGTGGGTTCTACGAAATATATTCTACCTCAGTTCAAAACTTATATGCGCATCTTTTCGGAAAGGACTTTGTTAAAATCCTTGATAGTACTTATGTTCTTGAAGAGGATTAAGATAAGTGCGGTGCTTGATTTAAATTGACTTTTCCAGATTTCATCAACGGGCTATACTTTGCTTCAATATTATGCAGGGACGAGAATGGGGTTACGGGCGCCCACGGAGAAAATTCGTATTTCAAGGGACCCCAAATAGAAACATAAAAAAAGAATGCATTAGTCAGACTTATTGGGGGACCTCCGCGGATCCAGGGAATATTCTCATCCCGATTAAGATCTGTTATGGGAAACTAGTCATTGAGTCTGTGTTTTGTATTTCTGAAATGGTAACCCTGATTCGGCAGATTACTTTTTACAATCAGCGGATTTCTTTTATGTATGGTTCTCCTTACAATTGGAGAAATGCCATCGAATTCCGCTGACAATTTCTGGAGTCGTACTTTATTCATTCAATCTTATGATAAACAAAGAACGGACATTTGACGGTAGCAAGCTTATTTTTGGTATTATTTTGTTTGGAAGGAAGTCAATGAAAATATTTCGATGCATCGTAATGGTTTTAATTTGCGGTATTTCTAAATAAAGTCTTCAACATTATTCTAATCCGAAATCATTGAATTGAGATCACTTTGAGACAGAAGTCATTTTGAGGAAAAGTCATAATCATTGAGATCATTTTGAGACATGTGATCGCGTTAGGTCGCAAACGAAATAGAGGCTGGTCAGACGACATGGCATATCGCAGATTCTTATGTTTTGTCGACTTCGGCGATGTGGTCAGAACATGCACGACTATATTTATTAGGAGTAAAGTCCTTTCCTATGCTTCGACACCATCTAATGAACAAGGAAGATTTTGTTTGGAATCTGTGTAGAAGCTCATATTTTTACGCTCAGCATTGGTATTGTTGATGCATCCAAAGACTTAACACTGCATCAATTTTACAGCAAACTTAAAATGAATCTCCAGATGAAAATGTTGCTATTTGAAATGATGCTCTTTCAATTTGATGTTTGTACGTCACTGCACGTGATAAAAATGCATTTCGTTCATCGGTGCGTCTAAAATTTGACGCTTGATTGCTCGCTTCCATCCTTCTCTCATGTAATTGTCCCAACGCACAGATCATCAATGACGTCATCAAGTATTTTCATTCAGCTCTAGCGACATAACGAAGCATCTTTCACTGCTGAGAGTCACGTCGAATGACTTCTCTTCCAACGCACGTGCGATTGAGCTCATGCTTAAAATTTTCCTGAGTACACCTTTTAATTCATTGCTTATCCAGAAAATATGAGATACAAGTTGCCCGAAAAATGATAGCAAGTTGTCGCTTAGGATAATTGATTACAAATATACATGTATTGTATAATTTACAGTTCGATGTACATGTGCATGCAAATCCTCAATAAAACAAGTTCAATTAATCGATTGAAAATACTAATGACATGAATACAGTATGATTAAATAGAACGTGATTTGAACATTTTGTTCTCACACGTGAAGTATTATCAAGAGAAAATACTATTTTATCGAATGTGTGAACTTTCCTGTGATGATAGTGTGCATGAGTTCAATGCATTCACGCGCTTTTATGTTTTTAGGACTTCAGCAGGACATTGGATGACCCAGATTCAAATAATAATGTAATGTTTGTAAAAATCACAATTGCAATAAGGTTTGAGAAATTCTTCATCAAAGAATGTAAGCATCCCATGTTTCCTTCTAAAGAGGAAGCTGCATCTTAAATTCTACCAGTCACTCCCAAAAGGCTAGAGGTTTCATCGTCGGTACTATAAAAACATGAAAATTCTACTAGTCAAACTCCAAAAGACTGGAGGCTTCGCCTGCGGCGCTTTAAAAAACATAAAAATTCTGCTAGTTATGCTCCCAAACGAGTGGAGGTTTTGTCTGCGGTACTTTGCCTCTATATGGTTGAGCTCTGATTAATTGCTAACTGTGGCTTTAGTGCATTAATAATCAATGTATTTTTAGTCGCATCAAATGGCCTTTAGTGTGTAGTGTAGGCGCTTAAAGATTTGTGACTATTTAAAATCGACTCTTGGATTACCTCTAATCATATCGAAGCTGAAAGTGGGCGCACTACACGAGATACGCATCCTCATCCGTGGTCTCAACTCACCACCGAAAAAGTTTTTTGATGAGGGCGTTATGAGGGTGAGATTTTCTTTCGAAAGTCAATGAATTTAATTTATCTCTTAATGTCTTAAACAGCAGGTTCTTCCAATTGATAGATTCCCAACACGTATCTGCATGTTCAATTTTTCATTCAATTTTTGTTTGGCACATGATTGAGTGAAGGCCGAAGCGTCGTGCAGTTGTGAAATATCAGCATCCGTGAAAATTTCTCGAAATATATTCATTTTTCAAAATTTTTTCTGCATGCTTATTAACAGCTGATCTGCTTAGAGGTGAATCTAGACCCCTGCGCGGAAATTTTCTCGTTGGCAATTGGAAACACTGTCAGCAACTATCTTATTCAACTTTTGTTATAAAATTATGCGCAGTTCTGGGTTTTCTGATTTGTACCGTACATGTTGATGGTAAACTCAAATGCGGACAGCTGTAATTTTGATATGGAATACAAATAAATTTGAGTGACTCCACGTTTTTTAGTACTTGTCACTCTAGTATTAAGAGCTGGACGGTAATACGGTACACACTGTTCTATAATTATCACAGAATATTTTACCACTTGTGTTAAACCTGCTGTTTTTAACCTAATGTTTTTATTAAGGCCTTATGTTTTTATTGTTTTGCTCGCTTCTTTTAATGCTGTGTATTTGAATGAGATGATAGTCATAGCACGGTCGATATCGCAGTGAATTTGTCTAGCGAACGAAACTGCGGAGAAAGCAGAGAGTTTCCATCGACATAGAATCCTGGTGCTGGTATTGACGGTTTCACACGAATTGCCTGAGGTTGAGGAAGAAACATTATATTTATCTTCAATTTCTCATTGACGCATTGATGCCATTATACGGACGCATTGTCAATACACTATTATTATATCTATCCATGGACGTCGGAACTTTGTTGCAATTTCTATGTCGGTGTGTCTCCATTCGACTGTTCATCACTGATGACGTTGACGTGATGACATCCCTATCAACAAGGATGGTTAAGAATTTTCACGTGCTACCCGACCAATCAAAATGAGGCATCGCGTGAGTCACTCATACCTCAACAACACTGAAGCACAGCTCAATAGTCAGTGAGAATCCGCCTTCAACCAGTGCACTTCGAACTTCGTCATGGCGCGTTCCGTTAACAAGGATTCTCTGATAGCACGAAATTTGGGAATAACACTTGTCGTCTTGACCGGATCCTGTTTTATTATTGAAACAATCGCTTCGATCTCTAACGATGTAAATTCTAAGTGGCTTTCACTTCCCGCTGGATTTTTAGCTATTTTCGGCTGTTTGAGTGGTGTAATGAGCATTCTTGGTCATAGAAGGCGTGTGTATGGTTATCACTGTGCCTCACTTGTGTTGTCAATTCACACCTGCTTGGTCGTTCCTATATTGCTTTTTTTGAATACGTTCTCGACGATGGTTACAACCACAGCTACCGGCACATGTTCAAGGATGCTGTCTTCACCAAAACAATAATGGTAACGATCATTTCGGGGATTGCTTTTATCATTGCCGTAACACAATGCATTTACGACTGTCGTGTAATTTGTCCACGATGCACGGATACTTGTTGCACTCCAATTGCGTCAGACGGATCAGAGGAAGATAGAAGCATCGAATTTCGACCGCCACCTTATGTTCCGGGCGAAGGAGACGTTCAGATGCCAAAATGTTGATAATTTCGTTTCCGAACATTGGAGTCAGGAGCAGTTAGCCGCATGACAATCCAATTGACTAAACGAAGGTTTTTTATATGTGATCCAATTAGTGACTGAGGATTTTGATTTTGTTGTCATTTAATGCGATGTTTCGACGATGAAGCAATAAACTGTAATCTTCACATACAGTCTTCTTCCATCATATCGCTGGCGATGGCCGCTAAGTACTTGCCTTCTAGATGCGTAAGGTAAAATCAAAATAGTCCTCATACTGATGGCTAAAAATTTAGCCGGAAAATCAATGGCATTTGAAAGTTCGAAATTAGGCCTAGCTAAGATAACTGATAAAACTGGTTATGAAACTCGGCATTGACAACACTGCCCTAGGTAAAGCCACGAAATACAATCAGCATCTAAATTCTATTTTAAAATTTTAGTCAGTAGTCTTCATATACTGACACCTTTGGAGGTAGACTTCACGCGGCAGGGTAGCTCAATGGTTGGGCCACGCTTCATTAAGGGAGTGCAGAAGGTCCGGGGTTCGAGTTTGTCCCCCTCGGGAGGTAGCAGCGCTCTCACTAGAGCTTGCCAACACTAACCTGGTGAGAGTTACGTGTTCGAAAGCTGTTCCACCCTTACCTTACTAGCATGGTCTCGTGCCTCGGGTGGGGTTTGGATGAGTAAAAAACCGGATGGCAACAATTGGTTTGGAGTTGGGCAGGCACACTTGAGAAAAAGGGGATCGTCATTTACTTGCATATTCCACATATTCAAAATATCAAAACCGTCGCGGAGACGGGATGCGTGACGTGAGCAAGGCCGTCGTGATTTAAGCCGCTGAGTTGATGCAGCGGTGATACGATGACGGAAGAGGTGATATCGGTTGTTGTTACGAGACTCATAATGGATGGAGCAATCATGGATGAGATTCTTCCGGAAATTTGGCATGAATTTTATATGTCGTTGAAGTTAGCACCAACTTTTTGAATAGAGTTTGTACAGAATAGAAAACCACATGTACAGGTACTATTAATGACGCAGAGTTTGTACAGACAAAAATTTTTCCAAAATTCGAACTCCTTCACCTTCAAAATTTAAATTCGAAAAATTGGTGCAAGTATTGGTGCTACCTAGTTAGCGAGTTTGTACAGCATTCCGATGGAAACATTTAGATACAAGCACAAAAAACTTAGTTTGTACAGCAACTTCCAGCACCTTCACTACACGAACAACAGGTAAAAACCGCCAAAAACCGACTTTTTCAAGAAAATGATAAGATTTTCCAGAAAAGTACTTGGTGCTACATGAAAAATGAGTTTGTACAGTGATCTAACCGGTGGAAGAGTGTTCTACTAATCGAGTCTGAGTTTGAACACACACTTCTCCGACACTCCAGCACTCCTACGATGGTCGTCCTCTCTCTCTCTCTCGCTCTGCGTTTGAGTCTTTGCTCACCGTTAATTTTCTTTTCTTTCTTTTTTTCACAAGATATTGAATATCTCGTTTACGAAACTAAAATGGCGTAGGCAGACCGGTTACACATATACATGTACACAAGAAATATGAACTATGAACATGAGAACGCACATAGGAACGACGCAGGGAACGGCACACAGGAACAACGAGGATAGGATAGGCACATGTCTTCGATTGAAGCGAACAAACGTTAGATGCATTAGCATAATACACTATACGCGACATGAAATTATCGGAATTGAATCTTATAATGGAAATGGAATTGAATTGTACTGTTTCGACTGGAATTGAAATTTCTGCTCTGGAATTGGAATTGGAATTTAAAAAAATCAGTGGAATTTTTCCAGCTCTGCGTGGAGGTATTCAAACCAGCTACGGACATTGCCAAAGAGTTACCCAATCTTTTCACAAAAGAAGTGAATAATCTGTCTTATGAAATTCAACTGTATTCCGTTGACTTGGACATCCACTTTGTTCCAGGAGAATGCTTAGACTCATTTTGGAATCGTGTATTCGTATTAACGACAGAAGATGGAATTATTCGATAACCCTTAATTGGTAAGCTAGTCAAGGCAGTCCTAACGGTGTTTCATGGTTCCTTAGTAGAGGGGCTTTCATTTGGGTCGATATCAGGGCTGTGGAGCCGATGCGTTATCTCATCGGCTCCGGCTCCACGACACTGATGTGAAAGGCTCCGGCTCCGACTTCAAATTCAGGTTCTATCTATGCTGGTTATCCTGGATCCGTTGAACGGTTTTTTTGGATAACGGTGTGGCCTTTAGAGGCTTGCTACAATCATCAAATTAGTTTTCATTAACAAGCAACGACTTAAGTTAATAATAAAAATGATAATAGCCTAATATAATGACAAATAACATACTTGTCATATATTTTTGCATGAATTGACTATCTCTGAAAGATAAAATAAAGTTATAGCCAGGATTGGTTAAATCAGATAAAGATCTCCTGCAGTGGCTAAAAATAAATTGGCCTAGCTTGCAACCAGTCTACTACAAGGCTACATTAAATAAGACCACATGACTGATGATGATATACCTAATTAGCCGTCACAGGGGCCGAATAGTATAAGCTTTTTAACAAAGCTTGAATATGAAACTGGATAGCGTATGCCTCTAAATAGCTTATAGGGCCTGTATCTACTCGAACATGGAAAGGGTATCGGCTATATAGCCAAATATACCGTATCAATAAAGATATCAATTGCTTTATTGAATATTAAAGTGTATATAGGCTAGCTTAGGTTGTTATTGTTATTTGTTATTGCCTTTATTCAATAGTCTGTTGGTCCATGAATAATATGATCGGTGGGTAGCCCACGACTCATCATCTGTAGAAATTGTAATTTAGATAGCCTCATTGCAGTGTAGGCTAGAAATGTACAATTGAAAATTATACTTAAAAAAATTCAAAATATCTAATTTAGGACAAGCTTTGTAATTCTATGCAGCATAATTAATAAGTTAAGACCTAACTTACATTATATTAATTTCGTATTTTTCATTATGGCGTAAAGTTGCACTAAATAATTCATCAATGATTCATGTATATTATTATATTCAATTTATGTATAACACATTACCACTATTCCTCTGATGATGGTTAGGCTGATGAAACTGAACTCGGAGTATCACACAGTATGTTGCAGGGTGCTATGCATAATAAAAATTTGACTGCGAGCACCGAGCAGAAATCCCATCTACTTTGCTAGCTTTCGAATGCGCATGCGGTTTAATGTCTCAGACAATAGAAAGGGGAGGTCAAAAGGCGCCTTTATTGAGAGCGTCTCAGTCTTTTTATATTGTTTACATATAAGTCAACATGATATCACCATAAAGTGTTGACAGACTGAAAAAATAATAATGAAAATTCTTGAAATCCACAGTTCTATGACATTTGGGGAAATATTATTACACGATACGGCTCTTGTGCAGTCCTCCCCTCCCCCATTTTTTCTCTGGTCAAAAGATGCAACACCATTGGATGTCCGTTTCAGCATCACCGGTTTGAGTGAAGCATTGCGTGCTGTTGTAAAAATCTACGTGGGTAATTGCGATGTCATGGTCGCAAACTTTGTCAGCAAGTCAACATTGTAATTTGCCTTCGGGTTTTTCGCATTGAAATATACCCTTTGAATTTTGAAGTCAAAGGAAATTCATTGTGAATGAGATACCTTTAAAATAATAGGGCGCTACTAGAAGTGGCTGGGTCGCTTATTGCTACAGCCATGTGAGGACTTCTAGTCAGGTCATTCGTGTGAGTGTGAAGAGTTATCCCTCCAATCTAAATTGATCAAATTGAATAATCGATTGTTTTGAAAAATGTAGGTGGGGGGACTGCACATGAGCCTACAATACAATCTAAGGAAATTGGCATTGTCACAGATGCCAGTAGCCATACCGATAGATGATAGCCTACATAGTAACCGTATTAGATTTAAGACATTGCGCAAGAAATGTAGCTATATTATCTTTGCTGACTGAACTGGAAATGTGTACATAAATGACTGGCGACTTGTCTCTAGCAATCTACAATCATCTAGTTAGCATGCATATAACAAGTCTTCAAATTAATGGATTTTGGAGAATACGTTGTCAATATGGAAATTAGTCTTACGAAACATATGCAATAAAAAAATATTACACATGTATGTAAATATATAATAAATATAATACAAAAGAAGGCGGCAACTGCAAAGAAAGATATCGTGGAGGACAGATCATTGGTATACTTAAAAGACATATCTTTAGATTTCAAATGATTTAATTTTTTTATAATGCCAATTAATAACTTTCAAAATTCTAGATTTATATCAAAGCTCAAACTATCGGAGCCGGAGCCTTTGTGATAAATCGGCTCCGGCTCCGGCTGCGGCTCCGACCAAAACCATCGGCTCCTTAAGGCTCCGGCTCGGCTCCGGCTCCACAGCCCTGGTCGATATACATGGAAGTGTATCTGGATCCCTGCGCGGAAATTGTCCTCTCGACAATTGGAAACGCTGCAAGCACTTAACCAATGTGCCACGGAGACCAGTGGCTATAATCTGTCATGAGTTGCTTTTTGTTTGTTTCACTTTTTTGGGCCACCTGGTATTTTGTGTTTACAGTTTTACATTTTGTATACATGAAGTTTAGCAAAGTACAGTGCTAACTAGAATAAACTAGACTAAAGCTATCGGTGAAGGCGCCATTGCTAGATGAATCGCTTTCTATTTAATGGATCTGATTAATGCTTTTATATCCGAGCATCTGCTAAACGAGCTGAAAATTTTTAAACGTAATGCGACTGTATTGTTGCGGTTTAGGCAGCGACACCACCGAAGAAGGGGGCATTGCCACAAGCCTATGCCGGATCGATTGTCGGTTTACACACCTTCATCGGGTCGATTATAGGTTCACACACCTATAACGGGTTGATTGTCGCTCGGATGTGCCGCGATATTTTCGCGTTAAGTCTTTTAACTTGGTTCTTTTGAATGAATGAATGGTTTAGCTTCACTGACAACTTGCAATGACACTTTCGGGGCTCGACCTCTGGACCAAAAGATCGTTAAGCCAAGCACTTAACACCACTGTGCCACGCCGACAGTAAACTTGGTTCTCTTGGAATTTCTATTTCTCCTTAAGTTTTATAAAGACAAGTTGTCGTTCAAATAAACATCACTTTCTGACTATATTGATGTCTGATTCAGATTTCATTACTCTTAATGGAGGAAAATAGACAATAGGAGAATATTTCTTTTTCGTGATGCAGTGGTTAGGAAGTTAGTTTGACGCCGCATGATGCGATACTTTTACATTCCAGATGCCCAAATTTCCGATGCACCGTCAGATCTGGCCAAAGTTCGAGAGATTTCACGCATTTTGGATGATCTTAAGCGTCTTCATTATGGATCTATGTCTCTATCCACATGGGATCGATTCTCTTCATTGTTTGGAATACTCAATCCTGCGAGGAACGCTTTGGGAGACATAAAACGGATAATGGAAACGCCAATTCGTGAGGAGATGAACATTGTTCATGTAAGTTGTCTATCATATTAGAATGACATCTTAGGTATACTTTCTGGAACAGAATCCGTACATTACTTGAGAAAAATAAATCATTTTATCCGCCCTCAAATACAGCTGCTCATAAACTTATCAATTACAGTAGGCGCCATATTACTCGGGACACCTGTGTTTTCACAATACTATCTGAATGTAAATATACACATCTACCGACTTTACCCAAATAATTTTTACCGTGTTCAGATGAATAGTTAGAGAATCCACAGACAGGAGTTGAGGTATTTTATTTTTTGAGTGTGACGTGGAGGAGAATATGAAAAGAGTGAGCGACAAATTACATGGGACAAACTTATATGATGCATCACTGATGCTTGAAACATCAAAGTGGATTCATATGATCGGGGATAACTTAACCCATTAATAAATTTGAAATTTTCAGATAAATTCTGCTATCTTCCCATGTGTATGCATTGCTAATTTCTCTCGAGTAACATTTCATTAGCTGGCAAAATTTTAACCAAAACGCTGGATGAAGAACTATTAAAATCAAAGGAAGCTGAAGCATTATTGCTGTTAGGACGAAGATAATATCTACCTGACCAATTGAAGAAATAAGAAAAATAAGCAAAGCTTCCGTAGCAAAACCGGGAGATTTTGCGGCACTGAAAATCTCGATGACATGGCAAACGTGGAAGAAAACCCTGTAAAATCAGGAAAAAGGATCATATTCTCCTCCGAAAATCGCAACAGATTCCTTTCAATGATGCTCACCAGTTGTGCGTGGAATAGCTGAACGATGGTTCTCAGACGATTGAGAACATGTCGTCGCTCGGCGGTTCCTCGCATAGTGTTCCAATCAAGGCAAACACTATCAAAGATACGAAAACTGATTTCTTTGCAAAGAGGCGTTTATTGGCCTATGAGGGTCACTTGGATGGGGCGTTATCAGCTCAAAAGGTCATGGTAAGCTGCAAATGGTTGAGGGCAATGTGATTGCATCTGAGTGCGATAATGTCTTAACTCACTCATTCTGCCAAAACTCCGTGTATTTCAGATCGGAGATGTTACATTTATGTGCGGTGGGACACTATACCATAAAATCAAGATCATAGAGAGTTACCTGAGTAGCGGCAATATTGTCAAACTGGATTGGCATATGAGCTCCGTGCCAGGTTTGAACCCTATAAAAAACTTTTGGTGTGTCTTTAAGCGACAGATATCCTCAGAGAAGACTAGTATTGGATAAGAAATCATCACATTCGAATGTGGATCGTCATTGACACAGCGATGCAGCATTGATTCATGCAAAATTCTTTAACCCATTATTTACCAATTTTTTTTCTAATGCTTTTGAATGAAATTTTCTGATAAAACATACATTTCCACATTGTTTCATGTCCACCTTAACTAATCATCTGCATAATTTGTAAATTATAAGAGATTTAAAAAAGTCGACATGTGTCGACCATGGTAAATATCCGGATTTTTGAAAGAAATATTCGTATGTTTTACAAAGTACTTTTCTATAAGTTTTGGCTGGAATCTTTTAATAAAAGTTGCATTTATGCTTTGTTTCATGTCTACTTTATCTTATCATGTACTTAAGTCATAAATTATCCGAGATTTAGAGAAGCCGACATATGTCGACCATGGTAAATATCCGAATTTTTCAGATTTTTCAAAAACTTTTTATCTGTTTCAGTAAGCTTTTTGGTAATAATTCAATTGATAGTATACTGTTATTATTGACGTCATATTATATTTTAGTGTATTGAAAATGTACCGATTACATTTTTTTATTGAAGACAAAATGTGATAAAAATTCTAAAACTGCATCTCTACATGTAGCTTTCAGCAAAGCCTACTGTCTATCCTGATACGTAGGAAAACAATCGATGTGAAGGCCTACATCGCGTCGTAGTTGTTTTTTTGTTACTGCACATTTTCGTTGGCGACTCTTCAAGGTCGATTGAATGAAATGTTGTCCTTCTTGCCTATGAGCACTAAACGCATGGATTTTCTAGGTGCAAAATCGGGAGAAACAGCTTTGCGCTTCGGCATTTTGTCAGAAACTGATATAAAATGCTTCTATTTAGGCGTATTAGAATTTTTGACGTCACACGAAATGCGCGCAAGTGACGTGCGATGCAACTTATCATCTGTGAGGGGAAAAACATTGGAAATTTACCATCCTCACACAGTACAACGTCACACTTTTAGTTGCAATTCAAGCCTGTTCCTGCCCAAATGCAATTGCTACACGATATGCGCGTACGCAATCGAAGCAGAAATCGCGAAGCAGAAATCGTCATCATGTATGATAAAACGAAGTCGTTTCAAATTTACCACGGCCAGTATCAGAAATTTACTACTAAGATAAATCAACTATTTTCTCCGGAGATTTACCACAGTCGACATTTGTCGACCATGCAAAATCAAGTATAAATTATCGAACTAATGCTTGCGGAAATGAAATTCTAAAGGCACGAACGGTATTTTGGACGTAAAGAGTCTATAAATTTAACCGATGAGAAAGGGAACTGCCTTAAATAGTTCTAAAAAAAATTAAAGCGTAAAAATAAAAAAAATGATAATAATAATAATAATATAATGCACTCTTACACGGAGGATTTTGAAAAGCGAAATTAGTTAGGAATTTGAAATAAACGCATAATTAATATTGACAGAGACTTGATTGTGATATTCCTTTACTAATCTTCATAGATATATACCATTTTCCACAAAATATTCTTGATTTTCAGAGAACGTGTTAAAACTGAGTGATAGCTGTGCTCAAACGAGCGCCAGCGGTAATCTCCGCTAGAGATGTTCATGTAAAGTTTTAACGTTGAGCCTTTGTTTTATCATATGTCAAGTGGTTATATTCTCTTTTATTGAGTTACTAATGCCACGTCTGAATGATAAACATCCTTATATTTAGCGAAACGGATGAATTTTCATTTTGTCCCAAGTAGTTTGTCGCACACTCTTTTTAATCTTTTTTCCACGACACAATAAAAAAAAATATCTCAACTATTAAAGGCAGATTCTCTAGTCGGTATTCATTTGAATAACATGGTGAAAAAATGTTTGGATCAAGTCGGTAGATGTGGAATTACATTAAAATAACAGGAAAATACAGGTGTGCCAAGTAATATGGCGTCTACTGTAAGCTGTTTCGGATTTTATCATGAAACCATTGCCATTAAAGTGTGGCTGGCCTGTTGTTATTGTTCAACTGTTAAATAATTGCGGCTGGCGCTGTGGCCTTGTGGCAGAGCGTTCGCTCTGCGTCCGAGAGACGTAGGTTCAAACCGTGGTCGGGTCAAAATCGACAGCGATCAATAAAGATATTTTATCAACAGCAGTAGCCCAACATAATTATCCGTCTCGATTTCTTTCCGTGCTTGTTTCCGTTTCATCACTAAAACATCGAGACAGTTAAATCCCCAATTAGAAAATTCATTCATACAACCCACCCTCGAATAGAAACCGCACTCAAAACGTCATGCAACCAAGGGGATTGTGGTCGTAAAAGTAAGATACCAATGCCTTTTACATGTTCCGTGAAAATCATTCACTGAGAATTCTTTCTTGAGAACTAAACGTAGATTTTCAATTAATCAGCGTCTCAGCGTTCCACTGAAACAGTGTTTCCATGGTTGCTTAGTGACCTAACTTATAGAAATATCTTTATGTGAATTACAAATGTGAATATTAATCGTGTGACATGTCTTCTTCTAATCAAATTTTGCTCGGGGGGAGAGCCCTATACATTTATTTTAGTACTCAAAAGCCAGAATAGCTAGCTTTTCTATACTATTTTCTAATGCTACAATCCTGGTTTTTTGTTTTTCAATTTTTGCGTGCTTCTTAGAGCAAATCCAAATTTTATCAAATTTAATCCATCAGAACATCAGAAATTTGACATCTATTCAAAGTACTCCTTGAAAATCGAGAAATTTTGTTAATTTCTTACAAAATTAGGCATCTTGATCAATTCAAGTTATTGTTAATGGACCATTGACAAAATAGAATTGTTAACATGCTCATTTATACACGAATGCTTGTTTGTAATTATCATATGAATAATGCAGCAATATCATACAAACACTGCTCACAATCGGTTTACAAGTAATACTGTCAGTTTTCCTCTACAAATACTGGAGCCCTCTCATAAAATAGACAGTATATCATGCCTCACAAGGTTTTTGATGCATTTGTTTATGTAGATGTTCAATTGCTATTTTCTCTGCTCAATATTGAATTAAGATTTTAGCTGACCAATTTTAATCACATGTATAAATTCAAAAATGTCCTATTGAGCTGGTTTCAGCATGACTAAACAATCTCAATGCATTCAAACCTGTAATACACTCTCCGAACATTGTCTTAAGACGTTTTCATGCGGTAACAGAACGAAACACATCGTTGATCAAAGCCATTTACCATCAACTTCCAACAGACACTCAAAAAATCAAGTAGGAAAGATATGAAATTCAAATTTTAAACTGCTATTTTTAGTAGCAAGATGACAGTTTGCAAAATTGATGCCACCAGTGAAAGGAGTGTACTTCAATTGTTTTGTGTAGCAGTTTTGGGAACGATGTATTCGTAGAAACATGGAAATTAGGTGGAGGGGTTTTCGGAGCTCAAAATACCCGGGGTTGCAACTTCGCAGAAAATTACTTCCACTTAGCAAATAACTTTCTTAATGTAAAAGGAAGAATTCTGCGTCAAATGCGCGGATGACACTGTGCGCGCCCATCGAAGCAAAGGCAAGCGTTTTATTGATTACCTTGGATTGAAATTGCGATATTTATATACTCGTATTGTATGTTTTCTTGTGTTTTAAGCATGGTTGAAAACAATGTTTTTAATTTTTGTGTTGCTAATTTTCGGTAAAAGTCGTCTTTTTCTTTTTCAACACACAATGCACGAGTCTTAAGACGATGCAATCCCTTCTGTGCATATTTAATTGCGTATGAAATGTCAGAAAATCAACCTGTTGACAAATGCACTTTCGAAATGCTACTAGAGTGAGTACAGTTTGCTTTATAACCGCAGGCAGCGATAATCGGGTATACCGTGTGTTCGTAAAGTCTGGAAAAATTTAAAATTCAAATATTTTCAAAAGTGAAATAAGTGGAGAAAAACATTTACTCACACGTTTTAAGTCATTAAGACAATATTATGAAAATATCATTTGTTTGTGTCTATCTTGCTTTTCAAATTATAGAGATCATTTTAAAAAACAAGCTAAATAATCCAATTTGAAAGACTTTATTCAAAACTACCACCACCAACTTCTCTCAAATAATCAAGTCTAATACGGATATTGGACGCTCCAGCTTACAATGCTTGCGGCGTAGCACCTTCACTTACTTCTATAATTCCTTTCTTCAAATCCTCCTTCGATTGAACAGGTGAGTGAAACGTGAAAACTTTACTCTTGAGCCAAACCGAAAACCAGTAATTAAGAGGACTAAGGTTTGGACTGCGTGCGGGCCACGGTACATCACAGCCTCGGCTGATTAGTCGATGTCCAAATTGTTGCATCAAAAATTGTCGAACTTTCGTAGCAAAATGTGGAGGAGCTACATCTTGCATGAAAATTGTTCGACTAAATGCACGTCGTTATTTCAGTTGAGGGATTACGTGATCCTTAAGTATTGTGAGGTAATTATCGGCATTTACTGCTCCATTAGAAAAGAACGTGTCAGTCCAAATTGGCTAGTGAAACCCATCCACACAGTGATATATGGAGAATGAAGAGGTTGTGATCTCTAAGCGTGAGGATTCAAGTCTGACCATATGCGGCAGTTATGTGTATGGATGGTTCCATTGACAGTAAAGTTGGATTCATCACTCCACAGGATGTTCGAAAGTTGATCCTCATTTGCTTCCAACCAATCAGCAAACACAAGTCTTGCTGATTTATCGGATTCCAGCAATTGCTGATGTAATGAGATTTTGTAGGTCCATAACTGCAAACAAATGGGGCTATTTTATGAACTGAAGTCTTCTGTATATCAGCTTCCATTGACACACGGCGAATGGAAGTTTGTCGCTATGCAGAAGCGATGGCCTCTTGCACAGAGGCCACATCTCCTCACTTAGTCTAGGACGACCGGAACGTGGCTTATCATGCAGACTGCCCGTTTCATAAAATTTAGTCATAAATTTGAGCACAGTCGCAGCAGAAAATGGGTCTCGGATCATATTGTGCCTGCGTTTGAATTCGCGAAGAGCAACTGTAGGACTCTTGTCACGCAAAATGTAACATTCTAGCAACTCTAATTTCGTGATCAGTTCCATAAGCTAATACCATAGTCTGACGAATGCTTCAAAAGCAAAAAGACAATACCATGAATGATATGCGCGAACAGATAGATAAATAGGGAAGTTTGGCAGTAACGTATGACGTCACATGACGCTGTAATCAAACACCAAAGTTTTTGAAAGACCAAAATCACTGTCTGAGACAGTTTCACTAAGACATGTTTGGGACTTGGCTCAAGAGTAAAGTTTTCACGTTTCACTCACCTGTTCAATCGAAGGAGGATTTGAAGAAAGGAATTATAGAAGTAAGTGAAGGTGCTACGCCGCAAGCATTGTAAGCTGGAGCGTCCAATATCCGTATTAGACTTGATTATTTGAGAGAAGTTGGTGGTGGTAGTTTTGAATAAAGTCTTTCAAATTGGATTATTTAGCTTGTTTTTGAAAATGATCTCTATAATTTGAAAAGCAAGATAGACACAAACTAATGATATTTTCATAATATTGTCTTAATGACTTAAAACGTGTGAGTAAATGATTTTCTCCACTTATTTTACTTTTGAAAATATTTGAATTTTAAATTTTTCCAGACTTTACGTACACATGGTATGTGAAATTGCGATGCTATGACTGACTGTCACCAGCATCACCATGGCAAGGTTACTAAACTCACGAAGATAGCGTGTACCACCAAACTTCATGAAGAAATTTCTATTAATGATTGCTTCCTATTTGATTCCGATGATGAAAATGGCGTTGATATCCTTAATCAAGAAGTATTTTTTGTGCTGTTTCTATCCATCCAATATGGTTGCGCTGTCAATTTTTGTTTTCTTTTGCGAAATACTGGCAATATACATGTATTTTTCAATTGTCACTTTGTATCTTCCAACATTATGTGGAATAATTTATTATTCACTGCTTTTCGGGTTTACTTTTATTTCTCTTAATCTGGTTAGATTATTTACTACTTCTAAGGTGAGCCTGTGTATCAAAATTAATTGAAGCAGAAATGACAATAATATATAATAAATAATCTATTCTAAATAATATATATAAATAATTTCTATTAATAATAAATATTCAATAAACTTTGCACCATGTAAGTGGTTATGTTAAACACCTTAAATTGGCTGAGCGTTTAGGTTGTGTCCGCTCAGTTGCTTGATATGCGCGCTAGAAGGCTTGTCGTCACCTGTTCACAGACAACAGCATTTTCTTCACGTCGCAATTGCTGACACTTGTGTCCGATAAGGGAATCGATAAGAGATGACGGCCGACGGGACAGGCGAGGTTCGATATGAAATGATCAGCTATGACATGATCATGTGAATTGCGAAGTAGCAAACTATTCACTCACTAATTACTTCATTTAATTGGACAAACCACAGTTTTCTAAACCAAGTGTCTCAGCTGACCAAGTGAAGTTTAATAACCAATTAATAATGGGCATGCAATTAAATTTTATGAGAATAAACTAGAGATAAAAGACATCGGGTTGTGCAACGATTTAGGAAACGAACTGTATATGAATTTCTCCCTTGTCTTGCAGATGAATCTCATCCAACCTGGAATTTCAAATTTCTTGCGAACATTCATCACAGCTCGAATGGAATTAGAAGACGAAGGTGACCAAACTGGTTTCCTAACTGTGGCACATCTTGCTCACGCCGCCACTGATTGTCAACTTTTGGTAGAGGAAGTCCTAATTCCTGCTTACCGATGGACTTTACTGATTCTCGGTCATCGACCACTATTGGCGGAGGAGCTTCGAGAGGAACTGAAAAGTAATGGAGGCCGCACGGGACCATGTGCGCACGCATTCGCCTTGGAATTAGTTCGCTGGACACTTATTGGCTCTCAACTGAGTAGTATGCAGCTGATCGATGATTGGCGGATGTCTCACGTGGACTATCCGACAGACTCTATTCTTCTTTACGATCTGAGGTCAGCTGTTAATGAGCCACAGTTATGGACAGACCCGGATATGTTTCTTCCGGAGAGATTTCAGAGAAAAGGAACTGAAAAAGTCAACCCGAATGTAAAGGCACTGGAATCATTACTTGAAGCGAGCTCGTGGGGACTGTTTGTTCCTCCGCATTATCTTATACACATGATTGCTACCGGAGCAGCTCAAATGTCTTCGCTGCTGAAGATCAAAGTAGAAGGCAACAGTGACTTTCAACTTGCCTCTCATTCGATCTGTCGCATGCCCGCTCCATTTAGCTTTCAATTGCGAGAGCGATGATCTCACAAAGCATTTCATAGGTATATTGCCAGCCAGCTCTGCTTAGCTTGTTGTAGTGAATTTTTAGTTACAAACAAGGATGGTTGTAGCGAATTTCTCGTTACAAACAAGACTTGCTGCAGTGAATTTCTAGTTACAAACAAGACTTGTTATATCGAATTTCTCATTATAAACAAGGCTTGTCGTAGTGAATTCCAAGTTTCAAGCAAGGCTTTTTGTAGTGAATCTCTAGTTGCAAACAAGAGTTATTATTGAAATTGTAACCAGTTTTGCTGATCAAGCAAATTGTTCCATTGGATTACATTATGTGACAGAGAAAATGATGTCACCCCATTTTTTGGGCGTTTTGGGGCTCTAACTTGTCAATTCAAGTACGCTTTACAACATTCATTATGGGATGCGAAGTGTGTGTTGCAATTAAACAGAATGCTACTGAATTTCTTCACATGGGAACAAAATGAAAAAGCAGGATTCAAGTATCTCACAAACATTGCGCAGTAAATGACGACAGTCACGATTCGGCTACAATTACTGAAGATGTAAAAACTCGTCTTTGTTCAAACTCGAAGCACAGCATCAGGTCATAGCGAATATGAATATGCGCCCATAGTTATGTAAAGACGTGCTGTTAATTCCGCCTGTTCAAAATAACAAAGCATTTTGCACTATTTCGGTTTCATAAAAAGATAATTAGTCTATCTGTTTTGAATTCCTGAAGTTGAAATTTCACCAGTGACCCTCATGTGTTTGAAGATAACGAGAAAAAGAGCGAGCTCCACAAGTAATTCATATTTTGCATGTGTATTAGCCTTATATTGTTTTACCTCTGCAAAGGGCTCATGCCCTAAATTTTGGCGTGCTAGTTATTTCCTTATTGTATTTTCAAAGCTTTCGAATGCAAGGGAAATTTCTGTGTGTTTCTTTTCTGCAACTTTTCGGTTTGAGTAACTTGTTTATCTGAAATTGTGTATTGTGAAACCAGCTAAAGTAATTTGTACCAAAATCCATTTTTGGTGAAAATGCCATTTGGTGAATTGATGAATTGAAATATCTATTGTTTCTTTTTGTGTTGAAAGTCTTTCACGCTTGACGGCTAAAGTATTTTCTTATTTTTTGTGAAATTGTGCCCTTAATTTTTGTTACTCGTATATTTTGTTTGAAAGGAAACTTAATGTGCAATTTTAGAATCTCTCATTAAATGACATGAACTTCACTGTTAATTAACATGTTGCTAACAGATTTTCCCAAAAGTAGCTTTGTTGGTTTTCTCATATCAGCTTTATTCGCTCGATCAGGAATAAATTGTTGACTGTTTAACCCAAGCATCAGAATGCAAAGAGCATTTATGTATTCACAGATCAGTGATTCAATGTGATGAGAAAGTTTGAAATCCGCGGTGTAGAAATTGACTAAATTTTGATTTCTTTGGTGAATCATAATTCAAAATCCCAAACTCATAGGCAAAGCTTGAAGATGAAGTATTGAATCTATGAGGAATCAACTTACAGCCATCAAACAATCTAAAGGCTAGTGTGTGCTTAAATATTCAAATTGTAATATTCTCCATAGCTTCATATATGCTACCAGAGGGAGCGGATGGAATAATAAATGGCCTAATATTAATTGACTTCTCAATTTTTTTCTTGTCCTACATCATTTTGAGCGATTGTCAAACGTCAGAAATTTTGCTTGTTTGGATTGCATAATTTGACAATGGCAACATTTGAATCCTTAACCAAATGCGAAATTATGGAGAATAACTCATTTCAGACACAACTTTTGCTACGAGCATTGACCGCCATACGCTGATGCGACCTATCACTGTTGAAAATGTATAAACGGTGCTAATTGTTCGGTAGGCCCTACGCGAGAAAGCTCACGGATAAGAGCGAAGCATGTGCATGTAAGGCCTACTTGACAATCGACAATCAGCAGTATTCTATCAGAAATGCTTTGAAGCAGAAGGGAAAAGTCTCACAATTGCTACGGTACCTCACGATTTGACAAAACTTGTTAAACCTGTTGTCCACTTAATCTGTTTTCTCAATTGCAACTTTGTCAACATCAATTGATTCTAAATTGCAATTCGTTATTGTACATTTATGAAATTGTCGTACATCTACTCTTGTATTGATTTAGATTTAGATCACATCGACCATAGAAATCTGACAATCCCGATTTTTCCAACACTACAACGAAACTGTTTAATTGACGAACACTGCCCACGCTGCCCACTTTAAGGACTAAAAATAGAATGAACTACATTCTACGCCATGGACACGCTTTAATTGTCATGACAAACGACACGAAGTGGCAGATGGCGCGCCTCCGGTCTTAGGGCTAGCTAGAGAACTTTGGCATCATTGCAGTTTTGAAAAGATTCACTGCTACGGCGGTAGTGATGCAAATGGAAAATTTTGAAATTTATTTTTCGGTGATTGACGCTTTTTCCTTTGTTTTGGAGACTTATTATAGTCGTTTGAAAAGAATATATATAAGTCCGAAAACTTCTCTATCAACCCTGTATGTTATCTTTTGGTAACAACTGCACCTTTTCCATGTCTATTTCAGATCTTTCCAAATGATTTTCAGATTTCTAGCTGAATTTCAAATATCTGTCACAGGCTCAACTTTGAGAAGATCTTTAATTCAACTGGAGATCTCCAATTCATTTGGATCATATCTGAAATTCATTTGGGCAGATCTGAAATCGATTTGGAACTCTGAACCATCTGAGCTATAGAAATGGAGGATGTGTATCCTCAACGAAGATATCGGACGATGCGCCAGAAGTTTGAAGCTATCATAGATATTCTTTTACTCATCACAGATATCTTCAGTTTCCAAATATCTCACGAGTTTACAGTATTTATATCTTTCAATGTGGTGGCTCATGAATACTGCGTGAACTGTGTGCTTATACTTCATCACATGTTCATCAAAACATGGAGAATTTGGATCACTATGATCAACGCTGCATAATAAAGCTTAACTTTGAATCGAACAATTAGCAAACTCCAAAATAAAGTACATTATCTTTGCTCCAGATCTTTCACATTGCATGAAATTATACCCCTATTGTAATGCAAGATTCACGTTATCCCAAACGGTGTCTGTGTGATAATTAAAAATGATAACAATTTATTACAAGTCACTGCGGTGGCAAAGGAATGTTCAAAAATCCGAGGACGGAAATCGTATTGCTACGATCGCTTTAATCGAAATGATGATGAAATCAAGAGATTTAGACCCAATTTATTGGTACGCATCTGCCTCGGCATTGGAAGCGCTCAAATTATAGGGCCTATAAAAAAATCAAAATTATCCGGAAAATTTTCATCACTATACGGCGGTAATGTCATGATCATTTTTTTAAAGGAATTCTTTCAAAAATTTGCAACTATCGCAATTGTACAGCAAGAATTTGCAATTTTTGCAAGCTTCAGCTTTCTTAAGATTTGGTGCAGGCAACAGTGATGTGCAAGGGCGGCCGAGAAGCTGAACCATGATTTTTTGTTTGTGCCAGTCTCAAGAAAAAAAGAGACTGAGACATATACTTGCTCTATGGACTGAGAGTCAATAGCAAAGATAATGTATATTATATTATCCATTGTCTTTGGTCAATAGATTTCAGAGCATGAAGCACAATAATATGTTGGCATACACCTGCGTTTACAAAGAAAAGTCGACAATCCTGTGACGTCTTCATCTACACAATTCAATTTCACTTTTTCAGAGTACTTATATGCGTCGAGTTACTCTTGTATTGACTTACAGATTACTTGCATTAAGTGGCAATTATCTAACTCGATGAGAACAACAGGTTCGATTGCTATTCTTTCAATTGAAATTGAACTATTGATTTAGGAAGAAGGTGGAGGGGAAGAATAATAAGGGTCATGCATAGGACGTGCTCCACCATAGACATCAACAACTAGGTCCGATGTCTATGTCCTCAACTGAGTTGACACCGGTTGACTGGGTAAGTGTGGTTTTGATTAAATTGTTTATCACAATATCTGTGACTGGGAAACTGACGTTCTCCAACAATGTATGTAAAATCTTGATGCTATTTTGTAGGTTCAATTTATGATCGTTTACTCAGTGGTCGCTGGTGTGGTCACGTCAGCAATAGTGGCTTTTTTAATACATTAAAATTTTTCATAAGAATAATGTATATATTTTCAAGTTGTTGCCTTGTCAGCTGTTTGCATAGGTTACTTTACTCGTCATTATTGTTATCATTTTTCTATGATCTGTATGCGGTTAAATCGTTGTCTAGCAACTTGCTCAGTTAAATTATGCATGAAATCAATCAAAAATTTTGATGCTACATCAGTTGAGATTGAGTGACTTGTGCGCTGTTCGATCTGATGTGCTTGTTCGCAGAAGTATATTAAGACAGATAATTGAAAAATAATCGAGTCATTCTAATGTTGGGAAGTGTCCTTCGACTTGCATCAACGACATTTTTTCAGATCTATATCTGAAATATGCTTTTTCTACTAAATATTGAGTCATCTTTTCTTGTAGTTGGAGTTCTTGATTAAATAGAGGTCAGTGTAATTGATCTCATCTATCATTGTCTGTCAAGAGAGCAACTGACATGTCCAGTGACGTATAGCATAATATCTACTGTTGGTCGAGAGTGCGGAGACCACACTCTTCTTCAGACAGATTCAGTTTCAAAGTAGTTATTCACTGCATCTAAAATCTTACATTTAGTTGAAAGCAGGTAGAAGGTTAATTCATTATCAATCTCAGTCTAGGAAAAAAATCTACGCCTGAGCCGTTTGCTGATGTCACTGAAGGAGCTCTTCGACAAGCGCGACGGCCATCTTAGCGGAGTTTTTTGGAGACACCCCATTGTGATACGATCAGTGGAATTACTTAAGTTTGGCGTCACCGTGCTGGGTAATATCACTAAACGCCGGATAGCAACCATGATCTGGCGCCTCACGACTTTATGTGGCGGAACCAATAGACCCTGCTGCCCCGGTGTGCAACTTATCCTTAAGTATAGCATCAGTCGTCTGCAACGACATGACTTTGGAGAAAGCGACCACGTCTGCTCTTGGTCGCCACTTGATGTAGGCTATAATTCAGCTAGCGTCTGACTTCTTGCGACAAGTGGAACATTCTCATGGAAAATATGCATCCAGTGGAATGTGGGAACGTCAATTCATGAGGATCAGCATTCGACGATTCACCTCGTCGCGTCACATTTGAAAACGTTATCGCAGCTGAAAATACACTCGTCTATGTCATTCGAGGTATTGGGCTTTGATGAAGCGCCTTTGCCTCGAGTTCCGCCAGAGTGTTGACATCGATTTATGATGCAACAGCGGTGCGAGCCTCTTTAACGCGCTCACTACGTGACGCGTGTAACGTGGCGCAGTTCGTATGCAAGATTTCAACATATTGACAAAATATGAATATCTGAAGCTGTTTTGCTATAGGAGGCAAATGCTCTTCTAACTTACTTTCCCTATACGAAGAATTTAGGAACATGTGTTTGAAGCGTGATCAATTTTTGTTTTGTTTTTCGGGGTTCATCCTAATTTCCTGAAAATTATTTAATCATGACAAAGAAGTTTTCAGTCTTTTCTTCGGAAAAGTTAGAATTGAACTGTGCTGTCGAACAGCGGCATTATTATGTTTCAAACATTGTATGTGCGGCTTTTTGGACGGAATGTGACACAACTTTCGACAGAGAAAGTGGCAATCATATGAAAATATGTCGCACTGACTAGGTTTCAGCCTGCAAATTAGTGTTTCATTTACACTATTATCATGCCATAGTGTCTTATAGTTTCTCTAGTTTTTAACAAACTGTTTTATTTCTCGGGGAATTTGACGATAGAAATGCACGAACTTCATGCTTAGAATAGGCTAATTACTGCAACAAATAAAATTTTCTAGCTATCCACTAATTATTTCTGAGGTCGATGATCAGTAAGATTGATAAGAAGCCAATACAATACGCTAATAGTTTGAAACATATGAGCTTGTTTGAGATTTCAGCTCTGCTGTTTAAAATGTCAGCTTATGTCATAATCTAGCTGAAACTTCAACCAAAATTGCGGTAGATGTGTACGACAGTGTTTTCGTATGACAAATCATCTATAGCAAATATGAATCTTGAGTAAGTCTGCCCTGAACATGGACACTAAAAAAATTTACCAAAAAATTATCGAATTTGAATTTCTCAACATCTGGTAGTCAGTGGTCCAGAAATTGTTGGAGATTCAAGATCAGCCCAAAAAAGTGGACCAGATACCACTGTGCCTTCTCTGCTTGGAAAATGTTTCGATTCTTTTTAGATTCCGAAAAATTTTTGAACTTTGACAATCATTAATGACCTCTAAAACGTACGCGATTTCAAAATAATTTTGCACACATTGTTTTTTTTTTCACGGAACATTGCAGGAGAACCATAGTGCCACCTTGCCATATGTTGTATACTGTGCTGGCGATAAAAAAACTCTGCCAATTATTTATTTTTCCGAAGTGGCCGGCCGGTGGCCGATTTCTACATTAATCATTTATGGAGGCTATTGCCTGAAGGCCTAAAAATCGCCTATTTGTTTGACAAATTGGCTTTTAAAAAATTGGCCTTCATTTTTCTTTTCTTTTATTTTAATAACCCCATTTTCCCTAAAAAGGGGTAGGGAGAAATTTCATACACATAAAAATAACACGTCACAACGTCACAATTATCAAAAATATTCATAGTCACAGTCAGTAGCCACGTCATGTCTTCTTCATCAAACCCTTTGATGTGTTCTTAACAATTTGCCGCCATTTCAATCTGTCCTTCGCCCTCTCTTCACAAGTTCTCCAGTCTTCTTCTGTGTCTTCCTGGTCTCGCTTGATGCAGTCTTTCCATCGAATTCTTGGCCGTCCCCTTCTTCTTGTCATTGTGTCATTCATCTCTTCCAATTTGTTTCACTACCTATTCGTCTCCAATCCTTACCACATGTGGGTCCTCCTGAATCGCCTCCGATCTGGACACGGCAGATTCGCTGCATTCATGCATAAGATCGGTCTGTCCTCAAGTGATTCCTGCAGATGCGGAGACGTTCAAACTAGTGAACACGTCCTGATGTGTCCTGTAATTGGAATGTGTGGTGACCTGAAGACCGTCGATCGTGACTTACGCACGTGGCTTCGTGAAACTGATCTTTGTGTTTAACTTTCTTTCTCTTTATCACTGTACATTTCATACGAATATATATATACCACATGTCCTGCCCACCTCAGTCTCTGCCACCACTTTCTGTGTCAACGTTTTCTTCAGTCCTACTTCTTCCTTCAGCTCCGCCATTCTTGTATCTCTTGATGCTGCTCAGTTAGTGCCATCGTTTATACTCTGTATGTGAATGCTGGCATGATACATGCTTCCAAAACCTTTCCTTGTATCATCCTACCAAACTTTCTGTCCACCAGGACTCCTGCACTTTCCTGTATGCCCCAGCTCCGGCTTGCATCCTTCTTCTGCAACGCCCCCGACCATCTCCAGAGACCGTTCCAGCAATGTATACAGACTTATCTACCTGCTTCATTCCCACTTCTCTCACACCCACAGCCAAGTCCTTCCACTCCCGGCCTATCCACATCACTTTCGTCCTCACCAAGCTCATTCTCAGACCATGAGACGTAAAATTTCTCCCCGTCTTTCAGCCTCTCTTCTAAATCAAATTCATTCTTCACTACTACCGCTGAGTCATCCACGTGCAATAATTTCTTCATGGATTCCTTCATGCAATTATTTATTTTTCGAAGGTGCGCTGTCGACGGCCGGTTTTTAAATTGATTATTTATTTCTCTAAACAGTTGCCGGTCGACGGCCGGTTTTTTCGCCAGTATAGTATATTGAATATACTGTATGTTGTCTCATATATTGTATTAGTTGTCGTTTTTGTGATCGTACAGTCATGCACCACAGATTTCGCAGGTCAGGCAGCCGAGGACATTCCTGTCACTCACAATTCTGTTAAAAAAGATAAGATTGAAATTTCTTATGATGGTCGTACTTTGTCGCAGTGAATGGATAGAGATATTTCTGATGAGATGCATTTTTCCAGGCTAATATTTGTCTTACTCGTAGGACAATAGTAAATCAGTCGATGAAAACATCCTCCGTTATCACTCACTTCTATAATATGGAAGACAGCTTCTAATGTTTAGCTATATGTTTAAAGAAAGACTCCAAAATTATAGGGAGGATGGCAATGTATTTCATTGAGCTACGCCGTCATGATTCACACATCGCATCATGTGAGGTTTACTGTGAATCTGATTTTGACAATGAAATTCAGGCATATGCACTGATTTTTTTGCTTCGCTGTCAGATAAATTTTTTCAGTTTTCCGCACATTGTCATTGTATCTATATTTGAATGTTTTTGCAGATTTAGCTCGACAACTGCAAAAACGCGACTACGACTAAACTGTCAGCCATTGTTGTGATGTCAACCATTAGACATCATTGTTAAATCTATGACCAATGGCATTTCAGACATATTTAAATTAGATTGTCGGATGATTTGATGCAATAAAAGTTCATGATTACGTGATGAAAATATTGTATGTTTATTCATTTTTTTCTTGCTCATTAGACATTTTTATTGCTCGTGCCTGTTAGGAAATCAGGAAAATAGTCAAAAGCATGCGAAAATTAAGTCATTCAAATATAAAAATTTAGTTCCCAGCGATGCGCGGGTACTAGGGGAGTTGTGCAGCACGCGTACCCGCACGCTACGATTGTGATGATTGAATTATCCGGTCACTCTTCCATCCGAATTGGCGAGTACGTTAATATTTCAAAGTCACAATTATTTATTCCTTTCGTCCATGCACCACTGATGTGCAAGATCAATGTTTCCACAATCAAGGTATTTCTGCATCATTTTTGCATTCCTAAATAGTTCAAACAGAAGTTATCAATACGTTGAAATAATTTCCTTAAACAGCATGTTTATCAGTAAGACTTTTTAAACGGATGCAGCTGTATAAAAATATAAGTTGCCAAATTTCGCACTCGACCAGTTTTCTCTTTGCGGTGATTTTCAAAATCAATGAACTCACAAGTCCGATCAACAATCAGCCTCAGATCACGTGACTAACAACTGACCTGACAGGTGGTTCAAGTCCGGCTGCATAGAGATATGCATGTCACTACTCACTACACTGCGCTGCTTGACAAAAACAACAAGTAAGTGCATACTAAGAGTGCAAGGAGAAGAAGTAATAATCAATTTTATTATTAAACTGGAAACAAACGAAGGCTGTTGAAACTTAAGATTGCATTCTTAAGTTTGGCTGATTTGGATCAACTAGTAGTCTTCACATGACAAGTTCTTCAAGCGACTCATTGCTTTAAGCGAAATCATTCGGAGTTATGACTTGAAACACCGCTACATGGCATCGTCCATTGAGCAACTCAACATTTGAAAAGGATATCACATCTGAGAGCAATGTATCACAATCATTATTACGTAATGGCAGCGTGGTGAAAGGCAAATAGCTTTTCAAAGTTCATTTTCTATTCAGTCACACGAATGAATAAAATATAATTCAACACATGTTCGTCAGATGGCATATATTCCAGAATTCTAATGATAGTTCAATGTGACATTGACAAACCAACTTCCTATAATAAAAATTTCACAGCTACAGCTTAATGATTATGTCCTGAGGATGGATTCTTTGCCATCATATCTTAGGCAGTGTTCGAGAAAATTTGACTCTATTATTACAACTGCACGTGTAAAACTGTGTTTCAACTTTCAACAATCTTGCATAGCGATATATAGGATGTCCCAAAGTTGGCGCAGCTTTTAATTTCCATGTTAGAACGACTTTTCGCGCTCGAAAATCATTTTATTAATGAAAAACAACATGTAAAATATCATGAGGTTGTAGTATTTGCGGCAAATGTTCAAAATATCGTCCATCTTCGGATAATTAAGTATTCACTCTTATTAGATGTTGTCAGCATCATTTGTGATTTCTTCATTATTGGTTTCATCAAACTTTGTACCGATTTTCTCTTTGGTTCGTCAATAGTTTTTGGCTTTCGATTATGACATAACCTGTCCTTCAATGCCATCTAACCTCGTATCATCAGATCAGGGGATCATGCCGGCCAAGCTGTTTCAAAGCCGCGTCCAACAACCCTCTGAAGAAATTTGGGTGCTCTTTAAGTTGCGGCAGCATGACGATGAAAGTGAGGTGGTGCTTTATCTTATTGGAAAGTTGCTGTAGAGTAGCAAGCACTCTTTCGATTGACATTGTGGAATGAAGTCATTCTTCAGCATCTACTTGTAATTATTGCCGTTGACAGGGTTGAAGGAAAAGAACAACTCAAATTTGTGTTACTGAGAAAAGGCTGTCCATATCGCAACACGTGATGAATGGAGAGAACGAGAGAACGCAGCACAATCCTCAATCTTAGTAAGGCGTTTATCTACTAGTTTTTACTCGACAAGTTTACACGGACAGGGAAACATGGAACATTTACCACACCAATGAAGAAATGTGTTGAACGCATCACATTACTTCGATATCAATTTTGACTATGGCCTCATAATATATGATAAGTAATATCTAGTAAATTGATAAATATAACTAATATTTTTACAACTTCTTGTGGATATTTCTATAAATGAGATTTTATGATTTACCAGTAATTATTGAAAAATCAAAAAGAGTTCTTTGTATCAAAATTTGTGTTAACATAAAAAATAGAATGAAGTCCGTGATATCGATCTTTTTGGTCAATCCAAGTAACAATAATTCAAACATTAGAAACATCACACCTAAAGAAAGTCAACCTATCCAATCAGATTAAGCTGTCCACATGCTTTGCATCAATTGAAGATAGGTTATATTTTTATAGGCTATATTTTTCAAAACAAGTCATAAAATATTGAAAAACTCAGCAAAATATTCAAAGAACCCAAATATTCAAAATACTCAAGGAAACCACGTTGCTTTTAAGAATTTTTAAATCGATGTAGGTTTTATTTCAACCCTGTTTCAGACATGATGAGATGTGATAAACAAATAAAGTAGGCAACAAATAAAAAATTGAAGATCAGTGAATGAAAAATGAAAGCTGAACAAGAAGTGGAAGTTGAAAGCAAGGTTATAGTCACTGCATCTCATTCAGAAGGCGCATAAAATTTGCCACTGCCTCAGTCCTCCCAGCCGTTGAGGTGTCTACGATTGTCCGGACCACTGCGCTACCATTGAAGTCTCCCAAATGCAAAGTGCTCATCCTCTTGATGTCATCAGTAGTAATCAATTTCGATGTTTGTGTGGATGCACATGCATCGATCACACTAAAAGTCGGAGAGAATATCTTCTTGAATTCTCTAAGAATGTCGGCGATCACTGCGCTCAAATCGTCTATGCTAGCGTAAAATCATCCGACACCTGATGGTGCACCCTCAATTGAAAGATCCTGTCCTCGATGTCACTCCTGAAAAAGCAAGTCTAAAAATCCTCGAAGCAATCCATATTTTCAATACAAAAGCTAATCTTTGCAAAGAAATAGAATTCATATTTTCCTTATGCTTACCTAGGTAATCTGCGAGCTCTTATTTTTTATTTATCTACTGAGCTATTTTCATTATTTCATGTTTCATAAAATATTTTTCATTTATTTTGCTTCTATATTTTTTATGTCTATTTGTTTACTCATTTATTTTCATTTATCTTTGATTTTGATTTTCACTTCGTGTTTAGCTGTCTTTCGTCATAATTTGATCTGAAATTTCTCTCACTTGTCTATAATTTCTCGCTATTTGTAGGCCTTGTTTGTTTACCGATCACATTGTGTCTGAATGTGATTGATCAACGCATTTCATTCTTGTCACTTACTGTGACTTTCAACCTGTGTTTTGATTCATTTATAGGTCTTGTACCTGAATTATACAAATCGTATGGGAAATCTACTTGTTTGTTTATATACAGATGCACTCCGACAAGTTGTCACTACTGGTTTCCAGTCATTGCATTACTTTCGGCGAAAGAGAAGCCCGAAACAAATGATGTTATAGATATCCAGAAAATAGTGGGCCAGAGTGAATACTATCCATTGAGAGAGGCCACAAAACCAGGTATTGGCTAAATGTGAATTTCTATTAGGCAAGGCCTTTCAACCGGCCCAGCCGGTCATCGTCAGGCAAGACGATGACCGGCTGGGCCGGTTGAAAGGCCTTGCCTAATAGAAATTCACATTTAGCCAATACCTGGTTTTGTGGCCTCTCTCAATGGATAGTATGTTATAGATATGTCTCAGCTGCTACAGGCAGTTATCTTCAGACGAATGTTCACAATCAATGCACGGAATGAATAATTCTCAAGAAGTCCTACAAATTAAAAGAATGTAGCGGATAGAATCTGTGCCTACACAACTAACCTCAAAAAAGACATTGCACTAATCAATCAAAAACATAGTGACATAAATAAGCTAATGTATGATGATGTATAATGTAGACGTCGCCATCAGCGCTACAAAAGATCACATAAATCAATCGTTTATTGACATGCATGTTATTGCATTATTAATTTGTTTTTAATGGCTAAAGCTGACTCCTTTAATTGTTGCTCGATTGAAAGTTATTCTTGTGAAGCAGCATTTTTAACAGATGAGAAATATATTTTCTGTCGGTTCATAAAAAGCAATATGCCAACAATTTAAATTTTGATTATTGCATCAAATGCATCAAACACACAAAATGAAAGGAAACCTCAAAAAGGTCAACAACAACCCATAGACGAATGGCGGTAGGATAGCTCAGTTGGTTAAGGGCCACACGTCAGTGCCATGGTGCAAAATGCCTAAGTTTCGAGTCTGTTGGCCTTCGCAAGTATCATTGCTCTCACTAGAAGTCAACAACTCATTTGTTAATAATTGCGGGCTAATGAAGGCTATCCCACTTTTGACTTTCTGGTTTGGCTGATTGGATGGGACAGGGTAGTTAAAGATACCAGACGAGCAGAGGCTTATCAACTAGCGAAGTAATGGTTACTGTTACTTCTGTCCTTTTCACGAGAAAAAGGCGTGACAATGTTTTTTTCTGCACCCATAATTGAGCAATTCTCCCAAGAGTTGTTCATCCGAGATGTTGCCACATCTCAAACTACATATAAAATAGGAGACTGTAATATTCTTCAGTGGGAAAGAAAGCTTGTACTGAGGTAGACTATTAAAATTACACACAGGTAAGCCGACGGAGACGATCAAAAGTTTTCATCTCTTATAAATATATTTTGCATGTACTAATGAAACATCTATTTATGTGAGGCAACATTCAAATGGATGAATGCTTTTACTATGTACTTAGTGATGACGATACATACGGAAAAGATGAAAAATAGCAGAAAGCGGCAACTGCTACGTGCATGCAAACATGATTTCAAGTTGCATTTCTACTTCTTTGTTATGAGTAAACGGAGGCGGCAATATTTCTTTTTAGTTGATTAGTAAGTTTGCAAACGCAATATGAGTTGTCAGTTGACCTAGATGTAAATGTGATTTCTTGGATTAATCTTAATTTCCATGAGATTGGCCGCAGGAATTAAGTGCTGACTCCTTAGAGCAATGATTTTCACGTGACAATTTGCAATTTTGTTATACTAACGGTGCTTGGAAGTTTTCAATTTTTTGCAGTCAGTTGGTTCCGGTTCGGCTTCAATCTTGATCTTTAGAAACGCTAGTTTTAATGTACACGTGCATAAAAGTCTTTATTATTTTGTGCTATTTTATGATGTATGTGTATTACAGAATATTCTGAACAAGCACAGAATATGACATTTAAATGTGTTTTACACCGAATGTCAGAATGTTAGGGACTTTTGTAGACCGAGATTGCTTGAAGGCATTGATGTCAGATTGTTAACTATCTTTGCCATCTTAGTGCAGAGAGGACTAAGATATCTCCAGTACTTATTTATAACGGCTACAAGCTGAATTCAAGGAAGATAAAATTTTAAAGAGAAGGAAAAGTTTGCGATGTTTTGATCATTGCCTAAAGTGGACGTGCGCACTAATCTGACTGACCAGACAGATTTCTCTCATTTACTTCATCATTACATCTGTGAATTATAGCTTATGCTAGCTGTTTTTTGCGTAAACTACGTAAGTGGGACTAAAATATTCAAGCCCATCCAAGTTGATTTCGCAACTTTTTAAATTGTCACTTGATATGACTTCCAGTAATGTTTATTGTGGACAATCAGTCCTGAAAAGTTAAATGAATCGATCACCAGTGCATTTGATGAAATAATAAACTGTAAAGACGAATACTTTATAACATAAGCATAGTATCTTCTATGCTTAAGAAGAAAAGCTTATTCAATAGAATTGTCAATTTTTGAAAAGCAACTATATGACTGGCCTTTAAAGATGAAATCACAAAATCGCCTGTAGAATCTTTTTTGAGGCGTGATGGAATATCATGCAAATCAAAATCTTTTGCAATGAGTTGTGAAGTTCAAAAATGCTAAAAATGGAGCGAAAATTGTAAATCTGTGGTCATAAGATTAATTTTAATAATTTTCTTTCAAGCGGTCTACATATATTCATTAATATTCAGACAAGTGACATCTTTCAGGTGATTCTTACTCTGCAAAAATGTTGTATTGTACGGCATTTATATCAGAACATATCTCGAGATAAAGAAAGCAAGGTTCTGAACTAGACCCCTGTCAGATTCCAGACTGTTGCCATCATACTCATCTTATGTCATCTGTAGGTTAAGATAGTTTTCATATCCGACCTCAATGCTTGAAGGTAGGGTCAAGTACTGATCTCTATCATTTGTCAGCCTTGCTATGTAGAACATATCTACATTCTCATACGATGATGACAATCATCCCAACAGTCATTTATAATAGAATACAATGCTTACTAATTTGAATAATTAATTGAAGTAGTCCTGATGAGGACTGACGCTCTCCAATCCGTAAGTGTACAAATACAATGCTGCTGTGTCCATTGGATTAAGCAGTTTTGAAAAGAACTCAATGGAGCCTTATCGTGGCAACGAATTAAAATTGATTTGTTTTGGCCCAATAACCGGCAAAAATGGAAATCTTGAGACCTGTAACACTACTCATTCTTACTGTTACTGTATTACTAGCACATATTCCAAGCAATGCCGCTTACACGTTTTACATGGACGTCTACACCTTTTCCATGTCTATTTCAGACATTTCCAGATGAATTTCAGATATCTACAAAGTTGAGTTTCTGATAGATATCTGAATTTCAATGGGAGAAATCTAACATCTATTTGGAAATGTCTGAAATTCATTTGCAAAGATCTAAAATCGATTTGGAAATATCTGAAATAGAAATGGAAAAGAGGTAGTATATTGTGTTGCCAGGTTACGTGTCTTGACAACTATACGAAATATTTTATTGAAATCTGTAAATGAAAAAAATATTTCTTTGAAATAATCTTACGTGCTGGATTATTAAATAATGCCTCTACAGTGTTCGGGTTGCATCGTTAAGTTATTACAAGCTAATCATGAAATTATTACGCTTACCAAATGCTATGTAGAATGACTGATATGTTTGATGTGTTCTTCTGAAAAGCTCAAAATGTTGTTTATAAAATGCGAAAGTGGAATGTATTATTATATTCATATTAAAAGTAAATCTTAACAATTGCCAAATTGATTTTGCTCTCTTCATTGTCAATATGTTCATGCATTTGTACTTCAGATTTTTCATGATCCTTTTCATATTATATCTGCTTGAGAAGGCTGTCTCATGGTGAAATTTTGCGTAACCAATAGACGTCTACCAGCAGCTTGGTTTTATCACTGAAATTCATCAAATACTGAATAATGCTGCTGAAAATCAATTATCGGCTAGTTTTCTCCAACTGCTGTACTGGAGATAAAAGCCGGTCAATTATTTATTTTTCCGAGGCGGCTGCCTGGTGGCCGATTTCTAAATTAATTATTTCTGGAGGCTATTGCTTGAAGGCCTAAAAATCGCCAATTTTTTCTTCACTACTTATTTCTATTACAGTACATACATGTAGATCAACAGCTGCTAAAAGTGTCATGTGAATAACCTACAGCTTACATTTAGACTAGGGCGCTGTTATTGTGCACCATTTTCAATGTGAAACGTGTCAATTTCATTGAACATCACATATCAAGTGAAATTAGTCATCAGGAAACGTCCCTCGATCGCCTAGCGTCGGATTTTTATGAAAATATCGATCGGTCTGTGACGTCTTTATCATGTGTTGGCGTGACTCGGCGGCATGTCATCGCCGGAAATTCCAAATTAATGTCAAACTGGTTCTGGTTCTTGTAACAATATTCAATTGAATGAATTTCGACGACTAATAAAAGAATCCGAAGATCACATTCTAAATACAATTATGGTTACATTAGATGGCATAAAGAATAAACTTGAAGTTTTGGAAGACAGTGTCAAGAATATCAAGCAAACCATAAAGCACAAAGAATGTAAAAATAGATCGCATCAAAGAATTCATCTACGCCGCTGAAAGCCGAAAACTGACAGAAATTCGATACCAGCTTACTTCTACCATCATCATTAAGGGTATTGAAGAGTCTCCCGTAGATGAATATGACAAAACAGACGAGAGAGTGCACGACATTTTGACCTCTGTTGCCGGTGAAAGATACACTCCTAGCTTCCTGAAAAGCAAATTCTAGGATCCTTAAAAATTTCGATATTAGCATGCTTTCCTGAATCACAATTTGCCTATCGCCCGAAATCTGGAACATCTGCCCTGGTCATCTTGCATGATCACGTGATGAAGGCATTGGACAACCCAAAAGTTTCAGCAAGGCTTTTAAGTTAATATCGCACGAGATTTTCTCGAGGAAAGTTCGCGATCTCAGTTTGCCATCTGGATTTCTCAAAGTGGCTGTGTAGATACTTAAGAGAAAGAAATCAAATAGTCAAAGTAAATAGCGTGCTCAGTGATATTCGTGGAGTCACTAGTGGAGTGCCTCAAGGATCCTTATTGGGCCTTTCCTGTTTGTGCTATACTGCTACAACCTTCATCTATGTACAGCTCAACTTTCATGTTACATTATGCTGATGACATTAGTGAGGTCATTATCTTCAAAAGTTGCGCTTCTTCTACTTTGGAGTAGATCTGTCAAGGAGAATATTTTAACATCTGTCAGTGGGCTTCTCAAAATAATTCGGTTTTGACCACTTCGAAATCGCGTACCATCAATTTCCGCAAGAAAATGGACTTTTCAAGCGAACACTTGCCACTCAATGATGTTTCTGTCGTCACAGAACTCAAGCTTCTTGGTGTTATTTGGTCCTCAGACTTGTCTTGGTTTGACTATTTTCGTGCTAAAAAATGCGTTGCTCTCAACGCTTATATTTTCTGCGGTTGCTGAAATCAATTTTGTAGCATGATGAAGTGTGGACAGTATATGTTGCAATGATTGAGAGTGTGCCTCTTTATTACTCATCTTTGTTCGGTCAACTGAGCTGTAAGTGCGATAAGATAGTGAACAACATTTTTCGTCGTGCACGTCGCATAATTTGTCCTTATAATTATACTTGTTCTTCTATGCATGAAAGTCCCTTTTTCTCGAATTATGCAACAGCAATTAAGAAACTGCTTCTGGCCGCCATTCCATTGTTCCATTCTCCAACACTAACAGGCGTCGAAACTGTTTCACTGTTTTTTCAATAATTATTTACAATGACCTACAGCGCATCGTGCACTGACTTAAATGATTTTCTTTCTTAGCTTTGTTCTTACTGTGATCGAAGTTAACCAAGCAGCTATGTATAACTATACTCATGATTGCATTTTGATTTCCATTTTCTTCAATAAAAGGTATTCGTATCTTATCTTATTGCTTTTGAATTTGTTGAAATACAAGAAATAGTATTTGTTTTACAAATTGACATTTTATTAAAAATCGGTCATCTAATAATTATTTATTTTTCCAAGGTGCCCGGCTGACGGTCGGTTTCTAAATTAATTTATTTATCCTTCAAAACAGTCGCCGACCGACGGCCGGTTTGTTTCGCCAGTACAGTAAATGTTGTACATACCCGTTGATTTAACATGTATTACTTGAACTATTTGATACTATCAATCGTTGCTTTTCATTTAGCATCTATTTCAATTTTCATCTACACAATAAACACGCCAATTGTTCCACTTTTGATTCCCGTGATGAAGTATCGCGAAAATTTGGGGGACTGCCATTATAGTATGCCCATTGATGGTTCAAACAACATAGAAGCGTGTGTATGCAAATGGAAATATATACGAATCAGAAATTTACAAGAGTAGTTGACTACAAATTGGCCATCTGATGATTAACCAACAGTAAACCAATTGAAAGAAAAGTTCCGAAAACTCACTCTTCGGGTTACACTATTTTGGGAGGGAAAACTTACCAGTTATATTTTAAGGGTCATCCTGAAACTCATGTGTGTGAAATTTCCGCCAGACTGGATCACTGCAGTCAATCTAGGACCCCGTTTCTCAGGACGATGTGTATCTTCATTGATTGAGTAATCTGCCAATTATTTTGACATCCTTTATCAATCTCATCTCGTTTCTACCCTCAACAGTGGCTTACCGGAAAGTGAACTACATGTTGCTTGTCCGTTAACACTCGATCAATGCCAGGCAAATCTAGGACATCTACATGTACTTCATACATATTGTTTCACTCCTCAAATTGATACTTAGATGGACTTGACATTTGGGTCATTCCACGCCACTTCAACCAAACCGTGTGGCTGACTTTCTCGAAATCCGATGAAACTCACATATTATCTTATACTGGGTATAACTACATGATTCCTGAAATATTTCCGCTCAATTATACCTTAAAGTACATTTAAATGACCTTTTAAGTTGAGATAAATCGCCAATTTTGACAAATTTAAGAAAAACCAACTAAATTTCCAAAGTCTGTTGTTCTGGTCTCATTGCGAAACAGATGTTCAAATTTTGACTGATGATCATTCAAGATCTATATTATATGTATGATCTATCGGAGTTTTCAAAATAGTATAGAGAAATTTTTTACATGACCTTGAATATTCAAAATATTTTGAACAAAAAAATGCATTTCTTTGAAAAATTCTAGAAAATTCTAGAACATTCTATAATTTAATCGGCTGCACATATCAACTATCCTTCCTTAGACATGCGTAGAAAAATTGTTTGAAAAATCCATGTAGCATAGATATGCCATTTTTACCTTGTTAAAGTTGGCTTAGTTTTGAAATTTGCACATCTTTGACCAATTCCTGCCAATTTCTCTACAACCAAAATTTGATTTTTTATACTTGATCAGTAGCAACTGGGAATCAATAATAAGTATGTAAAAAAATCATAGCCCGTTTTTGATTAGAAGATGAGTAATTTTGAATTTAAAATGCACAGTACTTAAAATATTTTGCTACTTAATAAGGCTAATAAGTAGTGTTGAACTACTATATTAGCATTACAAGGTTTTTTACAGATTTTAGGTGACATTATTTAAACTAGTATTGACTAGTATTTCTTGTGATAAAACTACCGCATTATGGCAAGTAAACATTTCTATTCAGAACATACACAAGGCTAAAACATCGAATTGACATGACTTCAAATACACGTCTATATACAGCAATAGAAACACAACGAAAATATACAGCTAGTGGATAATGAAATGAGTACTCTCCAAAATCAATTCTATGTAGAACAAAATTTGATATCTATTCACATACTTTTAGGAGTTATATTGAAGAAGAGCTACTGGGGCAGGTGAAGGTAACGGTGGCAGACTCAATTATTTCTTGCGCAATTTTATGTTCAATTATTCTTGATTAATGATTATTGAAGAGATAATTCTTGATTTGATCAGTAAAAATTTTATGTTGTCGAGGAATTGTTATATCATTATGCAATGACCAATTTCAAGCCTGCCAAAGTTCCATTACTACAAAAGTAGGTCCATTGTTCTGTACATTCCTATTTTGTACATTCCTCTTGAATTAACCAAGAGTGGTTCCTGGATTTTTCTAACAATGTCTATCAGAGGGTATCGATGAATGTCCGGGGAATCGGGATAACGGAAGTACTGAGGGCAGGGATGGAACCGTTACCGGTCGACCGGCGCCGGTCGCCGGTCGGGTCGGGTCACCGGTCGGGTACCGGTCAAACTTTCTGACCGGCCGGTCATGTGACCGGTCAGGCAACCGGCCGGTCACTGACTGTCTCCTCTGATGAACTTACTTTAACTCTGAAGAGACCAAGTCCTACTCGTCCATGGCGGTCCTTCTACGATGTGTATCATTCTTTTAGTGTGTCATATGAAGATCTTCGACGTATTCTTCATACACGAGACATGAAATACCGTTTGTTACCCGTTTCTCCGGAACTTCTAAAAGAATTGGTTGACTTTTTTCGACATTTCAATTCTATATTTGATTATTTAGAAATGTCTGACAAACCATCGATTCAAAATGTCATACCAAGTTATTATTTGATGAAAGAATTCGGAGCCGCTACTCTCAATGTACATGAGTCACGTGGCGTGATATTACTAAAGGAATACTTTCTGAGCGGATTGGATGAAAAGTATTGGTCGTCTACGACTGAACTACATAAAGTTGCAACTGTCATGGATCCAACTTTTCGACAACTATCTTTTATTGAAGATCGCCAATTTCGTAATCAGTTTATAGAGAATGTCAAAATTCATATCACATCGACGTTGTCTTCATATATTAAAATCAAGCCTACAGCAAGTGAATCTACGGTATCTACCGAAGTACCACCAAAAATTACCAAAATTGATCCGTTTTCGAATTTCCGATCTTCGTGTTCAGCTGCTCCTGTTTCTTTGCATTCTTCAAACAAACTCGAATTGTTGCAAGAATTTGAAAACTACATGAACGAAAATTTTCATGGAATATATTCAACCAATCCATTAGATTTTTGGAAAAAGAAACAATCGACCTACCCTCTGTTGAGTGAAATATCCCGGAAGATATTTGTAATTCAGGCATCGTCAGGAGAGAGTGAAAGACACTTTAGCATTGGAGGTTCTGTATTGACCGCGAGTCGCAATAGACTTGACCCATCCACTGTCGACAGTCTTGTTGTATTAAAAGAAAGAGACATAAATGGATTGTGGCAGCTAGGATAAGTTTTTCATGTTAATCATATTTGTTTTAAACGATTTGAGAAATTTTCAGTTTTCATTCCATGATTCCGTAAAACGTTTCAAAATGAGATAGTAAGTAAAATTTTATTTAAAGATTAAATATACTTAGTAATAATAAAGACTCGTATAATGTACATGTAGTCATATATCATTTCCTACACGTCGTACATATGCCTCCTTGTAGTCAAAATTAGTTATGCTTATACTTATCTTAAATTCATGATTGTTCTGAAGGCTATATGTAATTTTACTGCTATATTTCTTCTTGATTTGCTAATTAGACCTACTAATCTAGTAGATAAATTGGTACAGTCGAAGACAATAAATTAATTTGCTAATTACCTATCTAGCTAGTACACATAGGCTACTCAGATATATAAGTATCGTCATTCTTTGGGTACTATATAGGCCTACATGTAGTTTGGCATAACCGCATTTTGTATAATCAACCGGTCGACCGGCCGGTCGAGTACCGGTCGAAATTTTCGACCGGCCGGTCGGGTCGGGTCGGGAAAATCACGACCGGTTCCATCCCTGACTGAGGGCCTGCTTTCGATAAAGTTTTAATTGTCGCAATATTGCCTTCAATTTTCAAAATTTGGCCTGGGAATTCTTTACCAAAGTAGGAGACAATTACCCAGTCGTTTGGTTCCCAATTGACAACTTCGTCGAAATCTTGCTGTACAATGTCACTAAAAAATAAAAAGAATGCGTGTATAGGCGTTATTAGATTGGAACAAGATTTTTGAGCATGACATACCGGTAATCTCCATTCATTTGCAAAATAGATAACGTGAAATAAATAATACCATATGCGGTGTACTAAAACGGTAATTTCAATATGTGCATGTCAACTACGTACAGGTAGTAGGTATAGTAGGTATAGGTACTCACCTTTCAGTACCTTTGGATAAGTTGTACACGGTTCCTGTCTTGTCTGAACTTAATCGAAATGCTTTGACAGATGTTTCATTGATAGGAGCAAAGCAATGATATTGTCTGATTCCTTTGATAGGCTGTGTATCACTTCTGGTATGAATAATTTTGTCAGTTCCTCCAACATAAATGAACCTGCAAGATAATCGTCAGAATGGATATTTCATAAAGATAATTGATTATCATAATATAGATTTCGATAAAAGTATTTGCCTGTGGACAGTTACAACACGTTCAAGCAGCATTAGAAGACGAAGAACATAGCTTACTTAATGCCTGTTATCTGATCTTTCGCAACTTGAAAGAATCTTTCTGGACTATCGATTAGCGCAATATGAGGGTGTAGCTTAAATCATAACATTGAGAGGGTGTGAATATATCATAGTATTAGTTCAAGGTATAAGATTTCTACTTAGAGAAAAATTACTGCAGATAAGTCATATTCGACATATCGGCCTAAAAGTTCCCGGTGAAATTTTGCGTGTCATAGCCTTGAATTGAAGACGGCCTTGCTTAAATCTACCATTGTAGAAAAAAACCATTTTTTTAATCGCACTATGATTGTTGTCACAAAAACGCGATATGCTTGAAATACACGTATCTTCAAGTTTACGAGAATGTAATTAATTGATACGAATGATGAAATTTGTTTATTTCAATCACAATAAATTTAACAATGAATTACTCAACATTTATATTGATACATTGATATGAATAAAGATACTTTAACTGATTAAAATATTTTACTATACGTGTTGAAAGCGGCATCTTACATGAGAATTCTTATTCATATGAAATTCTTGAACAATATTACTGTTAAGATTACTTACAGGTTACAGCGTCTGAAATCCTCCGCCCGGCTCGTAGGATCAAAGCAGAACGAATGATTGATAGAAACACCGCGTGAAGTAAAAGTGGGATAGTTGCGCAATCCATTCACTGTATAGTGTTGATGTCATACCACTCTGATTAAATGAGTCATATGCGACGAATAGTGATGCGCAGTTTAAAGAAAACAATGAAAAGAGAAATCACGTAATCCAAAGCACGATCGATTCGGTGGTGGACCTTGCATTGATGTAGGAGTTAAACATAATAGCGGACTTCCCTAAATTTCTTGCTGCTGCGTTGAAGCCTGGAACTTCCGACCGTCGAAGCGACACGGGGGATAGGATGTCACACACCCAGCCTACAAATCATCACATTAGCTGACAATTCTCTAAAATAAAACCTCTCCCAATACACCTGGGATATCACTTGAAAGTGTGACATCACACAGAAGGGATATATCACACAGGGGATAACGCTACCCATCGTCCGAAAATTAACTCGTTCATTGATAGTGCTTGGTCGTTATGTATTTTATACAACAATAGCCAAAATCATTAAGTTTCAGAACGGGAACTTAACTTAACATCATTTTTCTCTAGTCAATAGAGACCAAAAATAAATTGGGCACGGTTCAGAAATTCATGAAGATCTTTATGATGCACATAGCTTACATGTATCCAAATAAGTGTGCTTGAACGGGAAACTTAATAAAGTGTAAATACTCAAAATTCAATTAAGTAACTCAATACTAGTTACGCGGTCGTTTCATCACAAGAAATACTAGTCAATACTAGTTTAAATAATGTCACCTAAAATCTGTAAAAAAAACCTTGTAATGCTAATATAGTAGTTCAACACTACTTATTACCCTTATTAAGTAGCAAAATATTTTAAGTACTGTGCATTTTAAATTCAAAATTACTCATCTTCTAATCAAAAACGGGCTATGATTTTTTTACATACTTATTATTGATTCCCAGTTGCTACTGATCAAGTATAAAAAATCAAATTTTGGTTGTAGAGAAATTGGCAGGAATTGGTCAAAGATGTGCAAATTTCAAAACTAAGCCAACTTTAACAAGGTAAAAATGGCATATCTATGCTACATGGATTTTTCAAACAATTTTTCTACGCATGTCTAAGGACAGGATAGTTGATATGTGCAGCCGATTAAATTATAGAATGTTCTAGAATTTTCTAGAATTTTTCAAAGAAATGCATTTTTTTTGTTCAAAATATTTTGAATATTCAAGGTCATGTAAAAAATTTCTCTATACTATTTTGAAAACTCCGATAGATCATACATATAATATAGATCTTGAATGATCATCAGTCAAAATTTGAACATCTGTTTCGCAATGAGACCAGAACAACAGACTTTGGAAATTTAGTTGGTTTTTCTTAAATTTGTCAAAATTGGCGATTTATCTCAACTTAAAAGGTCATTTAAATGTACTTTAAGGTATAATTGAGCGGAAATATTTCAGGAATCATGTAGTTATACCCAGTATAAGATAATATGTGAGTTTCATCGGATTTCGAGAAAGTCAGCCACACGGTTTGGTTGAAGTGGCGTGGAATGAATGATTTCTAAATGATAGAACAACAATATTGACAGAATGTTATTAATATAAAGTACATGGACAATATTTGCATATGTTAATCTAGAGTACACATGAGAATTCATGCACCTTAGAAAAAGTCATTTCTGTTTCGTTGGATGTCAAATCGTTCAAAGATATTTGGCCTTCCAACTTTTCTTCGTCGTACTCGTTGGATTTTCTCATCTGTTCTTACAGAACTGATGATTGAAATATCCGATGGCGCCTCTTCGTCATCCATGCTAACAACACGATTCAAGCAGATATTGTACTTTGTCCAAGGATTCGGCGACACTTTCCTTCTTGGGCGTACTTCTTGAGCAGTTTCTGTTGTTGTGGTTCCATTAATGCTTGGTGTAGAAGAGTTCCTGCGTTTTTGAAGCTTCACATCATCTATGAAAGTGTTTTCATGGTTCAAGTGACCTTGAAGAACGACTTCCATCCTTTCTGTGTTCATTCATCTACGTAGTTGTAACGGAGGTTGGTTGGTCGTTGTTCGAAACTTTGATGAAGAAGACCAAGCTTTCATTTACATCGTCTCTTATAATGTTCTGCTATCGGATTACTCACCTATGATTGGCAATTCACTGATATAGCATGAAAAGAAAAGCTTTCATTGAATGAATCGAAAACTAATTGTCGTGAACTGCTTCATTGATGCGATCTGAACATTTAAGATCGACCTGGAAAATGTAAAGTATTGACGTCAATGTTTGGTCTGACAAAAAGTTCTGAATGAATTTTGTTGACACCCCGGTAATCATCTATTGTCTACTGCTCAAGCCTTCGAGTAGAACATCATTATAGCGTCAATGGTTTTGATGTGGTTAAGATAATGGAAGTCGTACTTTGATATTTTCCTTTTAATGGCATCAGTGTTGCGTATGTTGCATGAAAAAAGATGGTAGAGGATGACTTATCACTTAATAAAACAATAAGTATGAACGGTACCTCAAAATACGGCACGTGCATGAAAATGGCCAATACCTAGATCCCTGAAGCTAATTTCTTTTATCGGAGAGAGTAAAGAAATGAACTATTGTTCCTGAAATTTCAGAGCGTTTGAGGAGTGACTTCACCATATCATGCTGTTAAGTCTTTTAATAAGGGTACATAAAGGCAGCACCGCTACACAGTACTGCAGCGCAACTTTTTAAAATTTTTCGATACATCGTACGGTTCGAGTGTTTTTATGCCCGCCCGTTGCACCGATGAAAACTCGTGCCACTTGCGCACAGACCTAGATAAAAATCGTGTTGTATTGAGGATCAAAGTCAGTCGAGATACATGTATCATCAAGCCCGTCCACTTGAAATATACTTTGGATATTAAGTGGAATATCTAATAGCATCACAGAGTAGAAAAAACATGCAGCCATCACAAGCAGTCTCCTGATGACATGTGCAGATATTTTCTCTGTTTAAGTCTTGCGATCAAAGAGTTGTTTGGTCAGACTCTTCCTATCTGTTAAAACTACTGATATATCCTCGTCCAAAAATGTTACTTCTGTCAGAGCCGGGGATTGCGTCCTGCCATATCTAAATCATTCCATACAGTCAGTAATTAGACCTTGATGCCCCCTCATACTATATGGACTTATGGCACATTAATGGTTATCAACATAAACAGGTTAATCTTCCATGTTTTCAAAGACTTCTGCATGATATTGGACGAGTTTGACAATATCTGATTCAGCCGTCTGTACCTAAGTAGTGTTTCTAAAAAGACTGCTTTCCAGGTAACCGATCTTTCGAATATTTTTCGCAAGCATTCGAAAACAGGTTTCGTATATTTCATGATATTGTTGGTTTGTTACAATATTCAACATATTACAGCAAAGGATAATCTATTCTTACCTATGATATTATTGGTTTGTTACACTATTTAACATATTACATCAAAGGATCATTTAACCTTACCTATTCAGCAACAATTTTCATTGTCGAAGACTTTATTATCTTACTTTATAGGCCTATGTATGCTGTAACGACAATTGACGCAGCTGTATAGTAAGCATTATGATAGACACATGACACATGCATTCTAATTTTTTAATTGTGATTTTGTTACCAATTGATGTTGAAAGTTGAAAGCTTTGGATTACATGAAAAAATGAAAAGAAACTTGTATGGCTGCTGATCCAAGACACATAATGCTCTATATTGTATAGGCGCAGCGCATAGAAGCCTGAAAAAAACGCAAAACACGCGAAATTGCTGATCACTAGCAGGGAACACACAAACTGTCGTTGTCACATTGAAGACTGAACATCTGCAAAGTGAACAGTACTTATCTTTGACTCAATGTCTCTCCGTGATAAATTCATCATATGGAAATATTATTCACATCGTCTAAATTTACTGACTTTGTACGTCCAATGCGGTGTCAATGATTCAGTCCGTTAGAATTCAGGCTTAAATTTAAATTACGTTCAATGGAAAATTGATCATCCTGCCCCTCGGCACTAGTTCTAGCCGTGACCATCAATATCAAGAAATGTCATCCCCAGACTCCTGACAAGGCCATTTATCTCTGTGATTCCGACAATGTAGGATACAATGACGAAAGATAAGCGATTAATTTCTTGAAAGTCCTAGCGTGAGGACCTTGACTCCCTTCTGCAACTCTGATTGGTTCATTGAACTGTCGAATTACCGATGTTTGGAAAGTTAAATGAACATTACAAAGTTAATGATACATGATTTCTATCGAAGAGAAAGAATAAAGTAAAACCGGTTTTCAATCTTCAAAAACCGGTTTTCGAATAAAAATAAATAACTGGTTTACGGTTATTCGACAAAGGGTTTTCAAACTCTAGTGGGAAGGTGCATTTTCAACCATTCTAATGAAATCTAGACAAAATATTGCTTTCCACGTGAATTATAGGCAGTTTTGATATAGACTTTTCTGATTGTTTCATTTCGGCTTCTGCATGTCTTGATTAATTGCTGCTCATTCTCACAAGGGAACAAGTTTTTATGTTAAAATTTATTATAAATTTTATTATAAAATGTGCTATGACATTGGCGAATTTCAAAAGCAGAGTCCTATTTTTTCCCCGCGGTCGAAGTTATCAATAATGCCTGACGACCGCAACCTTCTCAAACGTGCTATGACATTGACCACAGAATTTCTAGAAAACACGGATAATTCAGAAAACAATTAGACTGTTTTGAGCTCTCATCTGCACAAAATCAAGTCCAACTTCGACAGCTGTGGTAAGGTCAGGTGATTCCAAGAATTTCGCTTGAAGATGAAATGCTTGCTGCGCTTTCGTGCAAAGTGTTTTTGAACAATCTATAGTAGATGTTAGCAATGGAATGATATGAAAATATGGACCACTTTTAAGTTCGATGTTGTTGAACATTTTAAAAGTTTATCCGCAATGATAAATTTCTATATATTTCCAGATGTTATTGAAGAAGTCTTTTCCAAGATTTCATTATTTGTGGCAGCGGTTTCGATCGGGGGATGCTCGTGCAGCTCTACCAATTGCAATGCTGAAAGAATATGACGACTGTGTCAACAAAGTGATGAGTAAGTGTAACGATGTAGACAATGAATGATAGTTAGTTCAGATGACAGTATCATTCACTAGGTCTCCGTGACACAGTGGTTTAGTGCTTGGCCTTGCGATCTTTCGGTTAATCGGTCGAGTCCCGAAGGTGTCATTGGAAGTCGTCAGGATGGCCTTCGAGACTTAAAGATCACAACGCTCTAGATAAAAGTCTGACTGTGTCAGCACCGTCGAAGTCACCAGTAGGGGGAGTAGTGACGCTAAACCATAGTTTCATCAATTATTAGGAATCATCAAAATTTTTGTTGAATTTTGCGGCATACGATTTCAATGATCAATCAATTGATTGCATCAGTGTCCATGTCAATGAACTGAATAACTAAAATTGCAATCGCAATAAATTGATTGCACATTAAGAAGTTTCTGTTTGATGCGAATGTCCGGAATTAAGTTCAAATTTGGTCTACATTATTCATACTCACAGAATTAGATTTGTTTAACTCTTTGAGTTTACTAGAAGTGGAGACTAATTTTTAACGATGGCGCATGCTGGAACTTAGTAAGTTTGAAAAAAGGAATTCCGAATATCTTACAGAGATATGAAAACAGTTGTACGTCGCTTGCGGATTACTGTGAATTCCTCCAAAATGATTTGATTGCCACGATTCCTTTAAATTCGAAGAATTCAAATCATTGCGCACAAGTTTTCTCGATGATGTTGGTCCGTGAGATTCCTTGTGTTTAGAAGTTGGCCGGCGTGAGAAATTTAGTTCACTCGATCTGTTCGTAGGATTTATCAATGAATGGCACTGTGAGAGCGAAGTGTGACCTAACAAAGAACTCGATGTGTAAGACATCGCACGCCATTGGCTGCTGTCTGAGGCTCACTGCTTATTCAGTGTCAGTGACGACATATTGTTTGACCGTAGATCGTGTGTGGTGTGTGCCATTTTATTATCGCATACGAGATATGACTCTTCCCTTCCAGGAAACAATGACTAAGGAACGAGCTAGTGCATGACATCACTCTATTGGGCTCACACAACGAATTCTATTGTCTGGACATAGTTTCGATTTACATTTTCTATAGTCGACTACTGTAACAGGATGCATGTAATACCTGCCTTCAGAACCGTTCGCGACACGCGTGCACACACCCCTCAATTACCTAGGAGTCGATACAGTTCCCCACTCGGAAACATCACAACAAATATCCAGTTCATCCGCTGCAAGGTGCTAGATATCTGTCCAGCTACATCCAGGATTTCTTAGCTAATTCTTCAGTTAGATATACGTCATCTTTAAAGTATAGGAAGAAATCAGGTTGTCTCAGGGATCTGAAATTTTCAGGGATAATGAACAAAAAGAATTTCAATTAATTGATGGCTCATGGATGCCAATTTCAATGAATTGATTGCTCATGGACATCAATTCCAATTGATTGATTGCTCATGGACATCAATTTCAATGAATTGATTGCTCATGGACATTAATTCCAATTGATTGATTGCTCATGGACATCAATTTCAATGAATTGATTGCTCGTGGACATTAATTCCAATTGATTGATAGCTCAATCATTGATAATAATCATTGTTCAATAATTGAATCAATAATTGATTTCAAATGATTGCTCATGGACATTAATTTCAATGATTTCATTGCTCATGTATACCAACTTCAATTATTAAATGGAAAAAGCAATTATACTGCAATCAATCCCTGTCATTTAGTGGATCGTGTGAAATTCGAGAATTAGTTAAATCATTAACTGACTCCAATTCAGGAAACATTATCGTCGAACAGAATGCGTCTTGTTCCTTGCATGACCACGACAATTGACTTGTCAGTAGTGCGAATCGAACCGAGTTCTCGAACTGCTTACGGGATACGACAATTACAAAGGCCAGCGGAACACAATGCTAATGGCTATACCAGGAGCAAGTGCATGTTTGCGAACTCATGTCACATGACACTTCAAGTCTGTTATTAATTACTATACCGATGTAGCAGCCGCTTCTACAGGTAATCTTGGATTCTCAGCTGTCTGGCCAGTTTTCGTCGTCTGGGAAAAGTCAGAGTCTTTGAATTATTTAATTGATTATCTGAAGACGCTGGTAGCAGTTGATATCCAGTGCGCTGAAATATTCTCACAGATTAGGCATCTTTGATGGGAACATTATCGGATAATGGTAAAATCCTGCCGAAACATAATCTCTCACCAGCGACGTTTTTTCTTCATACGTGATTTTGTAATATTTAAATTTAGCTATCAGTCTAAAATAACCTGTACCGACCACGATTTAGCACATCCGACCACACTGATTTTATTTTTGAGCTGGGTCGTCGATGCCCGGGCTAAATGGTTATTGGTCCAAGTTTTTTTTTGTTTAGGGTTAGATTTGATCTTAATGAATAAACAATAGAATGAAATGGAATAAACGATAGATCAAATCGCCATGCAAAAGATGTGCGACTGACAGGATTCGAACATGAGACCCCAGGTTAACTAGACATGTGCTCTACCAACCGAGCCACGAACCGCTTGCATGCGACTGTGTCAGTTGGCAGGATCAAACCCTCACCACCACACATCAGTTGTAATGGCAATTCTGATCAGTGAATAGATAAGTTATGAATAAAGTTACTTTCGAAGAAAAATCGGCGCCAACCAGAAGTAAAGTGTAATCTCATTGATGGTGGTGATCAGTCGGTGATCTGTCAGATAAAATGTCTTGTAAATGCTACACGATTGTCTGTATTGAAAACAGCTAAAATACAGAATTCGACAATTCGACTTTTGAGAGGAATCAGGCCATGAAATGGTGCAGTAAAGCATGCTGACCGGCAAAGCTGACTGACCAGCTATGAAGACCAAAGTGCCATACGCCAGGAAATTGAATTCACAAATATGTCTGTAGGCAAGTTGTGTTCCATGCTGAAATGCATGGTGACATCGGATAATGACTTGAAGCATTGCTGTTAAATTCGGGAACGAATAACACGACAAGATTCACCCATACTGAGCGGTGCAAAGTTGACAAATGATCATGGAAATTGCACCTTTGAAATCAGCATTGGCGCAGGTTTTACAAGATGTTTTTTTGCCACTAAAAGCAGGCTGCAGATTTACAGCCTGCATCTTGTTTAACCTGCACCAATGCTGATTTCAAAAGTTTTCTCTTTCAGAGGTGTAGTTGTAGTTTACATGATTGCTTGTCAACTTTGGACAGCTCAGTATAGGCGAATCATGTGCTCGTTCACGATTTACAAACATTGTTCCAGGTCATTATCCGCTGTCTGCATGCATTTGAGGATGGAATACAACTTGCCGAAAGACAGACTTGTGAATTCAATTTCTTGGTGTGTTATGAATTGTGGTCTTCATAGCTGTTCAACCAGACGTGAAGTGGATCACTCACCAAATATTAATGCTTTACTGTGCCAATTTATAACTTGATTCCCCGTGAAAGACGTCGGAATTTGTATTTTAATTCCTTTCAATAAAGCCGGTCATGTAGCATTTGCAAGACATTATATCTAGTGCTTGGTCAACGTTGGTCGGACATCGGCCTTTTGTCGGATTTTGCCACTGTCCTCCACTATCATTGCATTGTTTTTGTCTGCAATAGTGCGCTATTACCTATGAATGAGGCTTCATGCCTGGTCTAGACTAACAGTAGAACTTCTGCGATGCATTTAGTCTCGGATCATGGTCATTATCATCATTGACTTAATGAGCACAGAAAATGTATCATTAATGTGGTATCTTACAACCTAATTTACCTTAAATCTTGAAATCAAATAGACCACCATCGTCAAGGTTGAACTCGGATCAGAGTATCAATTATGATCTTATCAATATGGTTTCTATTCTTTCTTGGCTACTTGCTGTGAAATTAGAATTTGCTTGAGGTTTATTCAAGGTTATGGTTATTTTGTAATTACTTAGGGTGTCATGTTGACTCTATACCGTGTTTTTCCGTGTATAATGCGTAATTTTTTTCGAAAATGTCAGTATTAAGTTTGGGGTACGCATTGTACATGATAACAGCGAAAAATAAAATTTTGCTTATAGTCTTTTACGACTTCATTAGCGTAGAAAAATGAAAAACAATGGAATTCTTCAACAAGTTGAACGGTAGTCTATTAATCTAAAAACAATCTACAGTACAAAACAAAAATTTTGGTAGTCTGATAATAGAGTCAAACCAAAGTTCAAGTCATATCCACTACGGGTACTGTCCCTTGTGTTTTCTGTTTTTTAATATGACTAGACGCGACAAGTATATTTCCAATTGCGTGATGCATCTCGGCTAAATTTTACGTTAATTTGGGGTGCGTTTCATACATGGCAACAAGCATTTCTCAGAATTTTTGCTGCTGAGTTTATGGTGCGCATTATACGTGGGGCGTAATATGCACGAAAAAATACTGTAATTTCTTTTTATCTCATATCTATGTAGTGCATAGAGCATTCTTTAAACTTTGATTGAGTTTGGATTTCGGCATATAATTCCGTCCCGTTGATTCATATGCTCTTGACAAAGCTAAAGGAGAAATTTTGGGTGTTATATCATCTCGCCTGCCTGCTTCGATGTTCGGGAAAAGGACTTATAGGCCAAAGTCAATTAATAATGACAAAACTTTCTTTGATGTCTACAGCAATACATGTTATTTGATGTCTTCAATTCAAATTTAGAAAAGTCAATAAAGTTCATTGCCATTGGACGAACTCACGTTAAAAAAAAGAGTCAAATAGAAAAAACCTGCCTATGTATGTGGAAAAACCAAAAAAAAGCACAGTGTATCAGATTCAGTGCTCTAAGTGCTTTTCCACATACATAGGCAGCTCCATCAGACCTCTACACCAAAGGATAAAAGAACACATCGCTCGTGCCGAATCGTCTGTACACCGCCATCTGCGAATATGTAATACGAATGCAATGAGAACAAGAATCCTTGCCACTGATTCATACACTGCCAACCTAAGACTGTGAGAAGCCATTTCTATACAAAACCTATGTCCAGCATTAAACTCAAGAGACGAAAGTGAAGAGCTTCGGGATTTTATATTTCGTTGACATTTCTATCACTGAACGCATTGCCTTTTGAATTCCATGTCTTCCTAGTTTTTCTCTCCCTTTTGTATCCCTGACGCAGGCTGTGAAGCCGAAATATCGGAAATTAAATAACAAAAAATTGCAGCTTCTGGCTTATTAATTTTTTATTTTGATAATCATTTTGGTAACAATGCTGCTAAAAACTATTTTGATATTTTAGAAAAAATACATTTTCATCTGCAATTTAAATAATACAGAAATCTTGACGCTCTATAAAGGACTAGAACCGACATGCATATTGAAAGCACTTTTGCTTCGTGGACCTGTGTTGTCCTGGCAACGGGCTTCGAGTGTTTGACAATGATCAGGTACCGGCGCCTTGTCAGTGTACTTTGTATAAATTCACGGTTATTATCATTCATTTTTAATACAAGCATTTTGATAAAATAGCTGACAATGTACCGCCGTACGGTAAGAATCTACAACTATTTCATGGCTTCAAGTATTAGATTCTTCGTTAGATAAAGCCGAACAGCTGAAATTTACCTTCGACAAATAGCTGCTATCCATTCTAGCTCTTATGGCGAATATTCGGATTACTATGATCGATAACCTGTCACACGTGAGTAGTATGTCTACAGTATGCTACTCGGCCTCAACTCAAGTCTTGATAATTCCAAGATTTCGCACCCACTTCTGCAAAAGGTGCTGATAGACGGTATTATTGCTGGCTCATTCGAGTCCAACTTGCCTCGCTGTGAATAGAAGCTTCATTAACCTCAAAATATATTTTTTAATAATACGAAGCAAAAGCATGTTTTTGAACCCTAGTCAAAACATTCATCTTTTTCTGTAAATGCATTGCTATTTACCCTAGATGTTCAATGTTCAAATACGTCAAGATTAATGATGTCTCTGTTGACTTTCATTGACGTCATTGTCATTTATTGTGTTAAATTGATATTTGAAGTAGTAGGCTGCATCACAATCGTGTTTATTACATTTGAAGCCTGTTGTGTTAGATTCAAAATGTTAACAGAATCTTCATTGAAAAAAGTGTTGAAAATACTTGACTTTATCTCTTTTGAATGTGCACATATTTTATTCTACTTCCATTTAATTGCTGATGAAGTGTTAGGCTGAAATTCGCCACAATATTTTGGTTAGAAATGATTGGTAATAAAATAGCTTCTTAATAATTACATTTTTTCATGATCAATAAAATTGATGTTTTTACTAAATTGAGATATGAAATAACTGAAGCTTTTACTTTGCTGCTCCACCATCGGGGGATTGGACGGTGCTGAAATCTATGATCGGCAAAGAGATCACTTCATTTTTTATAATGAAAATACCATTTTAATGAAATATGTGTAGACCTACACCGTAATTAGATCTAGTCTTACAATTTTTTCAATTTACATTGCTATCATGCTACTTTTACTACTCTTAGCAATGTAATTAAAATTAGATTGCATGCAGCATCGATAGATCCCAAATAATGGAAGACCGAAGAAAGCAGTTCAGTCATACAAATCTTCTTGTTTATCAAAACTTCAGTAGGGCCTATGGACGATACATTGGACATCACAAGTTTTGATTTAAGTTTCATACACTCAAATTACAAATATGCCTACAATATGCAGTTGGTCAGGCCAACAGTATCTAAAGTACGGAAAAAGGCTAAAAATATTTAGATTGCAGTCAAGACTTCAAAAACATCAAGACAGTTATTGATGAGTTCAATGTTCAGTCTTTGTCAATCCTTGCGATAGACAGACTGACAGACAATGGCCTTTTGCTTTACGCTACATGAATCAATCAGTGGAGAAGGACATGGGTAGAAAAAACGAAAGAGACTAAATTTGCTTCAATACAATATGCGAAGATTTGATTTGAAAATATAATTGAAACAAAAATTTTTGATGATATCATTTTATCATTGCTGATCTTTGGCTGAAATATTCAGACTTTAGCTGGAACCTGTCTCATCTCATTTTGGCTTATTTAACATTTTTCATTTTTACGTATTTTGACGTGTTCTAGCTGACTGATGTCCATAATCAAGAAAAATATTTAGCAGGAACGTTGTGATACTTTCAACTTTTAGTCTGGATAGTCTGGCTCACCTTTGCTCACCTTTACCGGCCACCAATCCCAAATTACTCCAGGGTGGGCCGTATCGTCCTCTTCCACTTTATTCGATCGAGGGCCAGATTATGGGTTATGCCTTTTCTCTCCAGATCTTTTTCTATGACCCTTTTCCATGATAGGGGTGGACGACTTCTTCTTCGTCTGCCAGATATCGGTTGGTGCAGTGCTGTTTGGGTTATATGATCGTCCGGTCTTCTTCTGACGTGTCCGTACCATGCAAGCCGCTTGTACTCCATGAATCTGTCGATGGATGGGATCCTCATCTTGCGTCGAATCTCTTCATTCTTAACTCGGTCCCGGAGGGTTAAACCTTGGCATCGCCTGAGCATCTTCATTTCCGTCACCATCAGCCTTTGCGTATCTTTCTTCCTTGGTGCCCAACACTCTCCTCCATAGATCATTTTCGGTCGTATCATAGCCTGGTAGATCTTTGATTTTAGCTTGAGAGGAACTCCTTTGTCGTAGATAACTCCTGTCACTTGTCTCCAACTTTTCCATCCTGTTTGTATGCGGTTTTTGATGTCCTGCTCGCAAGATGATGTTACGTCTAAGAGTGAACCAAGATACTTGAACTTCTTAACTGATGGGAGCGAGGCTCCATCCATTTGGATTTCTTCATCGTTCGCAGCGGTGGAGAGGTATTCACTCTCATTTTATTTTATTTATTTTAACAACCCCTTTCTCCCATATAAATGGGGTAGGGGGGATTCATACAAGCAAGATAAAAAGGAGACAGTTCATATACATCATAAAATTCATGGAAACACAAACTAGCTACAGTCCACAAACCATTAGGGTAACACCACATGAAACGATATCAGGAAACACAGTCAAGTAAAATGTCAGCCGCTCCATACTTCAACCACCTTGTGCACAGTTCTCCGCCATACGACTCTGTCTTCTGCGTCGCTTATCCAACTTCTCCAATCTTCCTCCGCCTTCTGGAAATCTCTTTTGACACAGTCCTTCCTCTTCTTCGCACACTCATTTCTTGCTCCATTCGCCTGGGTAGCCTCTGCTCATTCATTCTTGCCACATGTCCGGCCCAAGATAGTATCTTTCCCACAATCTTCTGAGTCATCGTTCGTTTCAGTCCGACTTCGAGTCTCATTTCTGCAAGTTTTCTTCTGTGAACCAACTTCACTCCACACAACCTCCTCAGCCAATTGTTCTCGCACACTTGCAGTCTATCTTGCTGATCTTTGGTGAGCGCCAATGTTTCCAGACCATATGTGACTGCTGGAATTGCACACACCTCTAACACTTTCCGTCTGATATCTTTGCCTATCCTTCTGTCTCCCAACACTCCTGCCACTTTCTGATAGGCTCCGACCCCTGCTTTAATTCTCCTATTCACTTCCATTTCCGCCCATCTTCCGCCACCACACCTCCCAAGTACGTGAAACCCTTTGTCTGCTTTAGCTGAATTCCTTGCACCTCAACACTTATGTCCTTTGGCTCCTTTCCGACCCACATTACTTCCGTCTTATCCAAAGTGATGCGCAGCCCATGCTTTTGGAAATTCTGCGCCCACTTTCCAGTTGATCTTGTAGCTCCACCTCGTCTCTTACTTTTGCCAATTCTGAGACCATTACTTTCCACGGCATTGCGCCACAACTCCAGCCTGCTTTCTACCATTGTTTTAGAATCCCCACAAATCACCAGATCGTCAGCGTAGAGCATTTCTTTTGGGGGACTGCTCTCCAGATGCCCAGTTATCACATCCAAGACCAGTAGGAAGAGATATGGACTCAACGTCGATCCCTGGTGCAGCCCAACAGTGACCTCAAAAGGTGGAGTGCAACCATGCTTGTTTTTCACAATTGTTAGGGTTTCTCGATACATTTCCCGAATCAGAGTTACATACACCTCCGGCACTCCTTTCCTTCTCAAACAGTTGAACAACAATGCTCGAGGAACAGAGTCGTACGCTTTTTCTAAATCCACGAAAACTGCCCTGAAAGACTCGTTTCCCTCTCTCAGGTTCTCCATAACCGTACACATTACAAACAAGGGATCTGTGGTGCTATATCCAGATCGGAATCCAAACTGGTTGTTTCGTACATTCGTGCACACTCTCAACCTCTTATTAATTATTCGCTCTAGGAGTTTGAAGCTGTGGCAGAGCAGTTTGATGCCTCGATAATTGCTGCAAACTCTGTGATCACCTTTGTTTTTATATATTGGTGTTAAAATGCTCTCTCTCCACACCGCCGGCAATTGTTGATGGCCTTGGATGATCTCGTTGAAATGATGCAGGCACAAGTGTACTCCTTTCTCTTCTAGCACTTTAATAGCTTCTATGTGTATGTCGTCGGGTCCGCAACTGCGCCTGCCTTTCATTTTGCCCAGTTCTTTCTGGACTTCATCCTGGGTAATTTCAGCGATCGGACCATTCACTGCCAGTTCTGTGGTAATTTCATTATGTGGTTTTTCTTCATTCAGCAATTCACAGAAATAATCCCTCCATATCGCTTTGTTACTATCGCTGGTCGTCTGAATTGTACCTTCAGAGTCTCTCATAAAGAAACCTTCTATGTATCTTTGCATTTCTGGCTTCTGGACTTCCCTATCTTGAAAATCAGCTTTTCTCCCTCTTTCGACTCCAATTTCTCATACATTCCTTTCCATGCCTCTCTCTTTGCTTTGGCTACCGTCTTTTTGGCGTGCTTCTTGGCCAGTTTGTAACTTTCTCTATCAACATCAAGGTTGGAGGTTTTCCATTTTTTGAAGCTAACCTTCTTGGCTTTCAAGGCACCTTGGACCTCGTCCGTCCACCACCAGGACTCTAAGTTACGAAAGGTTCCACCGCGGGTCACTCCACAGATTTCCTGCCCACAACTCCTCAGGATATTTGTCACCTCCTCCCAATTAACTGCATCCTCTATACTCCTCAACGTGAGGCGCCTGAAGCTTTCTGTTGTCTCCTCGTCTGCTAACTTCCACCACTTGATCTTCCTCTCTGCTTCTTTTTGCTTTGGTTTCGCCAGTGCTGCTGACCGATGGTCCATAACCAAAAGCTTATGCTGTGGGGCAGCACACTCATTTGGGATCACTTTGCAGTTTTGAATTGCTCTTAGTTCGTCCGATGATAATAATAATAATAATAATAATAATGTAGCTTTATTCGTACTTCACAACCGGTGGTTATTCAGAAGTAGCGTTACACAAATCATTTATAAAATACATCAGAAGTAGAATCAGATAGAAGTCAGGCAAAGCGAATAAAAGAATTTTGGAAGCGCATTGTTCTTGATCTGAGTTTTCTGTTCCGACTACCAAGTCTTTCACTATGTCGAGTTTCTTCGCTATCGTGAATAAGATGTAATGGGTGTTCCTCATCTTCTGCCTTTAATGCTAATTGCTCGGCCGTTCGCAAACAGAAGCTGGTAATATCCTCTGAACAGCTAAAACCGAACAACTTGCACAATCGCTTTTCAAGGCTAGCAATATGTCTGAATCTCGAGGCAGAGATGTTGCACCACGCGGGATAAGCATATGTCAAGATAGATCTTATCATGGTCACGTACACGGTTCGGAGCAATTGGTGGTTATTCGGCGAAATTTGCTTTAGGCAGTGTAGTAGATAAATTCGGCGTCTAGCTTTCGAAAGTGTGTGGTCGAGATGCTGTTGCCAATTGAGCTTGTTGTCAAGAACAATTCCCAGAAGTTTGGCAGAGCTAACTTCCTCGATAATGGTTGATGATTCTGGGTCACAGAGAGCTGAAAGGTTGAGGGCCTTCTTAGTATTGAAATTCATTACCTTGGTTTTCATATAGTTCAAATGCATGCCATGCTCATGAGACCATGTCAGTATATGATTCAGCTCCTCACTGAGCTTATCGTCCTCGACTTCGCGAATGCAGTGCAGCACTGATATGTCATCTGCAAATTTTACCAGGGTGGAGTTTCCAAACTTTGGCTCCAAGTTATCCATTGCTGAGGCAAACAACAATGGAGCTAACACGCCTCCCTGAGGGACTCCACTTGGGGCTCCAAACCACAATGAATAGTTACCATTGCATTTAATTCTTTGTTCTCGCACAGACAGATATGATGCAATCCAGAGCAACAGTTCTTTTGGAGCATTTTTGTCAATCAAGGATTGTAGAATAACCTGATGTGGTATTCTGTCAAATGCCTTGCTGTAATCCAACATCAGAAGTCTAACGGCTCCCGGAGTGTCTAGATGGGATAAAATACGATGAATCGTGTAGGTGAGTGCCGTCACAGTTCCTTGACCAGTCCTTGGTACAAAGGCGAATTGAGTTGGTCCAATTGGTGAAACGCTCTGGTAAAGCCACTTTTTTCAAAACAAGCTTCTCGATCACTTTAGAAAGAATCGGTAGTAAAGAAATAGGGCGATAATCAGTAAGTTTAGGTTGGCTGACTTTGGGGATAGGCACAACATTAGCCCTCCTCCAACAGGTTGGCATCACACCGGTAGCAAGACTTAAATTAATCACATGTTGGATAGAAGGAGCCAGTATATCAGCAAAGTCCCGCAATACCCAAAAGGGAACTTCGTCAGGTCCTGGTGAGCTTTTTTTCAGATGGATCAAAATGTCAAATACTTCGTTCTGAGTGACAGATAAGGGTGCATTAGAAAGATAGAAAGATATTAGAAAGAAGTCTATGACCGTCTTGTTGCCACCGCTTTCATAAGTCACTTTCTGTGCATCGTTCTTCACAAACCAGGTGTTAGCTATTCTGAGGTTGTTTGCCTGGGCTAACTGCATTAGTCTATCTCCCTCTGCGTTTCTACTGCCAAATCCGTGACCCCCATGGGCCTCGCAGTTGTTCCTCTGCGCTCCAACATGACAGCTCATATCAGCACCAATGAGACAACTTTACATGATACTTCGAATCCCGAAATTGTCTTCTAGCAGGCTCATAAACTCCTCCTTCTCAACATCTTGGCAACCTGTTTGGGGAGCATAGGCACTTATTAAAGCATAGGTCTTCATGTTGCCAGGGTTGTATACCTTCATCCACATGAGCCGATCATTCACCCGGTTGACTTCTAGTATCTTCGACCAGTGATCTTGTTTTACTGCTATTCCAACTCCATTCTTCTTTGCTGTTCCACCTGAGTAGAAAAGCTTAAATCCTTGGCCAATTTCTCTCGCTTTATTACCGGTCCACTTTGTTTCTTGAATGCACGCAAAATCCACTTTTCGCCTTTCAAGCACATCAGCTATTTCCATACTCCTACCCGTCATAGATCCGACATTCCGTGTCCCAAAACGCCACATGCATGGTGTATCGCGTTCTTTGTTTTTGACAACTTGCTTCTTTAGCCGCAGTCGTTGTCTGTTCTGCGGTAGTCCTTGCTCACTTGCCACACTGTCTGGGCGATGACAGCGCGCGTCGCTTGCGGGGCACGCCCCAGCCCTTATCGATTCAATGTTAGAGGACATTTTCATATTTGCTTTGGCTGGGGTTTTTACTGCCGGATGCCCTTCCTGGCGCAAACCCTCCTCCTTTCTCATCCTGGACTTGGGACCAGGCAATGGCGGAGAATTGTTTGGTTTTAAATCAGAGTTTTCCTTCTCCTAGATGGACTGCCTGCCAAGCTAACGAGCTCCATCTGCCCTTGGCAAGGGTTATTTTAGACTGGCGCCCTTAACTCGCCAGTGAGCCGCTGTTGTTAGCGTTACCCGGGGGGGGGGACCACGTGGAGGTAGCAGTCGGCTAATGGCCCATACTCGTGTAGCTATTTCGATGGCTTGAGGACGCCACTACATAAACCAGCTACGTATGACCAAGGCCTTTCCCACCCCTACTTTTAGTCTGGATGTTCGACTTATAATGACAACTTCGGGACTCAACCTCTGAATCAAAGGATCTCTGTGCCAAGCACTTAACTACTGTGCCATAGAGATCATCTCAACTCTACCTCATTTCTGCTAAATTTAAAATTCAACTACCGGTATAGCCATCGTAAATTATGTTGCACTCAATTTCTCAACATTTCAAATAATATTTTTGATTTTTTTTGCTTTCTCATTTATATTTATTACCCATATATAGAATTAGTATGTTCTATGTTCCGTTAGCTTTCGCTCAACGCTAGATGTCGAGACCGAAACGTTTACTGAAGAAACCAAAATGATTTGCTGACTTTCCCAATACCAGAAACGTCTGCGAAATATAATCCTCAGTAGTAGACCGGGCTCAATATTATTTGATTTCAAATAATGTCCTCTCTCATGAGCCACTCTCACTTATTCCTCAATTGAGGTAGCATTAAAGGCATCGCACTATGCAGACAAGATCAACAGGAATCCTTTTGAAACCCATGCTTTGTATTGTACGAGTATTTCCAAGTGATTGTATTTCGACAGTCATAGAAATGCTGATGAGGATCAGCGCTGAGTAAAGAAGTCAGATATTTATGATACAGTGTGAGAGGGAATTTGCGCCGGTTGCGAGCATGCATTATCTGCTGCGTGACATGACGGGAATGTACTTTTCGTCTGGCTCGTCTTAATCTGGCAGCAGATTCTCATTTCCCAAAATTTTTCCTGATCTCGTTATCTCCTTTAATGATACTTCGGTATTTCTATAGACTCTTCATTGCTTCTTCTTGCAATTTGGCAACCCTTGCTAAATGTGAGATTTAGTCAATGATTTTTGTCTCAAGTGTCAGCCAAAGTTTCTCAATAAGATAAGGGTATGAATATTCGAAATGATTTTTGTAGGAAGTTGTCCAATCTTCTATCAGTGTTATTTCTATTACTCGGAATATCAGAGAGGATTGTGAGGTCTTGATTGGTGATAGAAGAGTTATGATTAAGAGTATTCGAAATTGACAAGTCAATTGAATGAAGTAATTTTTTGGTTAATTTAAGATTAACTTTGGGTTTATCTCTCCCGCGTTTTCAAATTTGCCTAGAATCCGTAGAAATGAATCAATCGTCACAAAACTTCAAACACATGTAAGTGAGGATATATTCTACCCACATGCTAAAATTTGTGCAAATCGGACAGGTACTTTCTCAATGAGAGGCGATAACTTGAGGTGCAGCGATGTCTGCAGCTTGATCTGACTTGTTCTGACCTTATCGTCTGAGCAGAAAGCACTTGAGATCACCAAAGTAATTTCTCGACAACCGTGAAGTGATGATGACCACGCCACATCCCTTACACTAACATTTTTAACTTGAAAACTTGAAAAAGTGTGGCAGGGTAGTGGTCGTGGGGAAATTTCAAACAGCAGTTGATGAGACGAAGAGGGAGAGAGAACAATGCACACCAGCGATGGAACCGGTTACTGGATCAAATGGGTCACTATTTTGCGCCGAGTCACCGGGTCAGTGTTCAGATATGGTGAATCAGTTTTTTTCGCTGTTTTAATTGAATTCTATAGTAACCGTAATTATTTATTTTATCGACTTGTTATTAAAGGATGACAGCGTCAAGAGTTAAGGTTCAACACACCAAGAACTCCATTATAAGCCATCAAGCACAACTACAGGGCAATGGGGTCAGTGCATTACACACTGTATTTTTGAATTCCACAAATTCGCTTGAGGTGAATTTTAGTCCTTGGCATGTAGCTATTACTCATCATTTTTAAAATTATTGTTACTATTAATGCTGAGTGACAGCTTTTTCTATCATATCGACCCGCATCTTTTGGCGCCCAAAAAAGTGACCAAAGTATAGAGGAGATCAACGTGGTTTTAATGGTTCGACTCCCGACCTCGCATGATGCCTAAAACGCCCTCAAATTGCATTTGAAAAATAATTATTAAAAGAGGTCCAACTTTTGAAAAATGCGCTCATCATTAATGCGTTAAGTTCAGTAAACTATGTACTACATTCTTTTCCCCCCATATTCAACTTGCAACTCAAATAAATGCAAACGAAGATTTCGTGTCACCGGGTCACGTAATAGTGACCCAGTTCCATCGCTGATGCACACACGAATAACAATTATGCGTCGAACAGACCAAGTCAGATCAAGCTGTTGACATCGCTAATTTCGTTATCGTTTCTAATGCAAAAAGCACTTGCTCGATCTGCGAAATGTGGGTAGAAAATATACTTAAGTACGTCTACGTACAGTTTGGTGACGATTGATTGTTTTTTGCAGATTTAAGACAATTTTGAAACTTGTGGGGTAGGGACATAGCCCATTAGCATCAAGTTGTCAAATCGAGTAACTGAAAAAGGATTTTGAGATCCATCGATTAATAAGCTAATTACGGATTAGCTAAGAGCTCTCCATCTGCTATAGTTAGTTTTAGAACTTTGATAAGTCCGTGATCCGGCTGTTCTTCGCGATTCACCACTTGATTTGATCACTTTAAACTTTGACAGATGCTTTTACAGTGTTTTCAGATTTATTTAGATGCTGCAGCTAAATACAGCTAAACAGCAACATAAGGAGAGCGAGTGAGAAATATTTGCGAAGAAAATTGAAATTTTTCAGCTGATGGAGGGTATTTTGATGCTCTTGTTGCTGACCTTTTAGCCACTTGTTCGACAATGCTGTTTTATCTTGTCACTATCCAATGCTTGTTCATTACTTAACCTTAAAAATGTCAAGCATTTGCAGTTAGCTTTTTAGCTTGGCATGACTTATTGTGAGTCGGAAACTCAACTACAAGTGTCTTGTAAAATGCTGACCACCGCTTCTTTCCAATTGTAATGTGACATTTTGCAACCTGTATAGTGAAATTTGAAAATAGCCCCGAAACTGTCATTGGAACTTGTCAGGAAGGGCAAATCCGGATTGAAAGATCACTACGCTCCAGATTAAAGTATGACTATGTCAGCACCGCCCAATCCCCCAGTATGGGGGAGTAGTGGCGTTTAACCATTCAAGCGAATTAACACAGCGGAAAAGGCAGGGTATCCAACTTACGGTAAATTGAAAAATAGGTCTTCCAATTCGCTCAAAATTCGAATAACCAGCACTCCGCATTATAACTTGATAGATTGTTAAAGTCACAAATTAGTGATATTTGATTTGTCTATGTTGCAACAAATTTTATTTCTTTCAACCAATTATTCCAATCGCAGTTTGTCATTTAATGTTTTGATAATTATAACCTCACCTCACGTCTGTAGAGACTCGAGTCGAAAGGCAGAGATTGCTTCCACTGACCTAAGGCGAACATGCAAACTTTCTATTGTTAATTAATCAAATTTACGTTCAATTTCGGATGCAATTGCTGTGTAAGCGACACAGTAATCCATCGTCAGTTAATGAAAGTTGTTCTTGTTAATTGATTCTTTGTTGTTGGCAGAGAAAACTCGGCTCATCTTCGCGATAAACATTTACACTCCGCTGTGTCGAATTGCCAAGAATCGCAAACTTGATAAGCTGTAGGGGAGAGGCAATTGATACATAATTTGGTTGCCTTGTATTGGCGTGATCTCTGCAATAAAAATGACTCATTTGTAACTTCTTCTAGAGATGAATTTCTATTAATGGTGAAGAAATACGAATGCTGTATGCGAATCGATTATTTCCCATCAAGGTCATATGAATGTTAACTCTCGGAGTTTGCTGTCGCTATATTGTGAACCTGAAGCGAGCTACTACTTGCCATCAATCAGGTGGTATCTACGCATGTTTGATCAAGAGGAGCGATAAATGGACGAATATATTAATCATTGAATTCCTCAGCCCCACCCATGTAAACACGTTTCATAGTCAGAAATGCTTATAGAAAGGCGATGTCTAAAGTAGTTACTGTACTCTAAGGATGGTCGGGGTGGGAATCGAGTTCCTGCTCTTCCGGATCGACATCAGGGTCGATAGGGGGGGGTAAGTTTTCGCCGTCTTCTATGCCGACATCGGGGTGGGGTCGGGGTCACAGTCTTCTATGCCGACATCGGGGTGGGTCGGGGTCGCAGTCTTCTATGCCGACATCGGGGTGGGGTCGGGGTCACAGTCTTCTATGCCGACATCGGGGTGGGGTCGGGGTCACAGTCTTCTTTGCCGACATGTGGGTGGGTCGGGTTGCAGTCTTCTATGCCGACATCGGGGTGGGGTCGGGGTCACAGTCTTTTATGCCGACATCGGGGTGGGGTCGGGGTCACAGTCTTCTATGCCGACATCGGGGTGGGGCGGGGTCACAGTCTTCTATGCCGACATCAGTGTGGGTCGGGTCGCAGTCTTCTATGCCGACATCGGGGTGGGGTCGGGGTCACAGTCTTCTATGCCGACATCGGGGTGGGGTCGGGGTCACAGTCTTCTATGCCGACATCAGTGTGGGTCGGGGTCACAGTCTTCTATGCCGACATTGGGGTGGGGTCGGGGTCACAGTCTTCTATGCCGACATCGGGGTGGGGTCGGGGTCACAGTCTTCTATGCCGACATCGGGGCTGGGGTCGGGTCACAGTCTTCTATGCCGACATCGGGGTGGGGTCGGGGTCACAGTCTTCTATGCCGACATCAGTGTGGGTCGGGTCGCAGTCTTCTATGCCGACATCGGGGTGCGGTCGGGTTGCAGTCTTCTATGCCGACATCGGGGTGCGGTCGGGGTCACAGTCTTCTATGCCGACATCGGGGTGCGGTCGGGGTCACAGTCTTCTATGCGGACATCGGGGTGCGGTCGGGGTCACAGTCTTCTATGCCGACATTGGGGTGCGGTCGGGGTCACAGTCTTCTATGCCGACATTGGGGTGGGGTCGGGGTCACAGTCTTCTGTGCCGACATCGGGGTGGGTCGGGTCGCAGTCTTCTATGCCGACATCGGGGTGGGGTCGGGGACGCATTGTTGTGGATATAGGGTCGGGTCGGGGTTGCAGTGTTCTAGGTTGATGTGAGAATTGTACATGTCGACAAGTTGATCATTTAGGCACTGGTCTACGTCAAGGTTGCCAAATCGTAAGAAGAATAAAATGACTGAAGCATGCAACAGTTGTAGATGCTTATCAAAAGGCGATCTATTGTAAGTTACTTTATCAAAATGGTTTTACATTTAAAGAGAGATGATATTTGCTTACTTAAGGGCAGCCTGTATGTGTCCCGTCAGTTCGGGAAAAGCTCTTGCCCCATGACTTCCACAGCCGTCGATGTCCCGCCTCCATCTCCTTCTTGGACATCCAACGGCACGTCCGCGTCCGCGAGGGGTCCATTCAGTCAAACGTTAGGACCAACGTTCGTCTCCGTAGCAGCCCAGCTCTACTTCAGAAATGATAATAACCGTGAATATTTATGAAGTACACTGACAAGGTGGAGGCATCTAGCCATTGTCAACCACTAGGACCCGCCATCGTTTAGGTACCCCTGCTTGGTGGTCACCAACTGGTGGCTGCCACCTGCTTGGTGGCTGTTTATGGTGGTCATCAACTCAGAAATCCGATACTATAATAATAAAGGATCAGAATGGCCAGAGACAGTGAAAACAGTTGCACGTCGTTGACAAGCGCAGTCATGACAGCGATACCTAAATGATGGCGTCTTCCAGTGGTTGACAATGGTTAGGTACTTTGTTTGCACTTTGTAGAGATTCAACATGTTGTATTCATTTCCCTCTAGATATAAAATAATTTTGGGCACTTCTATTTTTCTTCTATTTTCCACCACATTTTCCATATTCATCAAATTTCGTCAAACTAGGTGCCATTGGATTTGGATTAGACTTGATCTGTCACTGAGTCATAGATTGACACCACTGAGAAGTCTGACTTGAACCGTGGGATGAAGGATTGGTCCTTTGGATATCGACTCAGAATACAAGATACAGCTGTGATCATGAACTTCGTGGGATTGTTTTCTAAACTTGCAGTGAACGACAAAGCAAGTTCTGTAAATTTTCTACAAACCAGAGGAATTTTACACGCTCAAAGCTTTGTGACGGTTGTGAAACTCCACTTAGGAGCAAGAGAAGTTCGTTGACGATGCAACACTCGAGAGTGTCAACAGCAAAAATTTTGGGGGTGAAGAATAGAAACACCTAATATTGATAAAATGACATCCAATAAACCGCTTTGCGGCATGAATCGACAACGTTAACTGTTGTTTGTTTCAGTAATATGATTCTCCTGAATATCTAGCAATTAATATGGGGTGATCCTATATAATAATATCCTGAATATGGGGTCATCTTGTAGAGACAAAATCCCTTATCAATATATCAAAAATCTAGGACATTTCTAGGTAGTGGAACACGCTGAACTTTCCACTTAAAGTCACGAGCATTTTCGAAATATGTAGACATGCTTACTCACAGGAGAGTACTTGCGAAGAAGCTCCGCTTATTGATAGAAAAAATGAAAATGTTGTGTCCTAACTGACACAAATCCTTATCAATTTGCACCCTAAAGGTACCTAGATAAGCCATCTACGAGACAAGGGTGCGCAAACGCGTTTTCGACCCAGCAACTTGAACAGTTATGCCTTTTCACAAGACGGTAGTTGCAAAAAGTAATCGTTTATTGATGGTAAAACTCGCAGATTTATGGCAGATTGTACAAGCATTGTTTAACCATTGACTAAAAAATCTAGCCTCTAGGAAAGGGAAGAATTCAAAAAAACATAGCTGATAATGATGAGAGTCGTGTGGACGGTAAATGCAGCTAGTGAGAGAAAGCTGCAGCGCTTCATTTTGATTGGCTATTGCTATCTGACTGTGCGATTTCATTGAAGTAAGCGTGTCTACATATTTCGAAAATGCTCGTGACTTTAAATGGAAAGTTCAGCGTGTTCCACTACCTAGAAATGTCCTAGATTTTTGATATGTTGATAGGGGATTTTGTCTCTACAAGATGACCCCACTCTTGAAACCTCGAATTGCAATTTGTGGCGGATTAAAATACATATTGCCTGGACTAATACAGCCGTTGACAAGTGCATCTAAGTGAAAGTACGTGCGATTTATGTGCCACTATTGTGTATTGCATGAAGCTTGACTTCCATTCTAGAAGTTTTATTGTTGTCAATTTCTGTGATCGGGCATGGACGAGCGGGTGAAATTACCATGAACAAAGCGCTATTGTTCATTCTAAAACAAAGCGAAATGTCGTATTTCTTTGACTGAAATACGCCAAATTTTACGCCGAAGAGGTTTAAAGTGTCTGGAAGCTCGAATAATATGAAAAGTGCGATTACCGGTTAACGAGTCAAATTCTGCTTAAAACTCCAACATGTTGAAGCGGTGAGATAATGGATTAAGAACTTCAGAAAGTATACAGGAAACCCCTCTTGAGCTTTCAGAGTTCACCTCTCTGCTACATCAACTTCTGCAATGAGAGAATATGCCTTTGGCCTGACTGAATGTCTGAAACGGGAGCAGCGGCTAGTGCTTCTCATTTCATGAAGTGTATGTTTCCGAAAAGCTAATGTAACTCTCTTAATCTGCTGAAACATGCGCGTCATATTTTATATATGCAAACTAATACATGTGGAAAAAAATGTCTGCAAACACATTTACAATAAATGAAAATTCATGCAGTCTTCACTGTGCCTTAGAATCCTACACTGTGTAGTGATTCGATATGTTTTCATTGATTTGTGAAGTAACAGTTTTTTATTAAGTTTTTTTTACAAACCATTCATTCCAAAAGTACACGAGGTATATGTGTGGGGAAAAATAATTCATGATAATTATAAAGCAGTAATAATTTATAATTATAGAAATAAAAGGAGTTTTCACATCAATTTGACATACATAAGCAGGTTCGATATGTTGACCTTGTAAGAGTGTATAACGGCCTACATGTTGACTACACTAGTTAGTCAGGATAGTCGCGGTCAAGCCGGGTGGGATGGGCTTGTTCTTCTATAGAATGCACCTCGACCGGACCTTCGAACCCTGCTTTTTCTAACTTTATTAAAGGCCAATCCATTTTCGTCAACATATTCGGGGACACCAAAGACATCATGATATGACGTGAATTCTACAAAAAATCTCACTCCATGGAATGCTGAATAGAGCAAATAGTATTACTTCATAAAGATGTTATCATTTCATAGAAAGGTCACTCAGTGAATCTCATCGTTCGGCTTGTGATTGAGATGTTCATGACTAAACAAACCCCTCATCACCGGCGAGGAATGTAGGTCGGAATGTATTCGTTGACAGCGTGTGTTGCTTTGCATTTGAAGCAAATAAAAATGTTCCCATTTTTACACAGCATCTTCCATTTTGCAGGTCTACCTAGGAGGAAACCAGTTCGAAAGCATTCCGTTTTTGCGAACAACGAGCTTCATCTGAGCGAGATCTCAGTGTACGGATTTGATTATGACTACACGTTAGTCTCATACTCGGATGAACTTGACAAGTATACGTACGATGAAGGCAGGAATATTCTGGTTGATAAATTCAAAGTAAGAATGACTTCCGAGTATTCCTTTCTATTGGTAGCATGTTTATAAAAATTCCTGTCTCAATGCACGTTAAGTCGTGTAATTCTGTGAATCAATTCTCATTTCATCTTCAGTTACAAAGAACGTATTTCAACTTTCCGACAGAGAAATGGAAAACCAAACATTTTGCGATTAGAGGAAGATAGCGTGTGTCTTACACGACTGTTGATATTGTTTGAAATTAGGAGAATCTGCGTGAGTGAAGAGGAGAAGTTCTTTATGATTGAGATAATGGAGATTCGTTGTCGTATGGTGGCTGTTATGGTAGTTTATCACTTGGGGCATTTTTTCTAGACATCATGAAGCTTTATTTTAGACTACATCTGGGTCAAAAATCGGCTAGAAGTTTTGAAGTTTGCAGGTTGTTTTTAGAATTTTCACCATTAGCACAGCAAAGATCCATGGACGATGCAAAGGATAATTAAATGAAAACAATGGTGTGATACTTTTGCCAGGATGCCCTTCCTGCCGACTTCCAACGACATTTTTGGAGCTTGACCTCCACACCCAAAGATCCACATACCAAAAGTGGCACATACTTGACCATTTCTCTACTGATACAGCTGAAATACAAAAACATAGGTGACTGCCAACATCAACGTCTAGCAATCACAAATGCAACCACAAGAAATGTAACTCTAATTATTTCAACCAATTCTGCATCAGAGAAACCCCTTTCGAGGCGAAAATGAAGGACACAACGAAAAGCAAGAGAGCACAAAACAGCAATGGGTAGCCAACACCATGTTATATGAGCAGTTTCGAGATATCTCGCACACAAATTCCAAGCTATGTTTGATGTGCTTGATGTTTTGAAGTCAAAGAAGCAATCTGAATATACAAGGTGTTTCAAAAGTAGGCTAACAGTTGATTTTGCCCTAGGAAATCTATGTTGACCGTTCTATTGGCGATTTACACCTGAATCAGTCGATGGATATCCATGATCAGTCCAACATGAGCCATAGACTTCGAAGTAATTGCTACTATCATTTAGAAGTCTATGCAGTAGCATTCCATTGGCAAAGGAATTTTGAAATCTATCATGGACAAGATATAGCACCAATCTGACATTACGTACATGGATATGTTCAATTAATTTGATTTGAATCAAACACTGTTAGTTTGACTTGAAGTGAATTAAACAAGCTTGAAGCTTTTTTGAATTTGCTGCTTCTGTCATGTCAGGTCATCTAAAAGATGATCAGAGAAAATGGATTTTGAAATTCTTTTGGAAAAACAAGAATGCTGAAAAGGTGCGAATGGAATGGAGAGATGCCTTTCACAGCAATCCTCCATCAAGATTTGCTATTTATCGCATTCGAGATAAATTTGAAAAGACCGGTTCGGTAGAGAATGCACCGAAGTCAGGACGCCCTCGATCAGTTTCAATAACATCAAACGAGGAGCTAGTGGCCCAAACATTTGTTCAAAGTCCGAAGAAGTCAACAAGAAGAGCCTCATTGGAGTTGGACATTTCTCTAAGCTCTACTTGGAGACTGATGAGGAAAGTTGAGTTGAAACCATACCGACCCAGACTGTTGCAGCACCTTCTACCGGATGATGCTGAACGACGCTTGCAGTTTGCTGTGCTCATGTTGTCGGAAATTCGGGAGAACCCAGATTTGCTTGACAAGATAGTTTGGTTTGACGAAGCCAGTTTCAAACTATCAGGTCACGTAAATAGACATAACTGTGTCTACTGGTTCCCTGAAAATCCGCACATGGTATCAACAAATGAGCTGAACCAGCCTGGCTTAACCGTCTGGGCCGGTATGTCAAGCAACGGTGTGATTGGGCCAGTATTTTTTGAAAGAACTGTGACGGCTGAGGTGTACCTTCAAATGCTCCAATCCTTTGCGATTCCTGAGATGCAGTCATTGAACAACTTCAATGAGCTGTACTTTCAGCAGGATGGTGCAACAGCGCATTTTGCAGTGAGTGTCAGAAGCTATCTGAATGACACTTTTCCAGGAAAGTGGATCGGGAGATGTGGTAGCATCCTTTGGCCTCCTCGCTCTCCCGATCTAACTCCGATGGACTTTTTCTTTTGGGGCGTTGTAAAGGAGAAAGTGTACGGACGAAAACCTCACACACTTTCTCAACTCCGCTCCTACATCACAGATGCCTGTCAAGAGATCAGTGATGACAGGAACTTATGCAGAACTGTGTGCCACAGTGTGGCCGAAAGACTACAAGAATGTGCCGATGTCCATGGTGGACATTTTGAGCATTTGCGTTCGTGAATTTTTGCAACTTTAAGTTGATTAATTTTTTGATATGTTGAATAGGCCTTGGTTATTCATTTGTTCATTTTTTTGTTAGGAAACCAAGCAAACAAAATGGTAGTTGTTTTAATGTTAATACCTTTATTAATTTCAGCCTCCTCTAGGCCATCGTCAGAAGCTTCTGACGATGGTCTAAGAGGAGGCTGGAATTAACAAAGGTGAAGGACATTTGGATGTCAGCTGTTCTTCCTTCTTCGCCTCCCTGTCTTGTGTTGACGACAGCGTCTTCGTGCACCAGGCTGAGGGGCGCGGAGGACATTCGAATGTCAGCTGTTCTTCCTTCTCCGCAGTAACACTGAAACAACTACTATCTTGTTTACATGGTTTCCTAATAATTTTTTTTTGATAGATGTTGGATAGTTATTCGACTTCTCATGATCGGTATAGATTCAAATTGGGTTGTAGTGAAATATGTAGGCATGAAAACACTGGAGATCATGAGATATTTTAATATGATTTACGCGATGTCAAAGAGTATTGAATTTTTGCCCCTTACGAATACAAGGCATATTAGCTATCTGTGGCATCGTGAAAAAGATTATTATGACATAGCTTATTAATCTATAGCATTAAGACATAGCTTTTCAAGGCCAATTTCTACTGTTAGCCTACTTTTGAAACACCTTGTATTTACAATTAAGCTCGACAGAAATTATATACTTTTAGAGCCGAAAAATGGAAAACATGGGGCGACCAACAGTGTGATGCATACGGCAGTTGTGACATTTGTTACCTCACCGTAAATTTCTGGGTAACGTATCTAGTTGCAGTTTTTGAGTTTCGAGGTAATTTATTCATTAACTTTTTCAATGTTTTCTTGTGAATTGTACCGCTTTACGTCGCAAAATTTGTTTCAAATGAACTTGTTAAATACATGGCAATTTAAAGGACTTATAGGTCACATGTAAAGCTAATGTAGACTTAAGCCAGGGTGGCCAACTGGTCACTATTTTAGTGACCGGTCACTAAAGTCACTGATTGGTCACTATTTTTTACCAAGTCACTATTTTTCTATCATCCATTCCTGGATTACCGGTGTACAAGAAAAAATCGAATTTTTTATTTATATTTCTAGTATGATCTTCATAATGAATTTCTTGTATTTTAAGTCAATAACTATGTAATTTTCAGCATGATTTTCAAACGTGCAATTGTATGACTTCATGCTAGACGCACATGTGTGTCACGGATATTTTGGTCTATGTAATATATTTTGAATCGTTGTAGTTTCAATCTATTATGTAAATATCTGTGACGGCATTATGACCTCTAAAGGATGAACAAGGAGCGGTGGTGATCTAAAATGGGGCAATTTTAGATCTATAAAATGCCACCAAAAGCTCAGCGTATAAAGCCTCTGTTCATCAAGCTCCTGTTTCCCTACCATCTCGTGGTGAGGTCGTTATTCACTCGATAACAGAAGGGAAAGGTGCGACCAACGAGTAGTGGCGCTGCAAAACCATACCGCCCGGACTCTTCTGTGTAACTTGGTATGTTCGTTAAGTCCTGCGTTTAAATATAACAATGTTTCTCTGTTTTGTTAGTTTCACAATTTGTTTTTCATTGAACAAATGTAAACGCCATTTCCAATCCATCGTTCCCGGGTGGCCTCAAAGAAATCCATTTGACCAACAATGATGCCATTACATGGCTCAGAGAAATGTGTCAATAACTTTCATTGTTTTTTTCTGTTGTCCTTTTTTGCATACGAATATACAGTGTATGTATATAACGCCATTTCCAATATCAGATACGGTGCTATATATATTTTCAATATACGAGGGGTGATTGATAAGTTCGCGGCCTGACATAGAAAGCTTAAAGCCAGGCCATTATGCACATGTGGATTGATACAATGGAATGTGCTGACGGCGCATGACGAGTGATCAGTCGATCCGGTGAACTGTTGGTAAACCACAGCTACTTAACTTCAGTTACTAACTTATCAGTCAGTTAGTCAGATAAGTGTTGCGTAAGATGGATCACGTTTCAAATCGATCTGTCATTCGTTATCTCGGCTTGAAAGGACTCACACCAAAGGAGATTCATGATGATATGGTTGGAACACTTGGTGAGAAAGCTCCGTCCTACACCACAGTCAAGAAGTGGGCTTCAGAATTCAAGCAAGGAAGAGAGAGCTTGGAAGATGATCCCGTTGTGGAAGACCAGTGACAGTGAGCACAGAAGATGTGATCGATCATGTTCAAAAGATTATTCTTGATCGCCGTACAACCGAGAGAAAGATTGCCTTCGAACTGAAGATTTCACAAGAGCGTGTCCATAACATCATCCATCATGAACTTGGCATGAACAAAGTTTCCGCTCGATGGGTGCCACGACTGCTCACACCAGAGAACAAACGAGCCCGCTTTCTCATCTCAAGGGACAACCTGGCGCTGTTCGTAAGAGATCCTGAAAATTTCATGGACCGGTTCATTACGATGGATGAGACTTGGGTTCACCACTATCAGCCAGAGTCGAAAGAACAATCGAAACAATGGAAGCACCCAGGATCACCAACTCCGCGGAAAGCCAAATGTCACCAGGTCCGCGGGAAAGGTCATGGCCTCCATTTTTTGGGATTCGAAGGGAGTTTTGTTGTTGGACTTCCTAGAGACTGGTCGGACAATCGGACTACGCTCATTTGTTGCAGCAGTTATGAGTGCAGATCAAGATCAAGCGGAGAGGGAAGCTCACGAAAGGCGTGCTCTTCCATCAAGACAATGCGCCTGCTCACACCTCCGCTACCGCCATGTCTGCCATCCAAGGTTGTGGGTTTGACATCATTTCCCATCCACCCTATTCTCCTGATCTGGCTCCATTGGACTTTCATCTCTTCCCAAAAATGAAATTGGAGCTCAGTGGTCAGCACTTCGCATCCAACAGTGACGTCATGGAGGCCGTTGAGGAGTATCTGGACTCCAAAGACTCACACTTCTATGAGCAAGGGATTCGCGCATTGCAGCACCGTTGGGCTAAGTGCGTTGATTGTAGGGACGATTATGTCGAAAAATAAATATGTATCGTATGCGAAATATGCTTTTTTTCTATATCGGGACGCGAACTTTTCAATCACCCCTTGTAAATACAGAGAACATAATCATCTTGATTCATCCTGAACATTCTCTTCATTCGTATAAAATGATATGAAATAAAACCTTAAAAGTACTCTACTTGTCTGGAGACTCTAGTACGAGCGTATAACCGTTAGTGTGGTCTTCTGACTCGATTTATTCGAGTATCCTAGTGGGCTACATGTATAGTCTATGTCTACATTTTCATGGGACCTTCCTCTAAAATATTTCACGATGTATTCGTCTGTCCACTCTCTTCTCTGTCATGAAACTTTAATGATTAAAAGTCTTATCGTAAATATAATCCAACTTCATCCACTAAAAAGTTATAACTTGAGATTTAGCACCTACCAAGTGAGTAGGAGTAGGACATAAGTAGTATCCACAGTCGGATAATTTTATATTTTTGTAGACTTTACCATATTAAGTTATTTCATTGCAGGAATCAGAATGGGTAAATGCAAGTTCAACAACGATCTCAAGCAGAAGTATCCATGGTGTCTAAGGGTCCCAGAAGACGAGAGTATGATTAAGTGTGCATATGATGGAAGAACGATCTCGCTATTATCTGGAACACAAAAACTTAAGCAGCATGAGAATCAACTTGTTCATAAGCGTGCCATACCATCGTCAAATCAAGGAAACATCATGGCTGCATTTTCAAGAGGTGCCACTGTAACTGATGGAAAAGCTAAAGCTACCTTTCTTCATGTTCTCAAAATGGTTCTTGATGGTTCGTCATTTCGGTCTTCACAGTCGATATCTGGTCAAAGAAGCCTGTACAAAAACATGTTTCCCGACTCGAAATATTCTGATATCAAATGTGGAAAGACGAAGGCCGGTTACTTAGTTACAGTTGCTATTGCTCCTTGGGTGAAGATGCACTACGTTGCAGCGTTGCAGAATCAAATGTTTGGGATTTTCGTCGACGAAAGTACGTACAATAATAAAGCTCGACTTGAATTTTGGATCGCCTCCATGGAAAACGGAGAAAGAAAGCTGACATACTTGAAAACTGTTGAACTCGAAACGGACATAGATCTTGATGATTTCCTGAAAAATGACAAGATTCAGAAGTTAGATGATGTTCATCATGCAGATTCTGACACAATTCTCCAAAAGATAAGAACGGTGTTTGAAGAATACTGCCTTTCTTTTGAAAATTTGCTCTATTTCATGTCAGATAATTGTTCAACAATGCGCGGGAAAAACGCCGGTGTTGCACAAAAGTTATCAGAAATTTCTCCAAATATTATAGAAGTTCCCTGTTGTCTGTCTCATCAGTGCCATCTTGTCCAGAAATCACAATTTAAAATGACAAAAAAGGAGATAGCAGAATCCTGACTACCATAGTGAGGTTTCTGGAACTCATTACCGATTATCTAACAAATACACCAAAAGCACGCATTATACTAAAACAAGTTGATGACATGCTCAACCTGAACAAAATAAGCAGTTATAATGCAACGCGTTTTCTGGACTTTTATACGTCCCTACAGTCGGTAAGAGAGAATTTCCCTCTAATAAAAAAATTAGTTGAGATTGGAAACAACAAAGAATTGAAATCTATGATCAACCAAGAACATTTGGAAACTTATGCATGGCTCAGACGAAGCCCTTATACTCACTATGCAAGTCATCTCAAGGAAAAGAAGTCACTTATTTCTCATTTCTTTTGAGTTTATTGGAGACCATCTCACAGATTCTTTCTCGATATGGACATTTGTTACAATTGAATCCAAAAAACTATGTCGACCAGCTGTTCGAATGTACAAACAAAAAAAAGAATCCGAGAAGCTTTATAAACAAAAGTGAAGATCTATATTGTACACAAAGCAATCATCGAGTTACCTCCCGTTTGAATGCCCTTGAAGCGTATGAAATTTCCCTTATACGTCAGGTATGGGATCAGTATAATTCATTTCAACTGTCGTCAATATTGCAGCGTTTCAGCGAGTTTCTATGTCATAGAGTAACTATCCACTCGTACATAATCTACATGAAACTGAAAGAAATGGATGCTCATGATTACAAAGGACTGAAAACACTTGCTGAAGTATTCAAGTGTTCAGTCATAGATTCACGTGATGAACTTGCAGGCCTTTTGAATACTTTCGGTGATGCAACTCTCTATGACCTTTGGAATTCTGATGCCTTGTCTGGAAAGCCTAATCTAAGAAAAATGATTCAATGCTACCTGCTGCTCACGCCACACAACATGATTGTGGAGCAGGGTTTTTTCGCAAATGAAAACCACAGAATCTGCTTACTCAAACAGAATGAGTCCCGATCTGTATGATGGATGTAGGTTGATCAGAGATTTTTTTGATAGAGAAGCATTTGAAGATTTTGAACCGGACGAGGATCTTTTGAATCGAGTTAAACAGGCCGGAACAGAGTACAAAAAGTCTTCTCAATCAAAAGCTTCTACTGCGAAGCTGAAAGAAACTCGAGCCAATGAAATCCGACTAGAAATCGGAATTTTCAAGCAAAAGACGCCAAAGCAAATAACATCTGAGCTGAAAGGCATTGATCTTGAACTTTACGAAGCCGAAGCGGCATTGGAGAAATTGAAATCGAGAAAGCGCAAGTTGCAGGATGAAAAACAAGCGGTAGTTGACAGACTTGATGAAAACTCATCCTGTATAATTGACAAATGGTTCACCAAGAAATGAGTTTACATGTATATTTTTGACTTTATAAACCCAGCTTCTTTATACAGATTCATGATATGTATTTGTATTTATCATGCAAGTATAATAATTGATATTCGAAAATTAGTTTTTAATCACCTGTTGAAATTGGAAGACTGAAACATTCGCTTACTTTATCTGGTGTACTCAACAAAATATCATATATATCGTTGTTTTGTTGAAATGAAAAATTGGTCACTATTTTTTCTCAAAAGAGTTGGCCAACCTGACTTAAGCGGACGTATAGAAAGTCTAGCGATGCCTAGAAAATTATTTTACTAGGTAGACGATATCACAAGCCAATTTTCAATTCAAGCAAAAGTAAGAGAAAAATGGTAAAATGATATTCTTTTTTAATATCTTCCTTTTGAGCATATTTTTTTGAGAACATGCCAAATTTGGATTACTTGGGGTGAACGAAAGGAAATCTGATACTTCATGATTGTTTAATTTTCTGAAGCAGAAACCTGCTCGTATTCCTCTTGAAAGTATCAATGTGATATTGATCAGGGAATGTGATCTGATGAAGCTGTTTCCTAAGTTGTGCCGTTCAAATAGAAGGCTTTTCGAGCGACTTGCATTACATGACGTGTATTTTGCTCATATGATGCCATCAACTCTGAGTGTACTTCTAGTGAAAATCTCAAGATCTCCTTGCATGATGTATTTGTGGGACGGCTGCCTGCAGATGATAACAGTGCACTATCAGTAGACGGATAAGGAACTTATAAAGATAGCAGACAGGCAATGGCTTGTAATGCAGACAATAAAGTGAACCCAGGAGATCTGCTCTTCTCCTTTTGTTCTCTTGAAAATTCTACTTCACTTGATTTGAAGGTAAGCTAAAAATAAAAGTAAATTATTAGTTTTAATATATTTTCCCTTCTCCTTAAAGTAAGGCTCGGCTAACCTTTATATATTGTGCATCGTACTCTATATCAGAGAATAGATCTCCAGTTTTACATAATAATTACATTTATGCGCACTGCACTGTTGTTTATAATCTTTTCTCAAGGAAATTCCATTTGGGAATTTGCTTAAGTTTGTATTCTTCCGCTTCCAGAATTCTTGATATTTTTTAAGCATGCCTGTTTTAATTCTTCAATAAGCAACCCATACCTTCATTTTTGACTCTTTGCTGTACTCGGCTAGAAAATTCTATAAAAAACAACTACTTGTGCTCTATTATTTGGTGTCCGGTTTCCTTGTATACATGACAAGATGCTGTTAAAGTAAAATGGTATTTATGTCATCAGAGTTGTGCATCAAGACTCGCGACTCGAGCGACGAGATTCAAACTTGAAGTTAAATCTGATTTTTTATGTCTTGCCATTGACGCACCTGAAATTCGGATGTTGTCCGAATTAATATCTTTAATTGTCGAAATTGCTGATATTTTGTAAATTTGAAAAAATGTAAGGTTTTAAGCAGAATTATGAAAGCTAATTCACAATCATTTTGTACGTCAGAATGTCTTACCGTGGCGTAAATGTCGATACATGATCATGTTTAGGTAGTCACGAATATAGAGAGCAGGGAGGTGTTGGAATGATGTTTAATACCAGGTGTATCTCTAAAATCAGTGCACGTGTACGCAGATCCATAATTTGCCACGTACTTTATTTACACAAAATCAACTTTTCAGCAAGTAATTTGGAACTGATGGTTGGTTGAGGTTAGGTTGCGTTATCGGATTGGTTTAGCTTACACATTCTCTGAAGCAGACGGTCTTTACAACGACTCCCTTGCGGTTTTTTCAACTCACCCACCGTGCTGTGTACAGATGATGCAAGGCATCAGTAACTGGTTTCTGCATTCATTTGTGTATCTATGTAATGACTTGAGGTAGTACACGCAACAGTAGAAGCAACAACACCTTGGTGACGGCTGTTTAACCTGCCTTACGAGAATCAATAAGAAGAGATTCCATTAAGCTTTCCTCAATGGAATCAGGCGTTGGGACGGAAAACATTCACCAAACATTCACCAGAGACATTCACCTAACTGTGTGCAGTCCATCTTCTTTACCGATCTAGAAAACTGTCCTCCGTGCAGGATCATGCTCCCTGCAAATATAGTATCAATGGGGCTTAAGCGTTTGATTAGTCGTACTCTCATGTGCGAAGAAAGAGCAAAGTTCCATCATGTCCTACCTACAGTAAGTTAAGGAAAGGAATATTTTCATTCAATCACATCAATGATTCTCAATGAAACGTCATTTCGTTGGTACAGATATCAGATTGATTCAGATGCCTGCTTCAGACATTAGACTTTGGGAGTAACCCGGCAAGTGAGCAATTCAATTTTCAATAGCTGAAGCTTGCCCATGATTTGGCGCCCCAAGACGTAGAGCATGAGATCTACAGAAGAAAAATGTGAGAATGTCGACAGAAAGAGCACTGATGAGTTTATGGAGCATTCGGGGTTGATGGAGGCCGTTGTTGACGTGGTGAAAAGGAGTAGCTCAAGGTGAATGAGTTATATCTTGATATATCTTGAGCAGGGCTGCGGAGGCGATTGATTTTTATTCGCTTCCGCTTCCAATTATTGGAGACCGGACATGGGCTACACAGCTCCCTATTTCGAGCCCCCTTTTCTTCATTTTCCACTTTTTTACGAGTTATAGGTTCTGACGTCAACACTTCGCAGTCTCCACGAACTTTCTGTCGTAAACCCTAACTGACTTGTATGCGTTTTTTTGACTTTCCAAAAAGTCAAATATTTTTCAAATTTAATGAAAAGAAATAAAAACGTCATATGTTCCCAACACGTGTGTAGTAAAAAAATATCCAACGACCAAAGGAGTGTTTGAGAATGCTACAATGAAATTGCTTCAAGACACACCAGTCCGCATTGTGTGAAGTTGTCATTGACAAGATGATACTGAGGTTTTCTGATTTCGAATGCCAGTATTCTGAGATAATACTCGTACACCTTCATTTTCATCATAATGATAAAATTAGAAGTAACTACATTTAGTAATACAGGTGCCAATTTGTAATTAGGTGTAATAGGTTAGGCACTAAATATGACAACTATTACCTAACTCATATCAAGACTTAAGGTCAAAAGTCAGAAGTACGGCGCTTCGCCCTGACTTTGGCGCTTCGCAATGGCGAATTGCGTCAGTCATTAGCATCATGATACTTTCGGAAGCGGAAGCGATCGTCGGGCATTCGTTTCCGCTTCCACACCCCTGGCCTTGAAAAGAGCCACCCAACTTAGAATGCATGGACTTCGAAAGAGAGTGAAGTCGAAAAAGGAGATCAACCATGTGGAAGAGCATGGTATTGAGGCAATGTAGAAAGGCTTGAAAGTAGAAGATGCAAGTAGGGAAGTGAGAGTGAGAAAGAAGAACGGTGCGTCATCGTGGTGTGAACATCAGAAACCCCTTGTAAGAGGAAAATTTGCTGACGAAAATAAATGATGATGATGAGTGCAACATCTTTTGTTTCAAATATCTACTGAGTACTGACACTCCTCCTTAATGTAAAGCGTTTATTCAGGTCCTGCGTCTGCAATTTTGAGTAGTGAGAATCTTTGATAAGAGTCTTGGTGGAGGGATCCCATGTCTTGATGAAAAGAAAGAGAAACTTGTTTCCCGCGAACTTTTTCGTAGGTTGCTAACCGAACATATTCATGCGAAAATAATGTCGTTAAATCGTTTATTTTCATCATCAGATCAGAGGTAGACGCAGTAGAATACAGATTGTTTCATAAAAAATGGATCACCCTTAAACATCGCCTTAACTTCAACTTTGTCTAACTCCGCCAAACTTGAACGAATTTCTCTGAAATTTGGAAGATATGTCAGTTGTGCTTACTTATATCATTGTTGGAAATTTCAAGCATGAATAATGAGTTGTTTTCCTGTTATAGATAAAAAAGTAGTAGATAATTTGATCTTCATTTAGCAATGTTGCACAAAATCATACCTCACTCTTATAAAATTACATTTGTTTCCTTTGTTATGTAATATGTTGTTCTACAAGCCAAAAGCTATCAAGCAAAACAAAAATAAAGAAAACCGGTCAATCAGAGCCAGTATAGCACCATTATTCATCAACAATAATGTAACTGCTACATGTGATTAACTGGACTTCATGTTCCATAGCTTCCTGACTTCGTTGCGGTGGTGTTGGCAGCACTCCTGATTGCTTTCAGCTAGAAATCTATCTCTTACCGGTTGAAAACAATACAAAGCACAAATGAACAATAACGAGATCGCATTCACAAAAGTAAAAGTGTCAGCCTTGCTAGAACTACTTCACATACAGCAAGGAACCATGAATTCTGAACGCTATGTGAATGTTTTACAAGAATGAACATTGGCCAAATGACAGATCAACTTGGTGATCCATCGACTTGGTTATTTATGGATGATAATGCTGCGTGTCACAGGAGTAGTAGAGTCAACTTATGCAAGTCTCAATTAGGGCTTAGGACATTATCTGGCCAGCTCGTTCTCCTTACCTGAATCCCATAGAAAATGTATGGAGTATTCTAAGACGTAACGTTCGTCGTTCACTGCTACCTACAGATGGCGTATCACAACTTACGTCACTGTTAAAAAGAGAGTGGAGAAAGTTAGATCAGTCAAAAATCAACGATATCATCGAATCAATGCCTAGACGAATTGGTAGTGTCATTGACAATAAGGGTAGGGCCACAAAATATTAGCTTCTTAAGAACCGTTACTGTATCATAGCTTATCAGATTATATAGGGACATTTAAATATATTAGGGACATGAAATAACATGAAAAATGCTTTCTGTATCATACTTATGTTTTATTTAGTCAAATTTTAGGATGATCCACTTTTTATGAAACGGACTGTAGTTGCTAGAGATGTATTATGATGAAGTAAATCAAAGGTGAAGTGTACTAGACATATCAATAATAGAGAAATACATACTGTGCCTCTTCATAATTATGTCTTGATTAGTGCATTGATGTTGATTTAATTGAAATTAGGCTGTAATTAGATTGCGTCTGTAATAAAATATTCCAGTTTCCGTGTTTTGTTTAGATGTTCGTTTTGTTTGATTACTTGGTAAAAACATAATTCTTCAAGAGCAACTGCTTCAATCACAGAATTAGATTGTTTGACTCCTTCAGTTTTCTAGAATTGAACACTAATTCAAAATGATGGCACATGCTTATGGAACTTAGTAAGTGGTCTAAAAGAATTAATAATGCCTTACAGAGATGAGAAAAAAGTCGTGCGTCGCTTGCGGATTGATGTTAATTCCAGCAAAGTGCTTCGATTGCCACCATTCCTTTGGATTTGAAGACTTCAGATCATTGCGCACAAGTTTTCGCCATAATGTTGATCCTTCCGATCATTATTTAAAAAGGTAGCAGGCATGCAAAAATTGGTTCACCTGATGATTTCACCAACCTCTTCACAGCATTCACCACTGCATACACTGAATATAGCTAGATAGCAATGTGTGACCGAAATGATATTACAGCACCCACGCCACTCACTGGCTGGTATCCAAAAAGCGTTTTCAGCAATTTGGGATATACAACTCATCCCTTCTAGACAACGAAGACTGAACGAGCCGAGCAGGTAGTCTAATTCTGTGGCTTCAATATGTTCGTAGAACATAACTTTAGATGTATCGGTTGCTATGAATCAAATAAAGAATACTTTGGCAAGTACGATTCAATGTATTTATCGACCACCACAATTTTTAAAGACCTTGTCGAAAGCTCATCATCACATCGGTTGGTTTGAATGATAACTTTTCATGCGACTAATTAAATTGGCCGACATCTAGTGTGTCGTATTTTTTGTTTCTTTAGCGGTAATTTTTACTGAATACTTTAATCTTCTTCCTATTAGATTTACATGCGCTCCTTAATTCTGTCTGGCGAAAGGAGGAACCGGGTAGAACTCGGCAACCCAGCACATTCACATTGAGGTTTACATCAATCTGTGAACGTCTCATTTTTGACCTCATACCCTGCAGAAACTCATGTTGGCGGCCGGACTATGTGTGTATTGGACAGGGTTGGCAAGTATGTGGGAAACATAGTTTTTACCAGGGCAGATAGAAAACTGGTAAAAATCCGGAAAATGGAAATAATGGAAATATAAGACTACGTAGGAAACTTGCATTGTCATCAATATTCATTGTTAGCCGATACATTCATTTAGTACGAGTCCGCATCTCTATACTGGCTGCTGTTTCATCCAACTGAGACATCGCATCATAATTTATCCTGCTTTGACTGCCAAGGACTTTTTGTCAGGGATTGACTCTAAATTTTACAGCCAATCATTTTGGGATGAAAAGAGAAATAGGCTGTTAATGCTTATACCTGAATATGTTTTATCATGTTTCATAATGAGTGAATAAAGAAAATAAGAATTTCAAATAGACTTTCATATAGCTCAGATACGAGAAAAATCCATTGTTTGCAATTGCATATTTACATCTAATGGCCTAGATTTTACGCGTTTTGCAAATACACCGCATATGCATGCACATATAGTTATACTCGCATACGTGCATGCGTGTTGTACACGCATCTGCTGAATCGCCAGTCGTCATAAAATTACATTCAGCAGTTTTGACCAGTTTTACAGTTTTATCAGAACGGATTTTGCCACCGTTATTTACCACTTCTATGAAAGCAATCCAAGCAATCGATTGGATCGTGTCCCTAAATTTGGGTCGTCGAGAAATTACGTTATTACTGACAAACAACTGCATCGCAAATTAAATCAATGGTTGTCTAATGCGTCATCTTCACTTCAATCATTTTATGGTTTTATGTGTGAAGCCGAGACTCACTCTGTTTTCCATGAAATTGAATATATGATGGCACTTGTGGGTTATCTCCCTTCTCAGGCTTTCACTTTTGCACACCGGTACAAAACAAAGATTTCTTTACGCTGTCAATAAAGTTGTTCTTTAATGTAGATAAATGAGTTTTCAATAGTTACTCACGAACGAAATGTAAGTAACGGTCAGATAAGATAAAAATTTACCAGGGAATTGCAATTTAGCTTGGCTTCACGTCCTCGTGGATTGCTTATTTCTACTCTTAAATTATGGTGTCCGACCACATGGTTGTTACGTTTCAATCAAATGCTACGTAATGCGTACACAACTGTACTTCCACTCGGTGTGTTTAAGTGCCTTCTGAAACTGGCCTCACTTTATTTATGGCCCTGAAAGTACTGTAAGGTCAATTTACGGAGCTGAACTTCAGACTGCAGGGCTATGAAGGAATGGGGTAGTAGTTATGTAACCTCCTTTGCAAAGGCGCGTTCATCATTTGATCCCGTATGAAAAATTGCTTTACTGAACAGCCTTCAGTTTCTTATGAGGATCAAACCCAGGGCAGAGGAATTTTTACCTGATGGAGGTTAGTTTCATTCTGGAAGTTACACTTATGCATTGAAGCAAATACACATGATAAGAAGATAATTGGACATAATTCACTATTAACCAATAATTATTGATTGTTTGAATCGATGAATCGTCATAAATATCAGCCCTGCAGCTCATAAGCCTATCGTACAGTATGCATTGGATTTTCGCATGTTACTTTGTCTATGATCAGTAATTGCAATATCGAACTTGAATCACTTTTCATAAAATGTATCACTAGCCTTTTCCTTTCGAAAGACATGCATATGAAACATGATTGGTTTTGATGATGATGTTAGGAAGAGATACTCGAGGCACGCGCAGATACGCGTGGTTTCTGGAGGATAGGCTAAGTGATATCGGAGATGGTTGTAGGGCAGCGTGAGATGGTGCAAGGAGCGCCTGGTAGACTTCCATGACCTCCTACTTGCCCTTACCAACAAGAGTATCTCGCAGGTGTGCAATGTCTGCATTATGCGTCTTATTGCATGTGTTACTGACATGGCATACATTACTCGGTGAAGAAGCCAGGAGGCAATGATTTGATGAGTGTGCTCCATTTCTTCAAAATTGAACTTGAACTGAACGCCGTTCGCATATTTCGGAGGTGAATGGGAGTTGAATGCCTCCGCTCATTTCTACCTTTAAACGTTCACATATGATTGTCCGAAATTACCGAGTTAGAATCCTCTAAGCAATTTTTATCCATCGCCTGACGTTCATGATGACACGCATGCACAAAATAGAATTCTTGGAAATCTTAGATGATGACGTTTCTGATAAAGTAACTGGGAACACCCAGACGTATAGGCCCTAATTCGCATGACTAGAGAAGCGAACTAGTCATGTGACAAAGAACTGCAGACTTGCTTTAGGATTGATCTTTGCAAATTGTAGTGCTGTTCCATCTATCAAAGATAGATTTATACAAGCATGCCTTCATGCAATTGCTATTATGCCAAAGAGGAAAAGTATCGGGCTTGTTAAGCCATGTAAGCTTATAGCCCGGGAATTCGCCAAATTGCAATGACATTATAGTTCGCATTATCTTACACTGAAATATTTAGACAAGTGAAAGAAGCGATGACTCAAGTATTTAGATAGGTAACTACGTAGTCAAAGTAAATTTCAAAATTACTTATGAAATGAACTGGAAATGAGCGAGATGGACTAATTGCTGAGCTTGAGCTGAACGGCGTTTATTTTTTAATTTCGTGAACTTGAACAGAACGGCGTTTGCGATATTTAAAATGAACGTCAACTGAGCGCCGTTCAAAATTTTCGTGAACTTGTCATTCACTGTTCTGGACTGGTGGAAGCCAAGGAACTTTGAAGGGCCAAGCCCAAACATGAGAAATGTCGATAAGAGGAGATGGAATATGTTGAAACATAATGTGGGAAAGCACCATGAGCTCCCAGTGGGACCTTCAGGATATGATCACAAGATGCTAAAGAATGGAGAAGGAGCAACTGCAATTTACACAAACCCCCATGCTGTAGCACTTCACATTTATGTCCTGCATGTTTTGTCCTGGCCTCAAATCAAATTCCAGTTCTTAGCCATGCATTTAGAGACCAATTTTGAAATACAATTTGACGTCGCATCAACTTGCGCAATCGATTTTTTCTTTGTGATTATCACTTTCAAGACTAACGAAGTTGACTGTTGGACCTGTCATAAATGGTGCATCTCTTTTAATTCCGTGTAATATATAAATCTAATTGCGGATGCGGGATCTCCTACGTAGGGGAAAAGTCAAGGAATAATCTCACCCAGTGGGAATTATTCAAGGAGTTCATCCATGATCTAGACAGTTATCGAACAGCAGCATTATTCGAAGTATCACCTCTTGCGCGTCTTATGCTAAAGGTCGGGTCCACATTTCTTACTTTCATTTTCTGTTTGTAAATCTCCTTTCCATTTGTGATGTCAGTGTCCATAACTGAATGACACATTTTATCATAAAATACATGTGCTTTCTAAAAAAACTTCAAAGCCTTTCCACGATTATGGATGGTAAAAATGATCGTAAGAATATAACGCAGCAGTCATTCACATGAGAAAAGAGTCTTTAGCAGCGACTTTGAAGAGACTTAGAATTCCTAGATAGTAATCGGAGGCTATTCGACGCTTGTGAGACTTTTTAGTTTTACGGAGTGGAGCTCTTTGGCGACCGTTTTTAGACGTGTTCTTGGCATAACTGGTGAATTCGTAGAATTGGATCTAAGGCGATAGCTATGTGCAAGTGAGGTGACAGGAGCAAGCAGCTTGTTGAGGTATTCAGGAGCAATACCATGTGTGCATTTGAATACTAGGGTGGCGAGGCGTGGATCGATTGAGGACCTTATTGACAGCCATCTCAAGTCTTTCAATGCTGGTGTAATATGAGCGTGTCGAGGGAGACCGAAAACCAGGCGGCTGAGGCATTTATCACTGCTTGAAGGTGGGCAGTGTTGTAATCCGGCAGATCACAAAGAGCGGAAATGCTGTGTTCATGCTTTAGGAAAACAAGGGAAGTCACAAGATGAATAGTCAGAGAGCGCGTTATAAGCGAGGAATGAATAGAATTTGTCGAAGAAACATTCACTAATATTTGCAATAAGACAATTCATAATGTCCAACTCCCGGGAAAGAAAATTTTGGTTTTGAAGTGACAATAAAGTTTATTCCAGTAAAACCGTGACGGGCCTTCGGCGTCCTGCGCCTTCTGAGGTCGATAGCATAGCGGTGTACCTATATAGTATAGTGCACCACTATACTATCGACCTCAGAAGGCGCAGGACGCCGAAGGCCCGTCACGGTTTTACTGGAATAAACTTTATTATCACTTCAAGACCAAAATTTTCCTTCCCGGGAGTTGGACATTATGAATTGTCTTATTGCAAACGGTAAACTATCCCGGTGCCTGGTCAATAATGTTAACTAATATTCACCAATTATTCACTTCATATCTCTAGCTTGTCATTATGATGACATCCGGTGAAAATATTTGGTTTCCGACATCCTCAATATCCGACCCTTCAACCTGGGAAAGAAGAGACGGTGAACATGAACTCCGTAGCGCAAAGTTAGTTCATTTAACTTGTGAACGTATACTATATCGCTACGCTCCACTATAGTTAATCCCCCGCTCCAGCTTAACAAATATCTGTGGTTTGTGCCATGGTTCTTCCGATCCAGTCAGGGGTTGAAATTCTATATCAAATGGAATAATAGGCCTAAGTGTGATTCTTTCCATAGGAATGAAAAATACTAAATTCTCATATCACTTTCACTCTGTTTAATAATTTGTGTGTAGGAATGTCATTGTCGCAGTAAACACGCTCTGTAATGACAAAACTCATCTCTTGAAGCGTGTTCGAATTCAATTTTCTCACGTCTTCTACCCTCCTCAATTTCTGTTATTAATAACAATTTCACACATGTTTTTCTAACGAAGCCACAAATTCGCCATCGTTGCACGCTTGTCAACTCAAATATTTTCTTTTGTCATCGACCATCTGTTAGTGTTTTCAACATGAATTTCTCAACATCAAGTTAGCAAAGGTAACAGTTGATCATTTGCAACAACTCGAATTGTTACTTTTTCTTTTAGTTACGGTTTGGATTTGATGGACAGGATAAGTGAACATTGAAATGTCTACGAATACTTGTTGTGGCAGGATTGACATTTGAGGTAGTTATCGGAGATTTTCACTACATGTATTGGTGTAGCTGTATGTTTCATGTAGTGGAAAAGAGCACTTCATTTCCCATGCACTGCACTCAGGTATTAGATCCTTGCGCCACCGATCGTTTTCCGGCCTCATTTGTTGATGACAATGATAAACGCATATTTGAAGATGGCCTCATTAATGAAAATCGTGAGGATGGGTACAATGATGCTCATATTTCTCAGATTATGTTATCCCTATGCTTTGTGCATGTATAGTAATGAAATTAAGATTATTCCTATGCATGAATTTTGAATAAGAGGTCCTTGAAAGTCTTAAATGTTTCTCTCCCTCTGCTGATATCAGATAATATGAAGATCAAGCTTATTAATTGTGATAAGAGTGAAAAGAGGCAAAGTAAAGAGAGTGGTGCCATGCCTAAGTTTGAAAAGAAGAACAAATTGTATTGATCACAGAGCAGATCGCCGTTTTTTTCTTACGTCTGACTGCGTTGTAGTGAGACATGGATTCGCGGAATCAAAACTCATATACTACACCATTTAAAGGCAAATTGCACAAGTGTTCGCGAAATAACAATTTTTCCATTTTAGAGGCTCTTATAATCAAAAGAAAGAAAGTCTTTGTGCATGAAACGATTTTATCACTAAAATTTTCTTCCGCGGTTGATTTCTTCCCTTTTTCTTTTCTACTCTTCCTATGAGTACTAGGGTTGTATAGTTCATGTCTCATAGTGTTTCTATTTTTTGATTTCTATATGTTGATGTATAAGGATTTCTTTATCTTCCCAAGTAGTCCATTTGTAAAGATGATTCACATTTTATATATATATATATATATATACCGGGTGTCCGGGAAGTCGCGCACAACTTTAAGAGGCTGTCATTTCCTTCAACTTTATCATATAATCATGTGATTTGTTTTATTTTGAACCTCATGCTGGGGAATTTGATATGACCCATTTGCTTTCATTACATACTAAATCTAATTCTATATTTTTGCTTTGATTTGTCAACAACGTTTTTCACTGAGTAGACGTTATTAAAATAAGCAATAGTGTTTAAGATAACACTTTACTTGGTCAAAATAAGCAATAGTGTCTAAGATAACACTTTACTTGGTCAAAATAACACAGTATTGTGTAAACAAAGAACTTTGAAACAAATAAAGAATTTAATTACAAATAATGTTCAATGGCGTCGCCTTGACACTCGATCACTGCTTCCAACCTGGACGGCAGATTCAGAATCGATCGCCTCAATTCATCGGAGTCGATGTTTTCAATTACCGTAATAATCTTTTTCCTCAACTCATTGATACTTGCTGGTTTGAAGCAATGGTACACTCGGTCCTTCACAACAACCCAGAAGTAATAATCTAGCGGAGTCAGATCCGGTGAATGCGCCGGCCAACGGTTTGGAAAACCTCTAGCGATAATCCTATCATTGGGGAAAACACTTGACAGGAATGATCGCGCAACTGTGGAAAAGTGTGGTGGTGCTCCATCTTGCTGGAAAACTGTTGAATCCATGCGATGATGTCTTCTGATCTGAGGGATAACATGGTCGCGAAGCATGTTGCGGTAATTTTCTCCAGTAACCGTACTCGGAAAGAAAAATGGAGTAAGACGGTACTGTGCGGAATACCCGAACCATACGCATACTTTTGGAGAATGGATGTCCGTTTCAATGACTTCGCGTGGTTTCTCCGATCCCCAAACAATAGAGTTGTGGCGATTCACATGCCCCGAAATTGAAAAGTACGACTCATCAGTCCACAGAATTGATTCCAGATCAACCACACCCGACAGCAGGAATCGTGCAAAAGAAACACGATTTTCTTTATCGTCTACAGTTAGTGTTTGGTTCGTCTGAAGTCTGTACGGGTAGAGGTGCAGTCTGTGTCGCAGGATCTGTTGGACACCTGTTCTGCGAGCAATCGAACGACAACTGGCAGCTCCTAGCTCTGGATTTGACTGTTGAGCTTCAAGTTCACCTGCAACTGTCACTTTCCTTTCTTCTTCGAGATTGGGCCATATAATGAAAAACGTTGTTGACAAATCAAAGCAAAAATATAGAATTAGATTTAGTATGTAATGAAAGCAAATGGGTCATATCAAATTCCCCAGCATGAGGTTCAAAATAAAACAAATCACATGATTATATGATAAAGTTGAAGGAAATGACAGCCTCTTAAAGTTGTGCGCGACTTCCCGGACACCCGGTATATATATATATATGTATATATATATATATATATATATATATATATATATATATATATATATATAGACAAGTAACCAATTTAGGTAACAATTTTAGTAAACAATTTAGGTCGCTGGTTCAAACCTACCCACGACTGATGAGGCCCAGCAGGCCGAAACATGTCTCGTGGTGGTTACATCTGTTGAGATTTGATAAAACATCATTTTTTGAACATCAATTTGTATCCTAGATATCACAACCACACAATTAGACAGATAGTTTCTTCCTCTACTTGACTAGAAAGAAAACTTTGGAACATGTAGCGCTAATGAAATGGCTAAATCTGCTGACATAATACCACAGAAATCGAACAATGAGCAGCCAGTTCAACCTTAAACACGACAAATTGTGCGAAGTTTCAGTGACTCTTATCAACCAGATCACACAGCAAGGAGACACAGTCGATGTCAAGTTCTACAGAGAAGTTTGTGAACGTTTTTTCGTGCACCTGCTAACTTTTTTTAATAATGATCGGAGAGCCCAACATTTGCGCCAAATGATCTGAATTCTTCGAATCTGAAGGAATGGTGGTGATCGGAGCATTTTGAAGGAATTCACAGCGAATTCGCAAGCGACGCACGACTATTTTTCCTATCTCTGTAAGGTATTAGAAATTTCGTTTTGCTCACTTAGTAAGTTCCTGCATGTGCCATCGTTTTGAATCAGTTTGCACTTCTAGCAGAATGATACATACGGTTGAACAATCTAATTCTGTGATCACAACCCTACTATTTATAAAACAGGAGAGAAAATTGCTGATTTCCTCACGAATTTATATTCAACGTTTCAACGAGTATTCGAATGTCCGATTGAAAATAGCATTGACAGGTGTCATCCGTCTTTCTTCATCACATCAATCACTGAACTTCATATTCACTACAAGACTCAAACTTCTGCATCAAGTGGCGTAGCAACAATCCATCGCACATGAGTTCCAACCATTTGAAATTCCGGATGCTTTTTGGCAATGGAAGACCTGTTTTGTTCTTTAAACAATCGACAATCCTAGTTAATGCGATGATGAGGTTAGCGTGGCGTGGGGGAGTGTTGTCGCTTCATTTTTCGTTTGACAGCTCGGAGTTGACGGTCAATTGGTTTATTCGGTCATCTCGTTGCATTTGCTTCGACTGTAAATCGTGGATGACAGTCAATTGGTGATACAAAGGCTGGTTGTGATTGAGGATTGAGGCGTCGTCATTCTGACGGCCAATCTGATCCTAATAACTTAATTTGAAGAGACAGGAATATGAAAGTCGAGTGCCAGAAGTGCCGGAGGACAAGATTTTGTCGCCGATGCCAATTCTTCGACGATCGAGTTGATTATCTTCCCGTCAGTCAGGCGCAGCTTTTGAAGTGAACTCGGAAAATCGTCCGATGATCGATCACTGCTAATTGAGATGCACCGCTCTGCCCTCCTGTAAGAAATGTAGATTTTGTTGCTGCAATTTTTTTCTTCAAGAAACGGGTTTCATGTCATATATGGTGATCGACTGCCTTTTTATCAGCCTCATATCCATGCCGATCTGATGAAAAACGTGAGTCCCTCGTGTTTTCATCACAACCGAGTTTTCGTGAAATTCACGAAATTGTTAAAATAAAGATTTGATTTGAGATGGTCGTGAGTCTTGTCGAGAAGCGTTGTTCATTGTGGTATGGGTCTGCCAGTGATGGGCAACCAAACTGTGATACAGCGAGAGGTTTCACGGGTTTAAAGGGCAGTAGTAGGTTTAAAATCAATTTATTCTTTTAACCATGCGTAGGGGCTGCTGCATTGTAGATGTAAATGTATACAGCTTCATTGTCCAGAACTCAATTGATTAGTTTACTTTCATGGAATTGCATTTCCCATTCTAAAATCTTTGTGACAAATTAAAAGTGCATGAGCCCACCTAATTACAGAAGTTTATCTTTTGGCTTATATATAAATTATGTTTTATAACCTTATTGGTAATGTGATAATATCACTAGTATGGCCTTCCTTAATGCCATTCGAGTACAAAACATTGATGAAGGGTGTTATACAAGTAAAATCCAGTAAGATTACCTGAATACAAAGTTGGACTGTAAAAATAACATATTCTTCATTTGATTGGGGATTCCTTCATGCGTATCCTACTTTATAGGCCAATTGCACCGTGGTATTTTGCGTAGCGAAACATGCTCAACATGTTGGTGGCATGGATAACCGTGTGACTTGGCATAAACTCGCGCAGTTGATGGCTATTTACTTGCGTTGATGCACACAAGATATTCATTACGAAAGGAACATGGTTTGAGAATTCGAAGATGAATGTTTGTGTCATCATATTGCTCATTTAGTTATCAGTTAATTATTTTTGTGAGCTCTAAAGAAAGTCCCTCAACTTTGGAGGCGCATTTTATAGGTCAAAGTCGGAGTGGGCCACTCTCACATAATCGATCCAAATACTGTCTGCGAGCCACTTTAGATTTGACCACGTGATCTGCGCGTTGCCCACCAATTGGGTATGTGATCGAGTGATCCGTGTAGATAATCAGAATAGAAATGATTTATTTCAAATAAATAAAAATCATTAAGTCACAAATGATGCAGCAAGGCATAGATTTGGCAGTGTGTGATGCAAAACTTGGATTCTTCAAATTCATTATAATATGGCTAAAGTCAATGTATTTCAATTTAGCTACAAATTCAAGTATTCACTCGTCCAACATGAGATGCAGTGCGCTTGCATGATCAGTCAGTTGGCGAGGTCAAGTCTTGGCTGCCACACATCAGATGTCATAGTCAAGCCGTGGCTACTATTCGAAGAAATCCCGCAATCGATGCAATAAGCAACTCTCTGTACTACCTACATTGGCACTGCGGTGGACGTTTCATTTTGCCTCATTTCATCACAAGTTATTTTGTTGAAGTTTTTAAGGCTTTACTTGAATATACAAGTATGAATCCTGCACGCCTGAAAATTCTTTTAAGAACGATTCCTACGAAGCCCTACTGCGCACGTACTTAAAGAACCCGGTTCTATGAAACAAGCTGAAGAACCATTCAAAGCGTTCTGAATGAGCAAGCATAAACAGAGAACCTGAAATTTTATCAATTACTTCAAGAATACCCGTTTTTGAAAAGCATATTTTTATCTACCGACAACTGGATCATTCGTCACATCAAGTCTTCACAAAATGTCTCCCCACCTTGTCTTTATGATATGTCAGTAATGAATAGTCTTTTTTCAATATCAGAGTTTGTGATGGTAGCCAATCTCGATAAGTAGCTATGACTTCATGAGCTACATATCGTCATATCGACAACTGTAAGCACAGACATGAAAAATTGCCAAACTGGGATTCACGTGAAACTTCAGATGGGTCGGTTATGGGACTTTTTATAAGAAGCCGCTCTCGAATAATGGCCACAGCCAAGAATAACCACTTTTATTCGAAGATACACGGTAGCTTCTGCGATTTGAGAGGTTTTGGCAACTTCAAAGTTGATATCTTTTCTTTTAATGCATCCCATCAATCAAATTAAAGTCATTTCGTTCTCATTTTTTGTGAATATTGAAATAGCAGTGTATGTAAGTTCTTGGAAACGGCGCAGCAGCTGATTTAAGCGTTTTGACAAATGGATATCCCCGGAGGAATGACAATAAACCCCAAGTTGATAAGGACATTGGGCCACTATTTCATCCTAACAGTCTAACAGTTATTGGCATTCGTCCAAGTTAGAAAGACGTTTGTAGAGTTTCTGTTTACCGCCACTTTCGCTTTCATCACCTGTGCGTTTTGATTATCGTAACGTCTTGGATTCCCGTCCAGACAAAAAGTGTTACTCTCTCCGTTAATTTTTGGCTACTTGGCTCATCTTCCCCGGACGAAATTCATGACTCATTTTTCAAATGACAAGAAGTTTTTGAACTGAATCTTTACTCTCTTTAACTTAGTGCTAGAAACACGGACACCATTGACACAAAATGACACACGACACGAAGTTATATGTCTTCTAAACGCCTTTTACTTTCTGGATCCATTAGCGAGTAGAAGAAAAAAGGTTAGTCGAAGAAATCTCCCGTTCACTTTTATTTCTCTTCTGCTTGCAAAAAACAAAAGCAGTGACGTCTTGTCTCGTGATAATCTCATCCTTGTTTGTACTTGGCTCACTAACTCGCAGCTGCACAGATTCCTCATGTTCTCTCAAGATTTGGCAGACGGAGCATGATAATGTCGCGTGGCAACTCTGGTGTCGAACAAAAAGAAAACAAAACAGTTTCTTGAATAGAGCAGCAGTGGGCAAGATTAAATTGCCAAAATTCCGTCTTCGATCACGTCAGAAAGTCTTAATAACATCGGCCAGGGTCAAACGGCCATTCCCGATTCAGTCATATTTGATCTGCAAACACTGAGAATAATTGGATGCCTCCTTCGACGATTTCCTGTCAGTCTCTAGCCTCATTCTCGTGTGTGCGAAGTATATTGACCAGTTGAAGATGAAAGGGTCAATTCCTGCATGGCCTCTTTTTTCTCCTCGAATGATTGCAAATGGGCGAGTGAGCCTTTGTTTGATCCACAATTTCGTGACGCCGAGTTCTCTGCCATTGAAGACGAGGTCGAGGGAAGAGTGGCAGAGGGGCGGAAGACTTTGAGTTTGAGGCACGGAAATGGCTGTGACGGCCTGTTCTTGAATCGAAGAGAGAAAGTGGAGAGATGATGTCTCCACCCTTTCGCTTCAGTTGTTGCAGGCGAAATTCAAATAGGAGGACGTGAGAGGGAAACAACAGACAACTTGATTGTCTTCCAATTTTCAATGGAGATTTTCAAAACTTGCTTTTTGAAGATTCAATTGTAATTTAGTTAGAATTCTGCTGAAATTTCATTATAATGTAGACGCGGAGCAGCTGTGTGCATCTGACGATTCAAGAGATACCGATCTTATGCATAGGAATTTAAGGTCTTAAAGGTCCTGTTTTCCCATAAATAGTCTTCAACAAATCTGACAAATAGTTTTCAACACTCCGTAACGCCCACATAATATCTTGCTGTTCTAATTTTTTGAAATTCGTTTTGTTAGCAATGTCAAAGTTGGTACTTTCCTACAAGTGAAAGAAATTGATTAGATTTTTGGTGATGAAAGCGAGCGAACTGCAACTTCCAGTGAAATTCAGGAGTAAATTTCCAAATATATTATTGCTCAATTAAATTGCTAGCTTTATTGCTCTATTGCTGTCATTTAAATACCCAATGAACAAATTTATTGAAAAAATAATTTATGGCAGTCAGTGGTTGCACAATGGATTCAGCATAAGTCATTGAAATAAATTAATTTCAAAAGCAACAAGCACAAGAGAAAAATTAAAAATGACTTCCACCGATGGTTAGCAGAACACTGTGGGCATTTGTCTCGCACAAGAGCGATTGAAAGTCTCTGCTAAAGCCAAGTCCCTTCACATTTGCGTCGGAATTGAGGTGACCGAGTGTTTTCAATGAATTCCTCGTGGGTTCACCATGCACTCCTGTTGTTTCAATGCCTACTGGCTGGAATAGGTAGTGTGGAACCAAGTGGATATATTTGCTCCACACAAAAAGTGTGCATACTTAACCGCCACAGCGGAAATGTCATTAAGTTATGTATGTAAATATCTGTGTAAAATTTGTTCCGAGAGATAACAATGGTTTACAGTTAAAATAACAATGGGGTATATCTCATTAGCAACTTCTTAACTTGTTCTCCAGACGAGGTGGTCCTAAATCTTTTTCATGAATTGATAGTCCACAGGGTCTACTATTGGGAATCAGATAGGAATAGGTTGAGCTTTTCGGACCCATTTCAGCATGGAGAATTGTAGGATAATGTAGCATCTATGAGCAGGCATACACTTGCGTGAATTCAAATAAAAATGCTGTAAGTCGGTTTTCCCTACTTTCCTTCTCCTTCCGATGCTTTTTAATTCACCACGCTCAGAGTGGTAAAGGGAGCAGATTTCAATATTCGGTCAGGGCTGATGATTTTCTTATTGAAGCACGAGCCTGGCCCGGGTCCGCTTTCTTAAATCAGTCATCATTTGAATACACGTGAATTTGCTTGAATAATCACTTATCACATTTCAAGATTCACTGAAGACGTTCTCCTGCTCAGAATTAAGGCATATGGATGCTCACAAGCTCACATATATAGCCACCAATGAACTAGTAAGTGTATACGTATTCATAATTAGGAACATGTAAACACGTGCTAGCTATTCAAACCGTAATTATGACTCGCGGAAGTTGCCACTATCAATAACTTAACCCCCAATAAGATACTGAGAATTGTGTCATCTCGCACTTGACTCGCACTTGTAATGACTTGTGTTCTTCGAATCGTGCTCGTCTTTAAATTCAGTGATGGAATCAACAGCCTTAGGGAGATTGTACATGTCTGTGAGGGAAGCTCATGTCCTACCCATCAATACCTAATGATATCAGCGCTCGATGATAGACATGATTGCAAACCCAATAAATTAGGCTTGTCTGTGCATCAAAGCAACATGGAAGAAATGTCACGTCAAAGAGGCCTCCAAGGAAAATGATTTTGAAAATCTACGCGATGGGCCAGACACGGTCGCGTTTCCTGGTCTCCAGGCCCTAGCCCTAGGTTTCGAATCTAATTATTGGCTCTATGATGACAATAAAATGTCTTCGAATATCAGGTCCAAAGTTTTAATTCGAAATATTGCAAAACGGAAGTAGAGCCAATCCACAGAATTCAGATTGACAACTGGTTATATCTGCTTATCATTGCATGAGACAAAATAAGAAACAAAATAAACAAACATATTCAATATTTAAGTGAAGAATCAACAAATGAACGTTTCATGAGCGTGGACAAAGATTTGTCTGTCAGAGCTCACGATAATCCATGTGAAGGAGTCACAACATTTAGCATTTTCTAACCACCAGTTTTCTGGTCTGAACCCAACATTCTGTTTGTGAATTTTCATTCTTGATTAGAACGCCAGTGTTTTATCGATGAATTTCATTGGACATCTCTTGTTTTGCAGTATCCCGAAAATATCAAACATTTGGATTTTAATCCTCACTTCGCTGTGCGTGGACTTCATTATGATGTTATCAAGGTGAGCTTATCATTTCTAGAGTGCGATGTTAATCTTTATGAATGAATGGCATTAAGTCATTTAAATATTGAATTCTAGAGATGGGAACAATATTTGATCAAGATCTCTGCGGGAACTACAAACGTTTCAGGCTCATTACCGTTATATGAAATGTGCACCCTAACCTGTATAAATCAACGAAAACATTTTGATTTAAATTTCACTTCGTGTAAATTGAATGTGGTAGATCAATCTGTTATTCTTGGTGTATTTATTGCGAAGGACCTAACTTGGAACGCTCATATCGAATGTATCACAAGGAATGCAAATCAACGTTTCTATTGTCTACGGAGATTAAAACTTTGTTACCAAAACTGAGTCGCATTTACTGTGCATTGCACACATGAGGTCCATTTTAGAATATGCTTATACATGTTTTGTTGGTTTAAATCAACTTTTGTCGCAACAATTATCAAAAATCGATAAGCGTGCTCATCGCATTATTTTTCATGACAGTGTGAAAACTTCTCACTGCGTAAGCGAAGAAGCGGGCATTTGACGACATGAACTTAGCAAGCGTCTCTTTTTGAAGGCATCACATGGAGATGGTCACTGTCTAGGGAGATCTGATGCCCCAAGTCCTCAGGAAAGTTCCTTGTTCCATTTTCTTTGCCGAAGTCACTGAAAGAAGAATGCCTTCATCCCGTGTGTGACATCTCTAGTGAATAACGCTCAATGTCTGTCACAATGTATCAATTCGAATTTTATTTCTTGTTCACTTCAGTGCTTTTCATGCATGCGTGTGAACCTTTCATATTTACCTGGAAATTGAATTGTAAATTTGTGATTATCCCTCCTATAAAATAAATGCTTACCTTATCTTACCTTATTACAATGAAGCAGTAATTCAGATGCTGAAACATAGTCATCCGAACTACGGACTTCTACATGAGATAATTCAATGAAATATCAAACGCTGAAGACCGTTAATAAGCCGGAAACGTTTGTGGTTTCGTGATGAGAATCAAATGTTGTTCTCATCTTTGATTGTCTTCTTTTCGGGGTCTCGGCATTTCTTTGTAGATCATTTGAATTGTAGACTTTTCAGAAATTTCGGGCTTTCCCTGCGTTGATCTCTCAAGTTCCTGAGACGACTACAGAAATAGAAAGTAATTAGGAAATTCAATCGTAATCAGATGACAGCAAAAGATGGAAACTTGCGATCTTTAAGGATGCTATGTACGCAGTGTATTTCCATTTTCAAGCAAAATATAAGATGTGTATGACTCGATTCGATAGAAAATGTTATACTTCACATTACTTCGTACATCGAAGTCGCAAAATGAATCATGAGAATTTCTTGAATTCCAAGAAGTTTTATTTTTGAATTAAAATTTATCATTGAAATTTTTGATATTTTGAATCTCTTCAGATGTTTTAAATATATTGAATTTCATCGATAAAGTTGTTAATGATTTGCATCACCACCAATTTCATCTAGAATGCATTGTCAGGAAATTGGTCATACAAAAAGTGACCATGCTTTCAAAATGGTTTTCAAACTTAACATTGTAGACCCAACTATATGACAGGTGCACTTCGAAGACATTTGAAGAAATCCTAGGGGATTCAAACTGTCTTGATAGAGTTTAATCAGTGATTTTTAGGATAGGTCATGTGGTCCAAAAGTAGGGTCCCGACTTTTGATTGCGCACTCAACTAGTGAAAGTGTTCTGAGTAAGTGAATGGAAAATGGAAGCCATTAATTGGAAAGGTACATTGATTAAACAGCACCAAGACCAATGAAGATACCATGACCTTCAATGTGCAGTTATCTTTGTTTCTTCAAAATCTGTAACAGATTTGTAATAAAAACTTGTATTTTGAAGATTGAACAGTGTTTTAATGCACTGCTTAATTTTCCTGTTAACTTTTTTTATCTTAACTTTTGTTTAACTTGTCAAGTTGTAGAATTTCAGCGTGCATATGTAGGCCTAAATGGTCAAGAAGCATGAATACTTGTAAGTTAGAAACGTCAAAGCTTTTAAATGTAAACCAGAATAAAAAAATATTCTTCAGTGCAATAATTTGAAAAAGCCACTATTGGAAATCAGAAATAATTTGTTATAATAATTACAGGAAAAATCTTTTCTTAACTAATAGGATATTATGCATGCATATGTTTATATGCTTCATACTTGTATTATTCTTGCTTGATTTACAAGCACTTCATTCAAAATTCAATATTTAATACAAGTCCTGTAAAGAATTTGATAAACAAACTGTGTCATCATATTTGAAAAAACTGGTTCCCAGCACATTAACGTTGATAAACACTAGGTTAAACCACTAAAGGGATGGCAGAACTCACATGAGATGGGCACATTATCAATGCTATGCTTTAATGTACGTTTGCTGATGGTTTCATAGATACTTGTGTGGCTTGGATTGAACGTTTGTCACATGAAATTGTAATTCATTAGACAGGTCAATTTGCTGGACAGCGGAGTGCATAGTATAACAAAAATAGCAAAATGCGAGTGCATCATTCCTGCTAAATTCATCGAAATTATACTGATGATTGTGATTTTAAAAAAAAGTAAGAAATAATTGAAGTCCTTTTTGCCTTAATCTGCTGACACTTTTATCATATGACTTCGTAGCTTAGTGCTCAACGCCATGTTGTTTTGGCATGCATCTTTTGGTCATGTGGTCGGGTCTCATAAAGAAATACGCAATGCCAGTGAATAAATATGGTAAGGCTGTGGTGTTACAGTGAACAGACTTTAGGCCTAGGTAGAGGTACGCTGTGCACTCTATAGATATATTGAATCATTAACTAGAAATTTCCAAAATGGTTGAAAATTAAGAGTGGACTCTAATAATAAGGTAATTTCTTTGCCATTTGTTAGCGATTCCAATTGCAGACAGTTGAATAGCCTTATTCGCCGTACAGGTTTGTCGGATGATCTGAGACTGGTTTTCACTTCGATATCTAAGTAATCTGTAGTGCGCCGGCTGCAACCGGTTCAGAATTGTGATATTTCTAATTGCCAATTCTGTGATTCATGCATCTCCAATAGTTTGATATCTTGTCAGGTGAAGAGAATTGTTTACTTCATCACTTGCAATATTTGCGAGTGATTTGGCGAGGGAAATTCAATGCCTCAACCCTGCACTCAACACCACATTATTGTAAATTCATTTCCATTGCTCATTACAAAGTCCATGACGAAACGTTGGGCATTTTGATACATTGCTATTTCGTTGTAATATAATTGCGCATGTCCGTCGATAAAATTAATTATTTTTTACTTTATCATATTGGTACCGACCGATGGCCAAACTCACTGAGCATAGGAATCACCCAATTCATGTACTTGCGGTAAATAACCGTTCAATATCTTGAGCTCTGCGTTCCGTCCAAGTTGCTATAATTTGCAATGGTCACCAGCAGCTCATCACTTGTGCTCTGCGTTGCACGGTGTTTAAGTGCTTTGCCTAGTGATCTTTTGGTCTAGAGGTCGAACCCAAAGGTGTCATTGGAAGTTGGCAGGAAGGGCATCCGGACAAAAAGTACCACAACGTTCCAGAAGAGTCTGACTATGTCAGCACCGTACAAGCCTCCAGCATGGGCGAGCAGTGGTGTTAAAGCTTCGGCATCATCATAACTGCAGGCATTAAAGATTATTCTTTGTTGATGTTGCAATGCATTTTTTTCGAAGCAGTAGTTTCCAATCCCTGGTTTTGACAATCATTTTTCAAATGACGTCCTTTTTAACTCTCTTTTTAGTAACCAGGAGCATAATCAGGAAATAACATCGAATAACATCCAGGGTGTTCTCTACAGGGATTTACAAGGCTTGCCTAAGTCCATCTTTGACAAGGGATTTCACCTCTTTTGTTGCTGTGGTTTTAGTTTTGATCTTGCGAGAGAGAGAACAGAAGAAATCTTCAGAGGAAACATCCTGTCATTTGAAACGAATTGGATTGAAAGAATGATTTATTTTCCTGTACATTGTCATCGGTATGAACTCGAAATATCAGCGTGCTAGGATTCGTGAATTAAAAGCGATTTTAATTATTGATGGACAATTCTTGAATGATGAATTCAGATGGAATTATAAGCTGCTTATCTGTTTTTGAAATATCATTTTCCTCTTCCCTTTCAAGGGAGACAGGTTGAGTTGGAAGACAATGTTTTTGTAAGGAATGCTTTGTTGTTTTATGATGACAGTTTGATAACCGTGACCCCAAAGATTTAGACAACAGCTATCTTTGAGATTTTACTCAAGATGTTGTATCCGTTTTATTGGCATCGAATAAATGAAGATCACTCGAGTGTCACATTGATAGCCAGCTTTGTATGATCATCAGATATGAAAATAGAATTATTGATCAGATATCACCATCGATTAGTATCCTATTCGTTTCATCAATCTCAAAGTAGAATGCGACTAAATACAACGATTGTGTTTATCTACATTGAATTATTCCTTCTGTGCTTCCTACATCAAATACAAATTGTTCTTACATAAAAGAACCTATGTATGCAAAACCTAGGAATCAAAACAAAAGACCAAAAAATGAAAGAAATCACTACAAGAAGTCATGCGCGCTAGGAGAGCTCTTGCAGCTGTGTGTGAATGCAACCATTGTGTTTTATAGTGATGCGAAAAGTGCCAAAATGCGAGTAACAATTTCACGCAAAAATCTGATCATGTTTGATTGCCAATGATCACTCACTCATGGCGGCTAATGGGCGATGGTTCGTAGCGTCCTCCACATATCAGAGTACGTCTTAGGATTCCATGCGTCTCTGTCGTCATGTTGATGAACTGGAGGATCTGCCGCAGCATTCCCTCCGTCCTTGGAGACATGTTGAGGCACTGGGGATCTGCCGCCACATTCCCTCCGTCCTTGGAGACATGTTGAGTCACTGGGGGATCTGCCGCAACATTCCCTCCGTCCATGGGTGACACATTGAGACACTCGAGGATCTTGCGCAGGATTCCCTGCGTCCTTGTCCACATGTTGAGGCACTGGAGGATCTGCCGCAGCATTCCCTTCGTATTTGGCGACATGTTGAGGCACTGGAGGATCTGCCGCAGCATTCCCTCCGTCCATGGGTGACACATTGAGACACTCGAGGATCTGCCGCAGCATTCCCTGCGTCCTTGTCGACATGTTGAGGCACTGGAGGATCTGCCGCAGCATTCCCTTCGTATTTGGCGACATGTTGAGGCACTGGAGGATCTGCCGCAGCATTCCCTCCGTCCATGGGTGACACATTGAGACACTCGAGGATCTGCCGCAGCATTCCCTGCGTCCTTGTCGACATGTTGAAGCGCTCGAGGAAATGCCGCAGCATTCCATCCCTGGACTGACATGTCTTTCTGGCACTGTGTTCTTAGTAGTTGCTTCATCATGATAATTTGCTGTTCAGACTAATTGTTCACTGCAACAACAGTATCGCCACGAAGACATGGTCACTGACTTTGAACGTTGTTAGATGATGATCGAGGCGATGTGCGACGCAGAAATGCTGTCCCTGCAAATTTTTTCATGTGGTTTCTATGTAGACTGATCATGGCAGCTTACTAATAACCGTGCAGTTTCATGTTTTTCATGCTCCGACGTTTGACTTCAAAAGAGCTCCACTCATTCAGTGACAATCAGTTCAATTTTTCTTCGGGTCTTTCATATATTCGAATATATGAGTTGAATATCAAATTATCATTTAACTGAAAATATAAGTAGACAATCGCCCATTTTGTAGTATATCAATAATTGCATTGGATATGCTTGTTTGCTTGTATTACATGACAGCGCATCAATTACTGCTTTATATGTCCGACCCGAGTTAAGGGAAGCTGTGACGTGGACGGTTAACGAGGAAGAAGATGATGCACGTGGCAGTTCTTTTTGGAAAATGCATCATCCTCTATTAGCGAAATATGACAATCCAAATGTTGACAAAAATACATGATTTGCCGTCTTGGTTAACAGGATAGAAGCGTTGTAGAAAATAGACTGATCGTAAGAAGTAGTAATTACTATCATTAGGTAGTAGTGGGATTCCTTGTGCTGCTGGTGTCAATGGCTGAGATCCAAATTCTTGACATTCCCGCAACACTAACGTATTAATATCTCTGATGAGGACCATTAACGTTAATCAACTATTTCAACGCCTCTGGTACTTGCTGAGAAAATCAAAGAAAAAATGACGACGTTGTGAACGGAAGAAATGTCTCAGGTATTTGCTATCCACTATCATCTGTGACAGAAAGACAGAGAACGTTTATTTGATGACTGACTGAGCAACTTATATATCTTCTATGAGGATATTTACGGAGTCAACACATTTAGAATAATGACAAGGACAAAGAAATATTTTTCTCGGCGGATGTTAATCTCCGTTTGTCAATTAATAAATAACAGACATTTTTCTGCAGAGACTGAGCGATGTTTTATAGTGGTGTGTCGCATTACGCGTCCGATTCATACCAGTTTTCTACAAGTTTATGATCTCAGCGACTGAAATGTGAGTCAATAATTTGGCGAAGTGTAAGCACGTGTAGGTAATAAGATTATAATGAAGGATGAAATGAAATAAGCGTTGGATGTGCGGCTGGTGAGAATCGAACCTACAACCCGGGTTATTTAGACATGTCGCTCTACCAACCGCGGTGAGAACCGCTTACATGTGACCGTGTCAGTGAACAAGTGCAACCCTCGCCATCTCACTTCACTTGTCATAGTCATTAAAATGATTAATTTCTTGTTGAAACTTGACATGTTTTGTATTTATATTTTCTAAAAGATGAAATTTTTATTTTTGGATTTAACATTCATGTAATGATTATTTTTGCATTGATTTTCAAAATACAAAGCATTCCATTTAACGTTGGACAAGAAATAAATTCTTGTTTTAATTGATCATCTTTTAATACATGCGATCACTCAATAAAAGTTGTTTGATTTGTGTCAAATGGCATATATTGTGTGAAAATTATATTCAAATTCTTGTATCTAATGTGCGCATGTTATTGACCTTGATGCTGTTTTGTGGCGTAGCGTCAGGTTCTAGGCTCTAGCGTTGCAGTTCTTAATTCATGCACTAATCGCTGTCATTCGTTAATTTCCTTTTTATAGGTGGTTCTCGCACCCATGTACATTAATTGTGTGCTCTTTGCAAGCCTTATTCGTCAAAGTAATATTGACACGTAAGTGTATCTCTCCACGCTTAATTTCATTCTGCTGTTGGATTGTAGGGGGAGAATATTGAATTTGTGTACTTAGAATGTGAGTATTCATAAATTTACTGAAGTCACATAAACATGCTTTAAGTGTGACTAGCGGGGAGAGGAAATGATAAAGATGCCGCTAAGAACTCTGAAGTATTCCGTAATTAAGAAAACCAGATGAGTTCCGCCAAGGTGCGTTAAGAGCACCTATGTGACGCCGGACCGATGCCCTTTATGCAGTATTGGATCGGTTTCTACCAGGATTTCACTTTCATGTTGGCATGTTATCGGCATCTGCGCTCAATTATATCCACGTCCTACTCATACTGGCTTTTGTCTCTGTAGCACAAAAGGATCCTGTGAGATGGTGAATGATCAAATCAATGGAAGATGTTCATTGGAATCTACTTATTTCTGTTCCATAAAAGTGTACACAATCACCCAACATGATCGTCTTAAACGCGCGTGATTTACACGTTGTAATTGGCTGTTTGACTGCGGAACACTTCTTTCTCATACTAAAACTTCTTTAGGAAGACGAAATTTTTTCAAAGTCTATGGGGACATCATGCTCAGAGACAATAGACATCTAGCTTGTCTCTGATCATGCTTTGTAAATACTACTTGTTAAATATTAATATATATTTTAGAAGTAGTGGCAGATTTAAGCATTCTTCGGGTATTTTCATATTCATTTGAAACCATCGGGTATCTTATTTTTTCAATGTCACATGAAGAATTAGACTTGTAGAATATCACTTCACAAGTACATTAGAACGTCTGCTTTTGAAAGAAAATCTTCCACAATGTGATCTTCATGTGTCTTTCATGCACAAATAACGCATCAAGTATGTTGTCCCGATTTTCATGTATTTCGGAGCAGCACGTCGGTAATAAATGAGGGGATGGGATCTAGATGCGCTTCAGAACCCCTTGGGTATAAGGTTAAGGTATCTAAAGAGAATGACAACGATTTAGTCAATTAAAGACACCAACAACCTTGATTCCTCGAATCCCTACCCCGATAGCCCTCACCTAACTCAGGAATCGAATCGAAGTCGAGGCGCGGCGCGTCCTCACACGTCCAGAAATTTCGTTCAGAACCTTAATAAAACAATGGGGCTATTCATGCCGGTCACGGCACGGTCCCGCGCTTCTGCGAACAGTCGCATAGGTTTATTAAGGTTCTGAACGAAATTCTGGACGCATGAGGAGGCGCCGCGTCCGGTGTGAATGTACCTAAAGGTGATATTCCGAACGATTAAAGGTCAAGTGGTATAACTTCTCTCAACAGCATGGACGTGGGCGACCATCGAGGGAAGTTTGAACCGAAACCAGTCTGAGGGCGCATATCTTAACCGCCGAGTGCCCACTTTTTGATTGGGACTTCTCACTTTTTATAATTTTTCTGATATTATTAACATAACATGATCATTGATAAAATTGATAATTAAATAATCATTATTATTATATTCTAATGAAATAATTTATGTAAGCAGGCTAGGGCCTAGCACTCAAAACAGTTTACTATTTGAATTGTTTCGATGTAGTTTGAAGATAGCTGGAGCACAATGGTCTATCGAAATGAAATTCATGATTCAGATGCACATCATTTAATTTCGTCACTCTGTTTTGTATATGGGCAAGATTCGACGATAGCCTTAAATTGCGCTATTAATAATGAGGAAATTATCAGTGATGACACATTTTCTGCTGTTGTTGAGTCGTTACTTTGAGAGCATCTTTTTTGAACGCCTATTGTGTGTTGTTTGCTTAGTTGACTTCCGCTTTGATGTATTGCTTGAGAGTGGACATAGGAAAGGGGATCAGGATTTTGCTACAGCAGTTCTCTAGTGTAGAGGATAATTCTAAATGATGAACGACATGTCAAGAATGAAGTTGATAGTTGCAATTTATCATGACAAATTGTTTGATTTTTCTTAGCAATGATTAGCTTGATGTCAAGGAATTCTGCCGAGTGATCGAAAGTTGTTTTATAAAAATATTTTCTTCATTGGCAATTGCGAGTGACTTGAATCAGAAAATAGCAATTATTCAAGTAAATTTGATCAAATGTTTTGACCGTCGACTGTCTCCAGGAGTAGCCTAGGGAATGACCATGCAACAATCTCACCATGCACTGGAATAGAAATGCAATCTGTACTTTCAATGATCTGTCATTCTGCGGTGGGTTTCAATTAAGATACAATTAAAGGGTTAAGTTAGGCGTACAACTCAGTAGCTACGAGGCTACTAAGTATTCAGTAGTTTGAGGCTACTAAGACTACTGGCTACTTAGGTGCTAGCTACTTAGTAGCTTGAGGCGTACAACCACAGAATTAGATTCATCTGCGCGTGTCTTCGGTTTCCTAGAAAGGAAGAATCATATCTAACCATAATATCGAAATGGCAAATCACAGAATTAGACAACTTGCTACTTCTCGAATGGATAATTCGTGTATCGCTTGCTATTGGAAATGGCAAACAATAAACTGTCAGCAGAGGACACCAGAGCCAGTGAGAGATGCGTGCGTGCTGTGATATCACTTCGCACACACCAAAACACACTTCGATGCCTGGCTTCGATTCAATCTATGCACTATGCAGTGAGGAATGTTGATAAGAGGATCGTGAAATCATCAAGTGAACTAATTTTTAGTACGCCTGCTATCTTTTAAATAATGATTGGAGACCCAACATTATGGAGAAAATTTGTGCGCAATGATCTGAATTCTTCGAATCTGAAGGAATTGTGGCAATCGAAGCACTTTGCTGGAACTCACATTAATCCGCAAGCGACGCACGACTTTTTTTCCTATCTCTGTGAGGTATTAGGAATTCCTTTTTGCCCACTTAATAGGTTCCTCTATGTGCCGTCAATTTCGTATTAATCACACTTCTAGCAAACCGAAGCAGATAAACAAAATATTTAATTCTGTACGTACAACTTATTAGCTACATAGTTAGTTTGCTTTCTGCTGCCGAGCAGCGATTTTATGGCCAGTGCGCGTTAAATTTTGATCCTATTCTTGCTTCGAACGTCGAGATAGATTTAGCAGCAGGATGCGTAGTTTCTGTCGCAATGATGTTTCCATCCCTTTCTTAGAAGGTGTTGTCTCTTGTTTATGGTGGGATTCGGACGTTCACCTGATCACCATCCCATACCCGATAAGCTAACAAGGGATCACTGAGGTAGCGTTTGACTTGAATAAATTAATTCATTTCTTTAAAGCAACAAGCATTTTGCATGTCTTTTTAGAACTGTGAATAGGCAAGTTCCATATCAAAGGCAATTCTCGTTTAATTCAATCATTGACAAACTCAGTTTTCAATTATTTCGTTTTTCAGTGTTGCAGTTTTAAAATCTGGATGTTCTTTTATTGATACTAAGTTGAATTTGCTGATTTTCAGGGTCTTCTGATGAAGGTGGATGCCTTCCATAATATTCAACTCGGCTCTGTTTACCGAGGTTTAAGCCCTGTATCGGACGAAGAAGTGATGTCTCTGTACTCCGGAGATCACATACCGAAGGAGTATTTAAATGCTGGAAAGGTAAGTCATCATTGAGAGCTCAGACTTTAACGTCTTCTTTGTAACATTCAAGCGCTTATTCCTCACGACTTTGGATGAAGCTGATCAATATCCCATCATGGCGAGGGTTACAAGATTCTATTAAGTTAATCAAGTTACAAAGCAGAATGGTGCTGTGGCGTCCCGCGCCTTCAATGGTAGATAGAACTAAAAAAATGAAAAAAAGATGAAATAATAAATAAAAAATGTAAAGAAGCCGAAGCATTTCTTAAAACCAATAATCTAGTGTGTAAGATCGGATAAAACTAATAAATTTGTAATTTGCAATTCGGAAGACGACATTGAGAAAACGAATCGTTTCTGAGCGATAGAACCACTTGTCAATTATTAGAAGAAATTAAAGTGGACGCAACAGAAAATCAGGCAAATTAACTCATAAAAATGCGATAGAAGATGGTCCATCACTAAAGCAAAATGAAAATTTATAAGTACAGGAAGTGACCCAGCCAACTTTTTCACGTTTGTAAAATATCATAAACCGCAGACTGACAATGGTTTCCGGTTCGACCGAAAGCCTCTGTTAAAAACATTCGGGGTAATTTCGAAAATATCAACTCAAGGACTTGCATTTGTATCTGAACATTTAAGTAATACTGACGATCTTCTATCCTTCCTTAATGAGTTTGGTGAAGTTAGAAATAATAAAGTGTAAATATCGCTTTAAATTTTTATATCGCTTTAAAATTTGTATATAAAATGTAAATATCACTTGATGTGAACAACCTTCATCCTAGTAATCCGATGGAAACGGGTATCAAATATAACATAGAACACTTAAAGAATAATTGGGATAAAATAAGTAATTTTGAAATAAGCATAGAAAACATAGAGCAACCCTTAAAATATTTTTTACAACTATGAGTTTAAATATAATGACAAAGTGTACAGACAAATTAAGAATGTACCAATGGGTTGTCACTTTTCACCACCGTTCGCAGTTGTATTCATGCATATGATCGAAACCGGTGCCCTGACGAAGTTGGGATGTAACCCAACACTTTATAAGCGATATATAGACGAGATCATAATGGCCCTTTAGAATATGATGAGAATCTTTTTAAACGAATATTGGAAGTTTTTGACTCTATAAATCCGGATATGAAAGTTTTCATGGAATCCCCAAACCAAACGAATGGTTGCCATTCCTAGATACCTATCTTCACAATTTGAACAACCTGTCTTTACAATTTGAACAACCTGTCTTTACAATTTGATAAACATTCATACAATCAGCACATCTCTTAATATCACTCATTCTTTATAAAGCTTCACACGGTGACATCCCGCTGTCAACTTAGTTCTATCGACCATTGAAGGCGAGGGACGCCGAAGTACCAGTCTGCTTTGCAACTTGATTAACTTAACAGAATCTCGACCGAAAAGCCAAGGGGAGCTGATTTTTTCTTGCTTTGCCAATATGAACATGATCTCCCGTCGTTTGTTCAAGTACGGTTAAAGGATTCACTAACTACATGTACATACATTCAAAAATCCTTATTCACTTATAAATGTTCAAATCGACAAAAATATCCACCTTAGATGTTGGTGTCCAGTTATGATGTATCGTCAGTTACATATGGTAGTCAGGAGCTGACAATCATAATAAATCAGGTCGAGTTATACGGATCAGACTATTTGGATTAGTTTAGCACGGGAAGATATTAAATTTCATTTTCATTTATAATCTTATGGTCCTCTCAATTTTAGATGAGGTATATTGTGTTTGATTTGAATGAAATGATCATCATTACTTCATAAAGCTTATACTCATATATTCATTCCTATAAAGTTACATTCATATATTCTCATTGTTTCACATTCATCCTGTGTCAAAATTGATGAACACGTAGCGAATTTCTGATAGAATTTGAATGGAATATAAACCTCTTTTAAATATTTTATTGCGTGTTTTGTTAATTTCCTCCTCTCTCATGCATTTAAAGAAGAATGATGTTGTGTTTTCAGAATTCTGCACGGAATGTAAGTTTTTTTATTGTCTTATTGAGTATCAGCTGGTGATCTATTTGATCTTTCGTTTTCTCATTTGTCAATCCATTTTTATGAGATATCTCACAGTAGAAATCGTTGTTCAGATGGCATGCTGTGTAGGTCAGAGTTCATCGTGTTCTTCATTTGAGAAGTGAGCAATTAAAAAGTTAAATCAAAAATTGCAGTAGAATATTATTAGTGCAGGATAATCAGAACTTGTCGCACAAAATTTAACCGCAGATTAACCATATAACCTATTTTTATGTCATTAACCTACCTGCCTGCTCAGAACGATGGAAAATTGTACTGCGGCTCCTTCCTTAGGATATAGTAGATGCTTTAGTCAATCCAGTACACAGATGCGACCTTGGGGAATGTCCTCATTACCACAGGCTTATGTGCGAACTTATCTAAGAATGAACCTAATGACAATTTTGGATAGAATTGGCATACTCACAGTAGAAGATCTAAAAAATCTCATGATAAATGTGCTAATTTTTTGCAAAACTAGACATTATTGGGGAACCCAGTTATTATTCCGCTATGTGTGTTAACTCAACTGCTTCGTTTTCTCATTTTTCTTCTTACTTAACATTTGCAACATCGCTAGGACAATTGAATGAATGGTTCTCATGTTGGGGATAATAAGTTCTTGATTGAGAGAAACTTATAGACGGAAAAATGATTAAAGTTTTTGTTTTTTAAAAATCGTTGTACAGCATTAAAGTTGCACTTGCAAAAATCAGTCTCGATTTAACCATGGATCTGCATAACCTGCAAATAAATGATACTAAACGAGAAGGATAAGCAAGATACTTACACTTCTATACCATTATCACTTATCTCAAAATTTACGGTTGCGGCATTGTCGAAACAATTCACGTTTCGTGACGTCTATGCTACTCAATAGTTTTTACGAGTAATGTACGACCAGTCTTCTTCATTTCACATTTCACGTTTCAGTTATAAAATATAGATTTTTCATTATTCGATTTATTGCATAGGCAGCTCACTCATTGGTGCGGTCATTTTGTTATAGAGAGCTGAACCAATGATCAACGAAGCAGACGGCCATTTTTGAGGAGTGCACGACCATAGTACCCGGAGATGCAAGGTCATGCAAAATCAGCTCCAATATAACATCAAATTCATAAAAGATCCCTTCATCTGCGTAATTTGTGGTCCTCGCATTGTCGATTTCATCAGGTTTAAAAATTTTTAATTTATTTTTAAAATTTTAGTAATCTTCACTTCGTTTAAGAATTTGCAAACAGAGGAGTTTGGTGTTTGGGCTATTATAATGTTTTTGTGCATGTTTTAGAAAATGTTTAGATAGGACTTCAGAAACAGGATTTAGCATGAACCTAAGCTTCGTTTTTTATGCTTTCATGCTGTCTTCAAAATATATGCGCACATGTATAGCAGAACCTTGTGAAAATATTTAATTGAAACGTGGTTGTTCATTCTCAAAATGTGAGTGTTTAGAAGTCTGATTTATGATGTTGTGAATTACTGACAGACTGAATGAGAATGTGCGTATTGATAGATTAAGAATTCAATGTAATTCAAATATGAGCAAATATGAAATTAAGCAAATGTGCGAATGCATACACCACACGCTCGTTGTAAAGAACTGGTTGATGCCGAGATGGAATCATGTTTGGTTAATCGGAAATTCTCCTCTAAACTGTTTAGTGTGACTCCATCAGTGCAATTGTAATTAAATGTCATAAATTGAAAATTGACTTGTTTTCTTTTTGCTGCGCCTCAATTTGCGTTTATTGATAAGATGAATAGTAGCGATGATCATTCTTGATCTTACAACGGCTAGGCTAACCAGACGTCACTAGACTTCACTGAATGTGCTGGAACTATCTCGAATAGGCCTGTGAGTGCATGATATATGTTCAAGTAATTGGACGACATTTCTATAATTGTATTTTCCTGTTAAATACATCAGCTAAATAACACTATTGTGAAATAATCCATAATTACATGTAACCTAAAGCAGCATCTTCTTTTTTGGGATGAAAGTAATAATGAAAATAAAACATCGCTACTGAAATGGAAACCCATCTAAATTTTTCGCCGTTATGACAAGAGAACGGTCACAGAAGAAGGATCATACAAAACATTTCTAAAGTTAAAGATACATCAAAGTGTCAATCTTTGAAGCTCACAGCTTTCATCTCTATTATTCAGAGTAGATCTTAGTGATTTTATATAGATAGCTTCTCTGAAACGCAGATTGATGGCACTGGATTCAGAAGCTATAATGGAGCTCCAGAGGGAACACGTTTGATGAGCAAGTATGTAGATGTTTATGGATGCTTGATTCCCAGCGTGTTGGATGTTCTTTTATTCGCACATGTAGATGGCGCTCTGTGTGCCGACATATAATTTAGAACATGTTGTACATATTATTTTATAAATAGCCGTCTTATGTTGACAAATTTCTTTTTTTTTATTTATTTTGCAACCTGAAAGTCCGCCATCCCCCTGCTCGAATGTGACTTTTGTAGAGAATTTCTTAAAGTGTAAGAATAGTGGGATATACAATCAGGTAAGTCGACCATATGAAATATTCTCTTGATGAAGCCTCAGCAGCAAGACTTTATTTTCATTATTACTTTCATCACTATTGTGAAAATGATACGCAATGAACTATACGGCTTTGAAGTGACTGAATCATATTATTTTGATCATCTTTATACCCGCATTTGAATGTTCTTTCAACCCCATTAACCAAATACGTCAGTTTTTAGCTAACAGAGGACTATATACATTTTATGATTCTTTTCTTATCAATTTGTGCCCATTACATCGAGATGTCGTTACAACGAGCGTGCAATGTTTACAGACAATCAAGATGGCTGCGCTCAGTCGTTAAGGAACTGCCGGATAGCTACCCCTTTGATTTTCCTTTGAAGTAATTGAAGCCGATTAAATGATGGTTTGATCACATCAAGTCGAGTTTTCTTTAGTTTGTCGCTAATAGTACGATGAACGTACGCGCTTTCTTCGTTTGTGAAAATGGATTTTCACACATTTTAACTGGATGACATTCCTTAACATTTCAGGGATCAAAGAAGACAATGATTCAGTTGATGGATCTTTTCGCCCTTCCTGAAATGAATCTTCTCGCAAACGTTACAGAGGTAAATATCAACAAATGTGATTTCCAGAAAGTCTTCCTGGCTTTGAAGACCGACTTCCTGAGAAATGTTTCAAATGTTTAGTGGATTTTAAAAATCTCGAACTCAGTTTATGATTAATGTTAATGTGTTTTCAGCATATCTAGAAAGATAAATTCATGTTATTAGTGTGTTGAATCAGTCTTGTTTGTGTAGTTGTCGTTTTCAAATTGAAATTCAGCACTACCTTTACCACTTACCCAAATTCTAGATGACGGGACACCGGTCGTCATTTCGGTCGTTATGGCTCATCAGGTACGCAGAGCTGAAATCGATAGGCCACTTTTTTCTGTCCGGACCTGTTCCGGGCCTGCATTGAGGCCGAAATATCAGGCCCGGGCACGAAGGAATTGTTCATCGCACTTTATCGCTTTGCGCACGTTACCATCCTTAGTGAAAGTATCGATGGAGGTAGCAAAGTGCAGTCGCCTTAAAATCATTCTAAAGAAGCTGATTATTGATTACTGTATTATTAGTGATTGCATGCTGCATGAACTGTGTACTATCTGCAACCAAATTGATTCCTGTTGAACAACAAGGTGAAATTTTGAACCTATAATACAGAGTGAATTTTCTTTTGTTTAAAAGAATATTTTGCATGTTTAACGCGCTTGTCTATCACATTTAATTTGGATCTCATTTTTTGTAAGCTATATAAAGTAGCTGATAGTCACATGACACTAATTTGTCAACATACAGAAGCGAAATAAAGAATGTAAATAGTTGGTGTGAATCAAATGAGATTCAGCTAAATTCGTAAGTCAAAGTTGATGGTATGCAATAAAAATAACAGAATCGTTGATCTATCCTGCTTTTTGAAACTGTTGAAAGCATTGCGATTTTGAGTGTAATTGTAAGTAAAGATTTGAGGTGGACTCAGCATGTCGAAAAAGTGACAAAAACTGCGAGCAAGCGTCTATATGCATTACGAAAAATGAAATTGTACTTGAACTCCACTGAACGTCATGAATTGTACACCGGCTTTATAAGATCTGTCTTTGAGTATGCCTGTCCATGTTTCGTTGGCATGAATCTCAAGCTTTCAGAAAAGTTAGCAAGACTTGATAGAAGAGCACATAGAATAATTTTCGTGGATGACATTCGAATTTGTGAGTGCTCCCCTGATGTTTCGTCAAAACGTAGAGATGTTATGTGTAAAAAGCTCTTTGTGTGCATCTCAATGAATGAAAAGACCATGTCGAAACGGAAACGATCTTTTACTCCTTATATTATTAGCTTGATGAATAATCTTCGATGATTTTACATTTTGCATATATCCAGTGATTTGAATAATCTGTGATTTCTATTTATGAAATATAGATACACTACAGTATATACCGGTATAGGTTTGTTATAATTTGTGTTGTAAGCCCTGCTACTGATTGTTGAGTAAGATGTTTGATAGAATTATTTCATTTCATTACTTTTTATACTGTTTATTATATTCCACTGTTTAAAAAGTAATAGAATAGAATAATTCTATCAAACATCTTATTCAGCAATCAGCAGCAAGACATGATTAATCATAATTAACCTAAAATTCCATCAAAATACTGCTGAAGGAAAATTGCGTTTTGCTATACCTGTATATAGGTTTATTAAAGCAGGAAAAACATTGGAAGACATGCATTTGAAAAATGATGCTCACCGAATTTTACAGACCTGCTTCCAGCTCTGCAGGTGCGAAAGTCACATGAATCGTTGATGGCACTTGGAAATAGAATTATGAGGCTGAATAACTGCTTGTTGTCAATCGATTTTCAGTTCACTGGTTGTACTAGGTCGATGAAATTTGCCTCAGAAATTGCCATGCTGAAAACGATGGGAGTCCCGGTATTTATTTAATATTTTATTCATTTTATGTGTCTCGCGAGAATAGTAGTAGAAGGATTTATATGAAATCAAGTTGTTGAGGTTATTGCATGTATTCATGCGAGTTAATAACTAATTAATGCCGCCATATCTTGTGTAAGGAGTTTCATGACTTTATCTGAGTTATTGCGACATGTCTTGAATTGATTAAGCAATAAAGGATGGTCTGGTCAAGCAGCATATTGCATATTGCATTTTAACTCCGTGTTGCAAAACTGTTCTCTAAATTGAAAGTGTCACCTATATCATGTGGAAATGATGTTAAACAGCAATCGATAGACGACTAGCAAGTGACATTTCTTTGGAATTATGGTCAAAGGTCGATTGAATATTTATTTCAACCTTTGATTTAATGACTTTTTCAAATAGACTACGTGTCTTCAGTGCTTTCGTTTTCTCTGCTTTAATACATCAAAAAATAACTTACAAGAATAGGCAGCTATCGGTATATCAAATAGATCAAATTGATTTGTGATTGACAAAACGCGCTATGCAGGTACACTGTTTAAAACAAATGAGGATTTGCTATGTATTAAATTTGCAAAGTTCACCTTACTGCTCAGCAGTTATCGATTCACTTACAGATAGTACATGAGTCCTACAACATGAAGTCATGTAATTAATAATTAGTTTTTTAAAATGATTTTAAGGCGATTATACTCAACTAGTTGACATTCCATTGAGGAGAGTAAAGTGGGAAAAGTGATAAACCTTGTCACTCAGTCCCATATATAAAATTCATCCTGGTCAGGTCGAAAAACGCGGCCCATGTTCCAGCTCTGATGAGGATGCAGCATTGCATGGTCTCTACAAAATACCTTGGTCGCAAGTACGTAGCTACTTAATCACGGTATCACCTGCAATGGCTGTTGAAAACCACACGAGCTTGCTTACCATTGTCATACAACCTCCTTATTGGCAGACAAGAAGTTGATGTTGAGTGCAGAGTATCTTGTGAGTCATCCGAGCATCTGAGCGGTTCCTATGATAATCCAGACAGAGCGAGGTCTCAACGTTGCACTCAATTAAGATTAATATCCCCCCTTATTTTCGATTTCTAGCGTAGGAGGATGAGTCCAACATGCGTAAAATGTGAAGTCATGTTTCTATGCGTGCATGATTGCTGTAAAAGCTGGCATATGTGCGTGTTGGATGAAATCCAACCATGTCAGTAATGCTTGCGTTCCCTTCTATCCTAAACGTATAGAGCATGAAATTCGTCTTTTGCAATTCTCTGAATGCCTTGAAAGACAAAACAATTGGAGATATCGTGGTCGAACTATTCCATAATGAAAATATTAAATGTCAACAATTCATTGGAATTCAAGAATTCTATCAAAATCCTGATCCAATTCCCGTACATCAAATCCATTCAAGGACAAAAATATAAGCAGAAAGTCATGTGCGATTTCCCCCCGTACAATCTGTACAATTGCTCCCGCTGGTCCTTATGCTTCATCTTTTCCTGTAGAACTTGTGGGCCTAAATGCGCGATTTGCTGCTATTAAAAACTCGTGCCTTTATCAGCTTTGAAGGGAAATTGCTCATCTGCACCGGCTCAAAATCTATGATAAAGGAGATTTTTTTTGGAGATTTGATAATTTGAGCAATGAGATGATGATTTTTTCATTCCTCTCAAACATGATCAGCCATGTTGATGTCCATCACACACCCAGCAATAGATGACACTGTTGCCTGATGTTGGCCTACATGTATTGTAGATGGACTCCATCCGGTAATTCATGGAAATGGTATGAAGCATTCCACTGAATGATGACATCATTGGTACACATCATACAGAGATCTAAAGCTCAGTCGGAGTATTATTAGAATATTCTCCAAAACTCTTGAAGATTTCCTGTTACGAAAGGGAGATGAGTGTCACTTTGCTGTGAGGCTCACACAAACTTCGGCTACTGTCAGAATGGGAGAATGGTGACAGGCGTGGCGTTGCTATGGTATTACCGCTTTCGCTGGAAGCTAAGGAGAAGATGGACAGTTTTAATCAAAGGCGGTCTCCGTGGAGCTGACAAGCGACAAGTCAGATTATCTTGAATATTGACACAATGGGGAACACAACTCCTGTGAAAACTCACAGATTGAAATTCCCACAGTTGCACCGATCATGTTAGACGATAGCGTTAGGACTTGTAGGGATCTTTGAAATGTCCAACGATGATAAATTATCAGTAATTTTTTGAAGATACTAAAAAAAGGCCGAGGGCAATAGCCTTGAATGCACGCATTCCCTGAGCAATCACACTATTTACAACTACTTTAAAAACTGACTTGAGGAAAAAGTAGTTTGCGAAAGTCTATTTTTTTATAGTCAGTAGTTTTTGAGAGTCTGAATTACACAATGGTTAACTAATACCTATGGCAAAAATTATTCTTGCTCTGGTCGCATTTCTGTTGAAGACAGTGATGAGCACGTGAAATCCTTGGACTAGTAAACTGACACACTTAATACCATCCACCTTCTTATATCATCAGCTTTTTAGGTCAACTTCTAGGGTGCTATAGAAGCGCGTGAATGTGATCCACCAGCTTCTCTTTTCATGAGTTAGCACCCTCATAATCATCAGAATCCAGTCAGTTATGGTCGCTTATTCTGCTACTGAAAAATGTTAATGCTGTTGAATAAGGTAAAAACCACGCCAGTAAGGAAGAATGTCTTCAGAGTTTCGACCTTCCTTCAGACGGTCACAATCATGAATAATCATAATCATTAACTTTTAAACACAGCAAAATGTCAACATCACCCTTTTTATCTCCTCAAGCAACAACCATCTGTCTCAGACAAACAAATCTTACAATTTTCACCACAGGAAAGTACACCTCACCTCCACGTACAGTCGTCCGACATGAAAGCAAAACAGCTCAAACAGACACACTTATCATGTCGGCACATACTTAGCGCACAGACAAGCAGTAAAATCATTAGCTCAATCCCCGCACCCCCCACCCAACAGTTCACAAATCAGAACAAACACTCGACCGACGCACACCCGCAGAACACTGGTACAACTCCTCACCAACAAATCATTCTTGAAAGAATGCCTGCATAAAATAAGCCCATCTGTCCACTCTTCACCTCTTTGTCCCACCTAAATTTAATTATTATCAATTTTAAATTACAACCGCCGAATGCAAAACATCTCTTCTCTTGCGCACACACACACACACAACGCTCACTCCATGGGACCTGTGGCTTGCCCCGTCAGGTGTGCGGATCTCATCCTCCGCCGGAGCTGGCGGTTGGCCCACCCAACATCTGACGGCCCCCTGGACATCATCCCAACAGCAGGGAGGAGGTGGGTTGACACCACCACCAGGTAATGTTTCCACCATTTCTGAAGACTTTCACTAAGTTGCCTGTCCTATGCATTTTAAGACGTGAAATCGCTGACTTTTTTACATGAAAAATTGTTTGAAAAGGTTTCGTTGGAGTCTTACTGACACTGCACCAACGAAATCAATCATTTTAGTGAATCGCTACTGTTGTCTTAGTGGCAAAGTGGTTAAGTGCTTGGCCTAGCGATCTTTCGGTCCAGAGGTCGAGCCCCGAAAGTGTCATTGGAAGTCGTCAGGAAGGGCTTCCGGGCTAAAAGATCACACCGCTCCACATCACAGTCTGACTGTGGCCGCACCGTCCAAGCTCCCGGTAAGAGGGAGTAGTGACTTCACGGTTGCTGCTTGGGTTGCTTGGGTTTTGTACCCAAGGCTTGAGTGTCAAACCCAAGCTCAACCCAAGCCCAAACCTAAAAGACGAGACGAAATAAAACTTCTCCTGCAATTCTGTGTAAGTCTAATATTTTCTCTCTCGGTCTCGCTCTATTTTTTCGACACTATTTCACATTTCTCATTGAGTATCTTACTTACTGCTGTATTGCTACTGTCACCCAGTCACGGCGCTAAGCTGTGGGCTGTGATTTTCTCGAGAAGAGCCAGTCATTCACAGATTCTTAGACAAGAGGGAATAATAGATATCTGACTGATGATCATCAAGCACATGATTCATTGTTCCGCATGCAAAGCCTATGTGTCTCGTTATTGTCTATCAATCGACTACACAAAAGGGATGCTGCTGACTTGTTTGACGCACAGAATTAGATTGTTTAATCGTATCACTTTCAAAAAAAGTTAGCAGGCGCATGAAAAAACGTTCACAAACTTCTCTGAAGAACTTGACATCGTCTGTGTCTCTTTGCTGTGTGATCCGGTTGATAACAGTCACTGAAACTTCGCACAATTTGGCGTGTTTAAAGTTGAACTGGCTGCTCATTGTTCGATTGCTATGGCATTTAGTCAGGAGATTGTGCAATTTCATTAGCGTTACATGTTCCAATGTTTCCTTTCTAGTCAAACGGAAGAAGAGACGACCTGTCTAATTATGTGGTTTGACGGCTAGCGAATATTGGTACAGGCTTCGGCTTTATCGCAGATAATGTTTATGCTTAATAGGCCCCAACCCACGGCATTATTCATAAGCTTATCAAGAATCAATTAATAAGTAAGTCGTAGCCCATAATCTAGACCTAGGCTTGCTATCGGGAAGGTAGGCTAGAATTAGAAAATGCAACAACATCACGGCGCCTTTTGCTGCGATTTGCCTATGGGCTAATTGGATTAGATTCGGTAGGCCCGACTATATGAACCAAAAATCCATTTCGCTTGGCTTGATGGGGTGATGCAGAACCTAAGCCTGACTATCCAGCCCATGCATAGACCACCCGGTCATCCATAGCCTAGACACAGAATGGCCTAAACACATGCCTAGACACAGTGCCAGTGCATGACCCGGTTACTATGCAGCCATGTTAAGGCCCAGGCCTATATAGTATAATTTGTGTATGGTGTAGGCCTATAACAATGCTATGGGCCTATGGTAGCTGGAATTTTACATCATGATAGGCTTGGGTGTGTAGACCAAGTCCTCTAGGGGACATAGGATGTAATTCTATGGTAGTAGAACTTTGCATATGGTTAGGCTTGGGTCATCAAAATTCTTGTTGGGTTTTCTCTGGTTGACCCATAGCAAATAACACATATAGCAACATATAGCTAACATATAGTAAACGTGGTGACGTCAAGCCATCATTTTCATTTAATGATTAATTAAGTTAATTATCTTAATGATTAATCAAAAATCTGTCAATGAAATTGATTACAAGAGACGCTGAACACTGATTCGCACGCACCCCTCGACGTTTCTGATTTGCTCAGATTTTAGGAGACTTGATTGTGTATCTGTGTGTATGGTGGTTTAGCTTCACTACTCCCACGTGCCTGGGGCTTGGACTGTGCTTATTGGAGCGTTGTGGAATTTAGTCCGGATGTCCTTCCTGCCGACAACCAATGACACTTCGGGACTCGACCAGTGGACCGAAAGATCGCTAGGCCAGGCACTTAACCACTGTACCACAGAAACGTGTGGTGCTGTTAAGCCGGATGCCCATTCTGCAGACTTCTGTGGTCCAGTCGGTCTCACGACCATCATCACAAGGTCACCATAAATCCACCTTGTCCGGAGGACCAGCCTTTGATGAAATAGTAGCGCATGAGTTAGATGTAAAATAGTCTCATGGCAAATTGGCTCCATTCCCTCTTTGCTTTGTTCTATCTGCCTACGATGGTGTTGATATCCAACTTTTTATTCGAACCTGTTTGTTTTGGCGATGTTGAAGCGCATGAATCAGACTGGGAAAGGAGGAAAGTCTGTGAATAAGACTGTTCATGCTCAGTTGTTGAATGTCATTCACTTGGTAACGCTTGAGAAGTGCGCTGAAATGAAGCTGACTCATCCTCTACATTCACGAAATTGTTTTTCACGATAAGGGAAAGACGAAATGGTCATTTCATATTGTTTCACTCATGTCCAGGCGAAAGTCTTTGATCAGTGATAGAATCTGTCTTGTCTGACAGATAATGGCTTTTTGCGTGCGAGAATTCATCTGCTTTCCGGTTCAGTCTTATCAGTGTGACTCGAGGTTCTCTTGTTTTTCCATTCTGTTACTTCCTGACGCCTATTGTTCTCGACTTGCCTCTACGGCGTCCACAGAGACTATTCTATCACAAAATCAGCACTGTTCGCTTTTGTATGTGAGGTGGCAGAACGGACGTGTCGACTATGATCGTCTCTACCATCCACTGTATTCAAGATAATGTAATGCATCATACTATCATGTTGCAAGACAGCTCAGGATAATGTAAGATCTTATAAGGCAGTACAAGATATTTCACGATGGTAAGATGCTTTTAAGATATTTTATGATATTGCAAGATCGTATAAGAGACAGTTGAAAATAACGTAATATACCATGAGATAACTGTTGCCTGAATTTCAATCAATTGTGATGGCAGCAACGTCTGTTACTCAAAATTGTTGCCCTGTGAAACTGTTGATTCATTGACATAAGTAGTTTTCTTGCACTGATTTTTTCAATTCTAACCTGCTGATCTTGTTAGAAAATGTAATTCAATCTTTCCTTTGTTTGTTAATATATTTAGATCATTTGAATCTGATATCAAATTCTGTCATATACTTATTTCTTCTATCTTAATGAAGTTGAACGATGCAGTGTTTTCAAATTGATTGTTAAGATAAGTAGATTGGCAATCGCTCCCTGTCTCCGTTTTGTCTGAACTGATTAGTAAACTTATGAATATTTAAAAGGTTTTCATCCAACACAATAACTGATAAGGGGCTAGACGTATTTGTCAGTTATATAGAGCATGAAATTGAGACAATCTCCTACAATTTTACATATTTGTGTTTCACTGGATTATTTTCTTTCCTTATAGTTTTTCAATCGCCGTGGAATTGCTTATGATGCAGAATACTTGTATCGCGACGTCAAGGTGAGACAGAAATTTTCATATTAGGAGGAATAGCCGACTGGCATTGATTTGAATCGTTTGTTTGCGTGTTGATGTGTCATGCCAAGACGACTGTAAACACACTTACATTGTGTTCCCTACCACGACACTGACATGGATAACAGTCCGTTTACATTAGTCTGTCGCGTAATCCTTTGTTGTAAATGCGAAATTAATTGGCTTTTATTTATCTTGATAGAAAGGAATTTGCCTGTGGTTTGTTGTGTGACTCAAGTTGGATTACATTGTATTTCAGGAGACTGGAGGTATTGAATTAACATCTTTATTGAACACACTCGATGCAAAACCTCAACACACAGTGTCTTCTGTTCATATGAGTCATTCCTCCTATCGGCCAAATATGAGTTCCGAATACAACTCACTTGACGATGAACACATCCTGATTTCCGAAATTTCGCCAATTCTAATTGATCATGCCGAAAATACATTCATCAAGTTTGAACAATATACCGTCACTTAGTGTATTCAAAGATAAACCGCCCTAAACTGTAAATGCCTCCAGGATTGAAGGAATTACTTTAATTCTGAATTTGGTCATTGAAATCCGACATTATGCTGTTAAAGTACTAAAACAGACATAGAAGAGGAGATTTGCATTCTTTATTGATAATGAGCAATTCCATGCGTAATAACGGTTACATCGCACGCATTTATTGCATTTCAACATTTTTGTAGTTGATGTTACCAGGTTGGTATCGATCTACGGGACAGAATGGCTGGCAGATTCCCTGAAATTAATGTTTGCATGCTCGATTTGCTTTACCATTCTTTCTCAGTGACGCAATAATTAATTAAGGTCAAACGTAATTAACGTTACACGAATTGACATGAAAATCGAGTAGTGGTTACTTATGTGAAAAAGTATGCGAATTGAAAGATTTGATCGATGCCATTATACCATGAAATCATAGTTGAAGATCATATCAACATCACAGAAGTTGTTGGAATTGAATTCGTTCATTCCTCTAGCAGCAATCTTAAGAAAGGAAGCGTAATAACGTTACAGCTGAAACGTAATAGCGTTACATTCTGTGCAGCATTTATGAAGCGAGTGAAAATCAATTTCACAGTTGTTCCATCATAAGTGACCGATGCTAGCCTAGGATATGAGATTATGCCACATTCGGCTTGATAGATAATTCTACAGCTTAAAAAACACTCTGAAGCGTAATAACGCTACATTTTTTACATGTGTTTTACAATGTAAAATTTCTCAGCAAGAATTAAAGACTGAATGAATCTATACATATTTTTCTATAATTCTTGACCTGATTTTAAAGTATTGCTGTTGAAAAGAAAAATAATTAACTCTCTTGTGCAAAAAAATCATGATGAAATTCACGTGAAAAAGAATGTAAATTCCAAAAAAATGAATTTTGAAGAAAATTATAAAAATTAAGCTATAAATCGACTTCAAACGTAAAATTCAACATCAGATTCGGACTTTTGGAGAAATGTTGATATGAAAAAGTGTGTTTATAATCAATATCCTACAATTTAATTTTTTGACCTAAATGTTGACAGTCGCGTGGAATTGCTCTAATAGAAATAATTTTTGAAGTTTAGAACTTTGAACCGTTGTCATTCTAGTAAGCACTTCATCATTACAGGTCTCATTAATCGCCAGCACAATCGCTTGTCACGTGGTTTTAATGTAACATAGGAATTTCACTGTTTTTCTTAAGTCACTTAATGTGCGATACAATTGTCGAAAGAGAGTGAACAAAAAACTGACTTGATTAATTGAAAAGCCATCCAATGTATTTCATCCATTTGGATTTGATAAGAAAATGTGACATCATAGCTGCTGTTCACCTTAAAATATAGAGTAGTAGATAATTTAAAGTAGGAAATTGAAGTAATGATGTTGTTATTGTTATTTTTGAAGCCAAGTTTGTTTTTTCAAGCCAATATATTTCAACAACTAAGCGTCTTAAAAAAGAAACATTGACTATTCAACAACATGATCTCAAAATTTGAAAGATGAAGATACAAGAATAGATATTTATGGCACTAAGCTGTGTCTCTGGGATATTCATAGTTATGCGATTATACTGCAATAGCAGGTGAATGTTTCTATAAATGAAAAGATTTAGAGTCGGATTTGCCGCTGGTCACGGTCATGAGACAGTCCTTCTTCTTCTTTTTCAAAATGTTGAGCTCATGCTGTTGAATAGTTAATATTTCTTTTTATGATATGTGCCCTGATGATAACGACGCCTAGTCGTAGGAATGTATTGGCTCGAAAAAGCAAAAGATTGACATCAAAAATAACAAGAACAACACCGTTTCTTCAATTTCCTACTTTAAACTCTGAATTCAAACAAAGGCTCTTCTTCTGCTTTAAAGAGAAGTAGAGTTTACAACCATAATTCAATCATCGGTCTAAGATACTTGCATTTGAAGCATTGGTATTTCCACATTTCAGCTTGATTCATGCTTATTTGCAGAATGCAATTCGAAGTCTTCACACATCAGGGAAACTGCATCAGACAATTGCGGACAATTGTGGTAAGCATTATGGTAGAGTGAAATAAGGAGTGGCGAGAGAATACAATTACTGAAATATAATAATATATATAATATTATAATATACAAGGTGGCGCACGTAAACCGCCGGATTTTAAACTTTTATTACTCCTCAAATATTCATCCGATCGTCATGAAATTTCGACTCATACTAGTTTGGAGTACAGGATTTATGATGATTATACCTGTTGTACTGAGAATTGTCAGAAAATTCTGATTCTATTTACCGAATGACATGTAGTAAAATTGACATGCCAACAATGTATCTTAACATGTAAAATTTGATGATAAACTTTTCCCTTTATTTCCCCCACGTCTTTATCAATAATGACCAAAACGAATAGAAAACATTTATTAAATGAAAAACATAAGAAAAAAGTGTTAGTAGTCATCGAACTTCAACGTGTCCTCCTCCATTCTCGAGGACGGATTCGAGTCGCTTTTGGTAGGCCAGAGCAGTTTCTCGACACATCTCAGTTGTCACTTCTTGAAATGCTTGTATGATGCGGTCCTTCAGGTCTTGCATGGATGTTGGCCGTGTATGGTAAACCTTGGACTTGACAAAACAACCACAAGAAGAAATCGCAAGGCGTCCGGTCAGGTGAACGCGGTGGCCAGGGCATGTTAGGAGATCCACGTCCCATCCATCTGTTAGGTATCTTCTTGTTCAACCACTCACGCACAGGAAGTCCCCAGTGTGGAGGTGCACCATCCTGCATGAATATGATGCTCCTGCCTCTTCTGTCCGACTGCACCACTGGCCAAAATTCCATCTTGAGATGCCGATCCTTGTTGACGGAGGTGTCGAAGAAGAACGGTCCGTAGATACCTGATTGGCTGATTGCCGCCCAGACGGTGGTGCGTGGCGAGTGCATAAACTCTTGCTTGATCCAGTGAGGGTTCTGGTTGGCCCAATAACGACAATTTTGGCGATTCACACCACCATCCAGATGGAAGTGAGCTTCATCGAACCAGGTTAGTTCCACTAAATGGCTCGGGTTGGCTTGGATGCGCTGTAGCTCCTGTTCTGCGAACTCCATTCGGTTTTCCAGATCTTCTTCGTGTAATTGCTGCACCACCTGGACCTTGTACGGATGCCATCCATAGTCATGGAGGAAGCGCTGGATAGTGCGGCGACCCACTTGAAGAGCATTAGATGCACGACGGGTAGATGTGTTTGGGTCCTCCTCGAAGTGCTGCACAACTCGTTCCACATTCTGCTCCGTTCGTTCAGAAGATGACCGGTCCCGCTTGACAGTCACCACACTACCACTGGTCAACAGGTTTGTGTGCCACCGCTTTATGGTACGGGCATCCGGTGTTCTCGCGTTCTTGCCATACTCTGAATGATAAAGCCTTTGTACCTCCACTGGACTCTTGAGCCATTCGTACCAAGCCGCGCATTTTGCTCGTTCTGCTACCGAAGAATCATCCATTCTTCTTTGTTCGATTCTTTTCAGATAGTGATTTAATCGTCGAATGGTATTTTATATGACATGGAAGTAACTGAACAATATTCACTTCAAGACTGCGCACAATTCGTTGTGCAGAATACGATTCATGTTAAGTTAATGAACTTGATCTAGATTTTCGATGTCAACAAAATGAGTACATGTCATTCGGTCAATAGAATCAGAATTTTCTGACAATTCTCAGTACAACAGGTATAATCATCATAAATCCTATACTCCAAACTAGTATGAGTCGAAATTTCATGACGATCGGATGAATATTTGAGGAGTAATAAAAGTTTAAAATCCGGCGGTTTACGTGCGCCACCCTGTATATTAATTGATAGAATATTAATTAACTCGGTTTTACGTTGATATCAATCCATCAATGCTAATCCTGAGTAAGAACTTCATTACCTAACCGGAGGGATTGGATAAATCCAATGGAATGTTATTCGTATTATCAGCTTGTGTGAACCAATCAGCTCTTCAAAATCTTTTTAGTTGATATATTATATGGAATAATTAAATATTGAGCTGCACCCTCAGTTGCAAAATGGCAACAGACCTGAATATATCTGCTATTTTATCCAATATCAGGAATCATCAGCAGGCCTAGTTCACATCTCTCAACATCGACACAACTTCCAATTTACAGTTGCAGCCATGCCCGGGTCAATTTGAGATTTGCAATTAGCAAGTTAGTGAAATTTCAACGGCCATTCATTAAGTATCACTTTAAACACATTACTGGCAAATCGTCCAAGTCAGTGCGCCTGTAATAAGGAATAAATGCCGCTTTTTGCAAACACTTGAGGATCAACTGAGGATGCAACTTGTTATATAATTATTCTATTTACATTGTGTTTCCAAAAAACAGCATTTATTAACTGTTGCAGGCGCACCAACATAGGCGATTTGCCAGTAGTGTGTTTAGAGTGATAATCAATGAATGCCGTCGAAAATTTATGTTGATTACAAGAGCTTCAGTCCTGCGAATCTTACTTGAAAGAGTAGACTTATCCATTATTTCTTTTACTTACTAGAAAATTAGCTTCCAGCCTTCGGAATCAAGATCTCAAAAATCTAAGGTGTCCATTATGCTAGCGCGAATAGACTCCATGGGTTAATTATTTCCTCAAACATAATTCAAATCAGATTGGTCTGATTCTCCAAACGCTGTAGCAGACTTCTTTCTTGTTGGAATCATCTCCATAATGTGTTACATGTATTTCAGCAACCTTTCTCAATATGCGCAAGATATCTCTTAGCCAGACAGACTGAACTTATTTTAATGACTTCCTAGATCCTATCATGAATACAAAAGGAACTTCAAGAGATACTCTTTCATTGCGTTGCTCAATGTGAAAGTGGTCTTCGGAATATCCTCAAGTCTTCGTTCGTAAAGCTGTATCTTCCCGTGTTCGTAAAGCTGTCAAAAAATGATGAAAGCCGTCTGAAACGTATACAACGTCGCGCGCACAGGATAATTTCGTCCTCAAAGTCTCATACTTGCCCCATGAACAGATGTGATGACTTTTCTTTTCCGAATAGACGGCAAAATATTACCTGTAAGCTTTTTCGTGTCGCTGAAAGTTCACCATCACATATACTTCACCCACTTTTGCCAGAGAGGCTGCAGCATACTCGCCAAATCCATCTACCTGCATGTAGAAACAAAAAACGCCAAAACTCCATTCCGTATGTTTCATCGCTAATTAACGCAAACATGTTGTTTGGGTGACTTTATATATATTCCAATTATTGTTGTGATTTTTTTGTCTTCACTGTCTTGAGCCTACTGTCTAAATTATGGTTTACATTTGTATTGACGATTTTTATTCTTAAAGATATACACTTACTTACTTACTTACTTAAGTCTTCGACAGTTAAGCCTTTTCGTCCCATTTATAGAACACAGGAGTTCTCTAATTCAATCCTTTTTGAAATCAAGAATAAGAAGGATGCATCATGATATTATGAAATAGCAGCTTAATACTCGTACGATCAGCAAATTAATGGTAGGATAGCTCATTTGGCTAAGGCCCGCGTCTCGGCAGGGGAATGCAGAAGGTCCAGTGTTCGAGTCTGTCCGCCTAGGGAGGTGCCACCGCTCTCTACAGAGGTTACTAACCAAACGTAGTGAGAGTTGCGAATTGTGAAGTCTTTGTGCCTTGTGCTATGCGAATTGGAAAGTTACAAGTGAACGTGTTTCGTCAGATTGTAGAATTATTCGAAAATTGTAAAGTGATAAACTGCGACCACCACCATGGTAGACGTTCGTAATATCGGTTTCTGTCTCTCCTTGTGTTGATGATTACTTCGCTATAACTGTCGCTATTTGTGTTTCATTGAGATAAATTAGGCACGGATTTCTACTTTTTCCAACAAGTGGCGTAGGTTCACGAAGATTTTCATGTCTGGGTGATTGTCTGTCAATATTAGTTTGCTGCAGAAGTTCGTCGAGTGCATCAGTTGATTGACAGCAAGAATCAGCAACAAAGATCATCGGTTGCCCTCTTCGGAGGTTAGTGGGCGGGAGATCAGAGTCATGAGTCACAGATCAGGGAAGTACAAAGACGGGAAGAGATCGATTTCTGTCACATATGAAACGCGAAGATTATAAATGACATCTGCTGAGCATAAACGAGTTTCTTGTCATTGCAAATCAAAGACCCTTCAATGTCTTCTTAGAAAATGTTTGATTTATGAAATAATGTTCCATTAAATGCATTTTGCATAGTTGCGTCTTCCATCAGTGTTTGAATCCAACATAAAGTCGATGATTCTGAGTACTGAGTCATTTTGAATGCCATGTTTGATTTGCATCTCAATTTGATCTATCGTTTATTTGATATCATTGTTGTTAATTGCATTCACGACATGGTTTAAGATGCTTTGGTGGACAATCGATCCCCGCTACTTGCCTCAATATCGGCGGTCACAATTGTGACGAGTTATTTATTCATTGATTATAATTGCTTTGACAACTGATGTGTGGTGGTGAGGGTTTGATCCTACCAATTGACACAGTCACATTAGTGGCTTGTAGCTCAGTTGGTAAGAACACAGGTCTAGCTAACCTTGGTCGTAGATTCGAATCCTACCAGCCGCACATCTTTTGCATGGCAATTTGATCTATCGTCTATTTAATATCATTGTTGATAAATGTTGTCCTGTATATAATGCACTTCTCCTGTGGCGCATTACATAGATTTCTCTAAATGTCTGTATATAGAGTAACATCGTGGTGAACTGGAGGCTGCAAATCTTTCGTTGAATGTATCAGTGATAAAAGTAACACAAGTGAAGTTGTTGTCTGAATGCGGATGATGTGAACAAGATTCAAAAATCGATTAGTTCATGTCAGCGATTGATTTTTGGAGAAAAACATTTAATCCGCAGTCAGACAACAACTTCATTTGTGTTACTTTTACCGCTGATACCTTTGAGGACGAGTGAATACCCGTTGAGTTGTGCATATGTTTTTACCTGTAACTTTTTAACTTAATGCGAAAAATAGAAAGGAGAGAAAACTTGAAAGAATTTTCATTCAACAGAAGATGTATATAGAGTGCTAAGCATTTTTGCTCGAAATGTTGACTTTCTGTTGAAGAACTTTTTCACTAATCATGAAGAACACCTTCGAACAGTGGTCTCTGTGGCACAGTGGATCCGTGCTTGGCCTAGCGATCCTTCTGTGCAGAGGTCGCGCCCCGAAAGTGTCATGGGAAGTTGTTAGGAAAGGCGGACTAAAAGTACCACAACGCCCCAGAAGAGTACATGTCAGCACCGTCCAAGGCTTCAGTATGGAGGAGTATTGACGTTAAAGTTCCACCTTCGAACATCGAATGTCAGTAGGCCTACCATGTAATTTGATTCTATTTGCCCCATAATCACAGTTGCCAGGATTTTTTCAGATTCCATCTTATTTTGATTTCTCATTACATAAAAATGATGTAGCCATTATAATTCACGTATAATTTACTGTCTATGAGTCTCCCAAAGCTTTGAATTTTCAAAGCATGTCCAACAGCATGATCTCTTCTATGTTAATACCCTGATGAACTGTGTGTACCTGTTGAAATATATCGGCAAATATTTCAGCTATCTGATCACTTCACCTTGAGCTTGCCGACAAATTATCAAAATGTACGATTTACAATCAAAGTCTCGAAAATGGTTGAGTTTGAAATGTGACCGTGACTTAGCACCGAATTTGGAATAAGCGTCTAATCCTTGCCACTAAGGTTAAACGGTTCATTTTGTTTCATTTACTCTCCGAGTCAGCATTGAAACAGATTTTTTTGGTGGCTTCCAGTGATGTCGTTCAAACCATTTGATGATTGGCAATAATCACGAAACGTTTTTTGTTCCCCAGTTTTCGGTTCACTTTTATCTTTGTACTATTCATCAACTATCTGGAGTAACAGTTGTTTTCAACTGCTTCTGAAGCATGATTGATAGATAAAATATTTGTCAGTGATCTCGCCGGCTTGAAGTTCGAATCCACTCGTTAATCCACATCATCGTACCTACTGTACATGAAGCAGAATACCATGATGAAATATGGAACGGGTCGTTCATGGATGGGAACATATACAATCTTCATCAAACATCAGACGACATACGTAAGACAATAATAGATTTAGAATCTCGAATAATGTGAATAACAATTATTAATACCCTTGGTTCCCCGACCGCACTCGCTTGACAGAGGAATCGAACTGAAGTTCACAGTTGATACGAGCTTCTTCACTAGACCAAGACGATGCTACAAAAAGAGGCCAGTGGAGGTAGAAGTCATCTCTAAGTGATATCGACAGTTTATTAGGGCTTTTCATTGGCTAAAATTCTGTCGGCAGAATATTGTCGATTTCAGTGTTATACCGTTGTTCATTAATCGGTTTAATTTTCTGCCAACAGAATTTTTGTTAATGAACAGAGCCCCATTGTCCTACTATTATTGACAAAATGCTATCAGCATTCCTTCTGTAGCGATTCAGTCATTTGGTTCGATTATGGGTCAGGTGAGTGCGTTCTGGTAATCAAGGGTATTGGAATGCTGGTGTCGTTTATTGACTTTATAGTCAGTCGTTCTCTCTAGATATTCAGTATATTTCGACAGACCTTTGTTGTCAATCATCAGAGCCAGTGAGTGAGTGGCGTGCGTGCTGTGATATCATTTCTCACACAACAAAACACACATCGCTGTCTGGCTACATGCTGTGGCATGCACTATGCAGTGAGGAATGCTGAGAAGAGGATGGTGAAATCATCAGGTCAACCAATTTTTGTGCACCTGCTATTTTCTTTGAAAATGACCGGAGGGCCCAACATCATCGAGAAAACTTGTGCGCAATGATCTGAATTCTTCGAATCTGAAGGAATTGTGGCAATCCAAGCACTTTGATGGAATTTGCAGTAATCTGCAAGCGACGCACGACTGTTTTTCCTATCTCTATGAGGTATTAGGAATTCCTTTTGCCCACTTAGTAAGTTCCAGCATGCGCCATCGTTTTGAATTAGTCTTCATTTCTATTTACTGAAATTGTTAAACAATCTAATTCTGAGTCTCCAACTTTCCGTGGTGAACTATGCGAATTCGTGAATCGTAAGCCAATTTGTTATTCATTCCATAGAAATGTGATATTATTGAAATTGATTGCACTTTATTGAGCTTGGATGCGCTAACACTAATGATTTCCAGACGATTGGGGTCGCGATGCCGAATGTCAGAAGTTGGCTTGCATTCATTAGAATTGAATTAGCTAGGGGAAACCTGTATCCTGATTTTGTATCTCAAATTTATTCCATCAGGGTGTGGCTGCATATTAAATAGGGAGTTTGTTGATGTTGCGGGATTTGAACTATATGTAGGCCTGCTGATGCTTTGTGATATATAATGAAATGGCGGCTATTCGAGTCTGTTTGCATTTTCCAACTGAGGATGAATTTAAAATTTTGAATTGCATCTTGTATTCAAAAAATCAACATTAATGGATTACAAGTGCCACACTTAGATGCATAAGTTCCTGTATTTTTATTATCTATTCCATTGGTCACAGAAATAAATACAAAAAATTGCCAAAGTACTAGGCCTAAATATTTACATCACCTTGTACATGGCACAGTGTGAAAGCTTTTCGAAAATGATAATCGTCAATATTTTTTATATTTAAGTGCGAACATTATTTTCTCAACTCATAATTCTTCTGAGCATTGATTATAATTGCATTTCGAATTCTAGAAGGGTTTCTTATGTTGGTCTAATGTTAGCTTATGACGTGTTTTCCTGTAATTTGTTGTCGGAATGATAATTGTTGAATGTGTTTCTCTAGCAGAATCAATTGTAAGTTTCGCTTCCTAGACTGCCAGTCTTCTAAGAGACAACAAATGGTCTCCGTGGCACAGTGGTTATGTGCTTGGCCTAGCGATCTTTCGGTCCAGAGGTCGAGTCCCGAAAGTGTCATGAGAAGTCATCAGGTAGGGCATCCAGACTAAATGATCACAACGCTCTAGATAAAAGTCTGACTGTGTCAGCATCGTCCAAGCCCGCAATATGGGAAGTAGTGGCGTTAAACCATCATCTTCGTTTTTTGTGCTAGTATTCTATTGTGGATATTTTCATTAGACCCATGAAATCGCCAATGTCAATGGGCCGAATAATTGATATCTTTGCATGAATAACAGCCCTTTGACATGACTGGCAAACCCGGTAAGCAGCAAAGACAAAATATTGACAACAGTTTCTTATCCATCCTGTTCGATGTAACATGATAAATTTCACATTTGATACTCGTCTTATAAAAAAATGTAAATAATATTCGTAATTCAATTTTCTTCAGTTTGGTTATTGATCATGGAAACGATGAATCATAATGAAGCAACGTAGTATACGAAGAATTGCTCCGTATAGTCGCTGTAATTGGCAGATGTTTGCGGACATTAATGACGATGTCAATGATCTGCGAAGAAAAGAGACTAACTTCACGTCTGCAGGTGTCCTCGGTCATCTGAGGTCATTCTTAGCTTTTCTCGCTCTGTACATCATCCATAGCAGATGGAAAATGGTATCTTCATCACAATGTGTTTTGAAGATCAATTATTCATTTGAATTGACTGATTCCGCGCTTTATAATTCATCAGAATAGTGGCTCCTCAACGTGGTACCATTGTGGAAAGGTGTATCACCAAGGATCTGTATTTAGAGATGTGCTAATCCGATCTGAGTCCAGATCCGAACCGATCCGTAGTCAGATCGGACTATCATGCTCTTCAGATGAGATTGGAAATGATACCCGTAAGAGAGATCCGAAATCGAAGAAAGCCATATTGCTCCTTATTTTGACGAACTGTCATACTTACAGCGCATTACTGAAGCTCGGGCTGTTATTTATATTTTCCGCATCCTACTTGAGTGTACACTGTAGGTCAGTGTTTCTCAACCCCCAATCCGCGGACTAAAATCGGTGCGCGAGACAGGTCAGTTTATTTCACGAAGTTAATGTGAAATGAAGATCGCTTTTGGTATAAAACGCGTTATCAATGGCGGATTTGGTGCTGTATTGTATGCTGTTTTTGTATGGGATACATAAATAGTATTTTTTGCTTTTCTAGATGTTTCTTAATTACTATAGTAACATCTGACGCGCGATCATTCTTTACACAGGACTTACAGGACATCATCTGTAGAAGCCGAATTTGAGAGAAAATGTAAAATTGTATTTCAGCGTGGTTAAATAGACGCCGCTACGTATGACAGATCCGCATTGATTTAAATAAGTCTTAGTCCACGACAGGTAAAGGTTAAGAAATACTGCTGTAGAGTATGGTGCAGACATTCTGATATTAGAATTCTCACATTGCAAGCAGCATATTGTTTTCGGAAAATGCGTCGATTTCAAGTTTCAAAAGTTTGTTTGGTTATTCAGGTCCTCTATAGAATCGGCCATTCGTGGGCCTTCAGATTAGAGACCAACAACTTACCTCCGGTTCAGTTAAACCATGGGTTCCCCACCTAGGGATCGCGTAACCCCGAGGGGGTACGCACAATATGGGAGATTTATTGTAATTCATTTTTGCTTTGATTACTTTCCTGTTCATTGGTCAGTTGAACTGTTAACTTAATGCGCTTTCCGCAGTGGATTGTCATCATCTGGCCTTGAAGTGAGCGTTGTTAATTAGCGACCACCAACCGGACATCCACAACCTACTTATGCGAATCCGGATTCTCCATAGTAATGATCATAAGCAGTTGAAAATAATCACCATCCGATCCACCATCTTGTACCACACGTAATGACTAACTCCGGACACTTCCGCTTACCCAGTATAAACTCTTCCCTCCGTGCTAAATCATTTGCAATTTCCATGCCAAAACTCTATAATTCTGGCTTCATGTTATAGAAGTTCTCAACTTTTTTTGTTTCTTGTTATGGTTTACTTGACATTATTTCACTTTGTAACTTTATGTCTGGGGTCCCACGATTACCAGTAATGGGACTGCTGTATACTCTTCAATAAACGGCTTTATTATTATTATTATTATTATTATATGCAAACAAAGAGCTCGTTTGATGTTGGAGCATAACTTTCGCAGGGCTTGTGTTGTTGCACAAGCGCGCATCAGTTACGCCTAGTTCAATTTTTGTGTTATTTAATTACGAATTTCGTATATTTCTACGCGTAATTAAATTTTAGTATGATTGAATTCTTGCTATTTTTTATATCTATAGGTGAGGGTACGCAGGATAATGACAATTCTTATGATTTTCTATTTTGGGGTGCGCAGCATGAAATTGAAAAGGTTGGGAACCACTGAGTTCAACATATACAATATTCCTGGATACTTACATGTAAATGTCTAGTGTGAACAGACGATGAAATGCTTTGCTTCCTGGCTATCGCATACGACTCGCTGTTTATTCCTGTTGTCTACGATCTAGAATTTCCATTGCAGATGAACGAACTACAATCCTCATTCTGAAAAGGTCCTAATCCTATTGTTTATTCAATTTTTGTGTACGCTTTGCATGCTGAATTACACGCTCACCCACCTTAAGCCGAGAATTTCAATTGTCTCTAAATTATTGGATTCCGCTAGCTTTTGAGCAGATGGGATCTGTCAGTTCTATAATCAGATGCACATCACTAGCTTGTATACATTATTTTTCAACCTATCATGAAGAAGGGACTTAATGCAGCACTTTACACAGGTGCTGTTCCCGCTTTAGTGCTTACGGTACATATGGGTTATCTCTCCTCTCCCCCAGGTTTTCAAATTTGTATAAAATCTGCAAAACTGAATCAATCGTCAACAAACTTCAGATAGACATACTGAAGCGCATTTTCTACCCACATACAAAAATTTTAGGCAGATCGGACAAGTACTTTTTGCATTAGAGACGATGACACGAATTCTAGCGATGTCAGCAGCTTGATCTGACTTTGTCTGTTCGGCGCACTATTGTTACTCGTGTGTGCATTGTTATCTCTCCCTCTTCGTCTCATCCACTGCTATTTGAAATCTTTCCACTACCTTGCCACACCTTTTTTAAGCTAAAAATGATAGTGCAAGGGATGTGGCGTGGTCATCATCACTTCACGAGTTGTCGGAAATGACTTTGTTGACCGCAAGTGCTTTCTGCTCAGACAATGAGGTCGGAAGAAGTCAGATCAAGCTGCTGACATCGCTGCACCTCAAGTTATCGCTCCTAATTCAAAAAGTACTTGTCCGGTCTTCACATATTTTGACATGTGGGTAGAAAATATCCTCACTTACTTGTCCTTGAAGTTTTATGACGATTGATTCATTTCTACGGATTCTAGACAAATTTGGTAAAACGTGGGAGGGATAACCCATAAGTACCGATGGGATGGCTCATGCATCAAAGCAAAGGCTGTACACAAACGTGCGCAAATTTCAAGGAAGATAAGTTGTAATATTTCAGGTATTTGTCTAATTTGCTTCAGAAACAAAGAAGGGTAGAATCTCTGTCATTGTAATTCCTGTGTGGGCGTACGAATAGTGCTTGAGTTGACTCATCATAATTCGTACAACGGTGTGGAATTGACCAGAAGAATGAAAGACATTGGGAATACTCGACGCTCAGGTATTCGGCTCGGATGAATTTTATGAATAGTCTTGCTACTGTGCTCTCCATTGTTCTGTAGATGACCTAATTGAATACATTCTTCAATAAAGAATCAAACTTTTCAGAACGGCGACACGAATAGTTGGACAGTAAATACTCTGCAAATTGCTATAACCACAGAGTGACTATCAGTTTACGTAATTCATTGAGAACGCATTGTTTCACGAGTTGATGTTGCGTCGGCGGAGGTCAACAAGTACGAGATTGTCCGACGCTGTACCAAGTGGGTGAGTGTGGGCGTTGGAGCATGCTACGACACTTTCCGACTGCCGGTAGAAATTCTCAGCAATTTCGCTCTTATGCATCTCTTCTAACGCATTCCATGGGTTCACGCTTTTGCATTTACCTGATCCTGTGCCGTCTTAGCATTCATGGACGTGCTAGAATCACCGACTGAGGGTTTTAAGGACAAAACGGAGAAATCAAGCGAAGAGAAAAAGAGCCTGTAAGTGGCATAATCAGCGGAAGTTGTGATGCTTGATCGAAAACTATTGATGACAAAGGCAAGCATCATTGACTGTCATTAGTGTAATCATATTTCTAGAGGGGATTTGTCATTTTTGTTTCATTTGTGTTGAGTTTTGAATTATGAATTTGTTTTACTCATTCTTCATGGTGCCAAGATGCTTGTGTTGTCATAAATAAGTCAAGTAGATTTCACGCAATCGCTGTGAATTGATTATTAATTTTACATGCTGTCCGTTAGCTGCTGTCGGCTGGTTTTAGCTCAGTGTGGGTGCCTTCAAGTATTTGCGTATACACGGGAAGGAGATAGAGTTTTGCTATGAATGACAATCCATCAGTTCTCTCCGTTGTTTCAATGATATTTGATAATTAAACACGGTGAGCTTGAAACGCAGTATGAATGTTAATCGATTTTCTTGCTTTCTATGAATCGCATGTATGCAATTCAGGGGACATGTGAAGTGGTCGAAATTTTCAGCAGATTACATATTCAAGTGTACTTCTGATGATTGCCGTGTGCAGTGGCTGCAAGATATCATGTACCACGTATAGAGATGCATCCATCAGTTCAAGGCTTCTTCTCTGTTATTTGACTAATCTATGAATTTGATCGTGGGTATTCCATGAGTTCCATGAATGAGTATGCATGAGTGTCTCTCAATTTTTCATACACTTTCAACACATACTTGTAAAAACTGTATTGACGGATATTTCGACGGTGTATTGACAATATTTCTGTCAATAATCATACGACAATAGGCTGTCGATATCACTTAGAGATGACTTCTGCCTTCACTCGCATTCCTTTTATACCGTCAGCGTGGTCTAGTGAAGAAGGTGGGAGCTCGTCTCCACCGCTGACTTCGGTTCGATTCCTGGGTCGGGCGAGTGCGGTCGGGGAATCAAGGATGTTGTTGTCTTATATTGACTTACTAAATGTCATTCTCTTTAGATATTTCATATACTGCGACCAACCTTTATTGTCAATTTCGAAGGTTTATTTAAATTTTTCTTTACATTTATCAAAATAGAATAAAAAAGAGGCCTTTTTTCTATATTAATTGAATAAATTGACGATATGTCGAATTGCTGCTGGGGACATGCGTTTGGTGGATCTTGAGCATTTGCCGCAGTAGTTCGTAAACGTGCATGTATCTTGTAACATAGTGCCAGTGACTCTGCTTTGCAGTGTGCGCATAGCGTCAGATGTGTTAAAGAATGAGGATTAAGAGACTTAGGATTATTTGCTGATATGCCATTCTATTCGAATAGACACCATACGTACATTGAATTTTCCATTAAGTAACGATCATGTCATTTTGTGAAATGTTTGGATCATTTAGCACTGATATTTAAATTCTATTACACTCATTAGTGAATATCGACAAAAATTTCTATGCACTGATAGTCATGAACAGCTGGCATCATTTACGCCTAATTTAATTACCAGTGTACATCACTGATTGTAGCTGTTGTGACTTGGTTAAAGAAGCTTTATGAACAGAAATGCCGCTCAGAATTTTTTTCTTGACATAGTAGCTATTGTATTGACTCAGGCAAACAATTATGCGCATGGAAAACACCGCTTCATGCAGCACAGTTAGATGTTTCGTTCTATTCATTACTCGTACAAACTGTAGCAAATGTTGGACACGTATCAATTTGGATATGGACACAAATGAAAATTGATGACCTCACACTGTAACAAAGAGGACAGTAAAAGCTGCACTGGACTAGCAAACAAATAACAATTTGTACTCAATGCAAGAATTATCAGAGAATAGATAAAAAAAATAATAATGTAGCAAATAACAATAATATTTACATACATTATGATAGAAAAAAGTACAAGAAAAATTTATTAAACGTAAAAATTGAAAATTACGTTGTGTTTGTGGAATTATCATATGAAAGCTAGCTTAATTTGTCCTGTGTCATCCAATCTTGCGCGATGGAAGACTGCAGCTTTCCATTAACTGATGCCATGAAGTCCACAGATGGACAGTTGTCAGACCGTAGGTTGCGCTCCCCTGCGCTATTTCTATACAAGAAAATACACTTCCACATTTTACTTTCGTCTGAAGAAACACCATAATTGAAACTGTTTCATGGAGCTGCAGACATTGGACAATGTCTGAAATTGGGCGGTGAAGAGGCATCGAAACGCAATGTCCGCTCAAACATGACGCCTTCATCTGAAACTAAATAACCAGTGAAGCGAATCGAAGTCAAAAAGGTCTTATAGTGCACATCAATGACCGATTTTGAGATCCATTGTCTTGACTTGGCAGTGATGGTAGGTTGAGTGAAAAGGATTTTGTTTTACTGCCAGCAGCCTCTGCCATTGATAATCTCTTGAAATCACTCACGTTCACGCTTGCATTTACTTTTACATCATTGAATATAGAACATGAGTTTTCACAGCCCGTTGATGTTAGACGCATTGTTTAAAGTCCTCATGGCATATTGCTTATGAAAGTAGCTGATGTGAAATCCTTTGATTTGATGGTTAAAATTCAATAAATCTTGGTGAAAAACAATGATGAAATGTTCAGCGTTAGGTTGAGATAGTTTTATCTGATTTCAAAAGTTACTAGAGAATTGCTTGATATGAAGTGGTGACAGTATATCATGTGCGGGCAACTTGTTTACTACAAAGATTGAAAATATCAATGATTGAACCACACATCGCAATTCTGATTTCAACTGAATAGGAGTTGGATTTAATCTGTCGAATTAGCCCAGTAATTCATAAATAATTCAATGATGCATGCTGTACATACTTGTAGGAAAGAAAATAATTTGAGAACTTGATGTCTTCAACTATGTTTAATCACGCTATACTCTTGTGGAATATATTTGTGCCATGATTTGCACATGCTCTTAAATAGGACGGGGGCCATTGACACTTTCTTCCGAAATTCGCGCATAAAGGGCTTAATAGCATGGCTTTGTAGATCTTAAAAACGCTGAATACAAAAATCAAATTCTTTAGTGTCACAGTCAGTCGCTTTCGGTTATAGGTAAGGTTAAAGGATTCCCATTGGAATTCAATGGTAAAATGCAAGGAATATCTGTGGATTGTGAAACACTTGGCAATGTTAGAACATTTTCTTTTGCAGAAAAGAAACTATTTATCAGAATGCATGAAATTTGAAACATGATTGAGCTCAGATCATCAAGTTCGATATAAAAGTTAAAGTGAGTCACATGATTCAGTATTTGATGTCTGACAGCCTCTACAAAATGAGTAAAATCTCGAAAATTAAGTCAAAAGATGAAATTTGCTCATTTTGTAGAGGCTGTCAGAAATCAAATACTGAATCATGTGACTCACTTCAACTTTTATATCGAAGTTGATGTTCCGAACTCAATCATGTTTCAAATTTCATGGCATTCTGATAAATAGTTTCTTTTATGCAAAAGAAAATGTACGAAAAATCTCATCTACTTTCGGACTAAATTCTCATCTAATTTGTACTTTCTCAACGCCTTTCGGTAACATAATAATTAACACTTTCTCAACTCGCTAACATAGACGGCTTGCTGCTCATGGTCATACATGACATGATCACTCCATCTCCTAATTCCTGGTCGTCATCAAATGGTAGAGAAATCTTTTTGTTTAATGAATGATGACGAAACGACTAGTATTAACAAGCTGGTGCACTTAATAATTTAGGAAACAAAAACTCCTTGACAATGAAATACAAAGTTGTCAAATGAACATCAAAATTGTTTCATTGTTTGTTACATGATAAAGTGACTTCAGGTATATTTTGATGTTTGAAAATGTACTCTGCTTGCCTAGGTTCTAACATTTTGTTCTGAGCTCTTACCTGCGTCAACTTACGGCATAATTCTCTGTATTGATAACACGACTTTAATATGTATAAAATTATTAGCATCTTAATGTGTTCAACAAATGCGCATATACGCATATCTTCAATTTTCAATGCAGATAATGTATTTTGAAAATGAAAGGTCTTAATGAAGAAATTAATCACTATAATGTGTGTATTATTACTGTCAAATATTAATTTGACGATGACAGAAAGTACCATAAAACTAAGAAAATCAACAGATAGCTGAAATTGATCTTCCTACGTTAATTCAAATGAGTCTGTTATAGTGACGGTCATAACCTTGTCATATCTCGACGATTAATGAACTTGTACGAGAATTAAATGTGTCTTCAAAATATTTCAAATCCGTGGAAGTCGGAAATGTTAGCGACCTTAAAACTGACCATCTCTCGTGCTGAGTAAAATCATCGTTACATTCTGCTCTATTGGCTTCATTCAAGTAATGAACTTTGTTGCTCTATCTTGAAGTTGGTCAAACTGATTAATGGTTACATTTGAATATTGGTTGCATCTATCAAATAAAAAGGCAATGCCACGCCAAATATCAGTATCGTTTGCGATAAATAAGACACATAAGATCAATGATCAAACTTCTTATAATTGTACTTGTACAATAGATTAAATGGGTCTACTGTCTTACCTGTAATTGTTGTCATTCTCATCTGTGATGATATCACATTTCTTTTACAAGAAACACTTGTAGCTTCCCATTTCTGATAATTATCTCAGACATCAAGAAATCTTGAAGTCTTACTATTGTGGAATTATGTTAATCTGGCGGCTAATTGTACTTTTGAGACTCATTCATTCCACGATTTAACGTCCATTTCCCCCGTGTTTCGAGTGTTGGACGAACTTTGAGACTATCCTTGAGTGTCTATCTTTGAGGCCTCTAATTTGGTTTGATAGTAATGATTAAGAAAAATGTAAGCTCTATGGAAGGGGAGAATGCTGGGATCACAATTTTCGTTTTTTTCCTTCTTTTCCGTTTTTTACGAAATTAGTCTAATGTAAATATTTTAAATTTATGCATTCAAACACCGAGTTTTCCCGTTTTTCCGTTTTTTTCTGGGGTGAATTGCGATCCCTTGGAGAATGCTTAAATATTTTGGTCAAGGAGTGAGTGAAAGATGCTCTGGAGCTAGGCGGTCTATGCCGACAGTACGTGATCTCTAGACCAGTGATAACGGGGGAAGATGGCAGAAGTAGTGCTACATGGCTGCCAAGAAGCCATGCGAGAAGCCTCCGCAAGCCTCAATGATCTAAGTGCTACCCGTAATGGTAGGATGCATAGGTGAGGTGACGCTATCGACACTTTGATCACGGAAGGTATCCCACTGTGATAGTGCTCTTCACCTGATGGTAGTTTTTGGAAGCTTGACTATTCCACTCAAAGTTCTGAGAGACTGTAGATAGAAGGTCAAGAGTATCATTGTCGACGGGAGAGTTTGTTGGTGGATTCAGTTTCGGAAGAAATTGGAGGAAATCCAAGAAGTTTTCTATGTACGTGCTTTGGAAGGAGAGGATGAAATCCAATTGTAAGTTTCACCTAGTATGGTTATCATGACCGTTCTCTTCTCACTTAAAATGACTCGACGGTTGACGAGTTACTGTGCAAGGTAAAGCATTTTGAGTATTTCCATTATTTCTAAGATAAAACTGTCATATTGAGAATTTACAGAAATTAAATCTTGCAAAGCGCCACATTGATTTTAGCATTGTTCATGTGACTAGAAAAACGAAGGTGTTCATTTGATTTATTCTTCTTTGTCAATTTAGTGATTTGCTGTAATTTAAAACCATTTCCATTGCCTAGTTAATGTCTGTGAATTCCATATCATTTTATGTAATTGAAATACAGAGATGAATTTGTGATTCCACATTTTTATGAGATTTGCTCTCCAGCAATTGCGGCGAGGCAGAACCGTAGCTGGTACTACTGAAAATTGATAGAAGTATGATTGGTAAAATGATCTTTATGACTTTCAAAAATTTGAGATGAAATTGCCTCATATTGGTGTGCAATATTGGGTTGACTTCTCTCAAGATCAACACTTGTAATTGTATTCAACTGAAGCATGTAATGAAAGTACCTGTAGTCCGGCAGCCAGAACGAGTATCTGCAGGCAACGAGGTCGAAAATGAGATTCACAGAATGATGTGCAATCCTATGCCTACTACGAATCTGCTCGTCGGCGGAGTTCTAGTTATTTCTTCTTCTTCTCTGACAGGATCAAAGAAAATCACATGTTGTTCCAATGGGACGCAAATTGTAATTTTTGGCAAAAATGAAATTTTCAATGTTTTCTCTTATCAACTGAAAAGGGTTAAGTCTAGGGCCAAATTTTTCGACATGGAATGTCTTCAGGTCATTTCTTCATTAGGTAACCGTTCGAATATTCTTGATAAACGCAGATTCCTGAAGAAAGTTGCATGCTGAGTTGAGTAGAATTATTCAATTAGTGAACTAGTTTGACATTGACAGTGGTTTTTCGCTACTGCATCATGTTCAATCATGTTGTATGCTGCTCATATTCCTACTACCAGAAAACTAAACAGATTTATGCAAATTAAAGGTCATAAATTTCTGTAGCGGCAATTTACATGACATTTTGCGCAACGTGCTTAATTTCACTACTGTAGCTCTACTGCCCTTCATTCGGAAATCGTAGCTACTGTATACCCTTGCTGATTTATGTTGTATTATCAATCAATTCTCCCCCTCAATAATAGTCTCCGATTTTTATAGGATAAATCGTACTATATATGGCATCTATGGCTAGGATGCGCTCGCATATTCGGCATGTATGTCCCGATTACAATTGATTACAATTGCTAATTACTCCGTCCTTCTTCAGTTACTTTGCAATTACTCCTGATAATTTACCGACATTACACAATTCGTTTTCACACAATTTCTTTTTATGGGCTGATATGCAAAGATCAATCACTGTTGCTCCGCGGAAGACAGACTACGCCCGCAGTATTGATACAAAATTGACATCTTTTTATTCTCATCCCAAGTGTTTTCGCCTCACATCTCCACTACATTTAAACTGAAGATGCAGTGCTGTGATATCAAGACTTGTGGCCTTTGGGAGACTTTATTGCACTTATAATTACATCTCCTCTAAGATTTGAATTGATCTAAAGATTTAAACTGTGGCTTTGTTTTTTGAAGTCTGCTGCTTTTTTTCTTGAAGAGTTTATGTGCCTGTCAATTTCCGAGGGAAAATTGATAGTACTAGTCTTCTGATTTACATTTTCCGATCAGCAATTAGAGGGGGAAAGAGCATCATAACACCGGCACTTAATTTTCGATTTTTACAAGTAAGTTTCGCAGTGAATTTCTTTGAAAAGATATTTCCGGTAGCTGCACACCTGGTGCAATCTAAGTATTTTAACGCACTATCGGCGAGGAGAATAAGGCAATTTAAACTTTGTGCCAATGAACAGAGTTGGACCGTAAAGTAGTTCCAAATACATCTCAATTGCATAGCAAAAAAGTAATTGATTACAATTACTAATTGCAGTAGTCAGTAATTGTAATTGAAATTACGTAATTGTGATCGTAATGACAATTGCAACACGAGTCTGGTAAGTCCACATATAGTTGATGCAGTTGCATGTTTTATTTCATATTATCAGGCATCCTGCCACTGTTTTGCTTCTCAGAGCAAATATTTGTAAGTTTATTTCACCAACATCTGTTTACATGAGTAAACTTTCCTTGTGACAGTTTTCTACAAGTGTTAATGCGGCCTAAAAATGTCGTTAGAGTCTTCATAATGATCTGTCGCTGTAAATAAACTGAGCCTGAGCGACAACACACGAGGCAGCCAAATATCTGCTGCACTTGTCAGGACTAGATCGCCTTAGAAGTGCACCAATCGATGGTAGCAGTACAATTTTGAATGATTTCAACTTGCAGTCCAATCAATTCAATGCGTACACTTCATATCACGTCGACTTGCTTAAATGTTGCTGGCGCTAGTTGAAGGTCAGTCGGCTGGCACAGCTGATGGCCACCGTCTCTTCTTCAACACATCTCAAAGTTTATCAAGTTCATCAACCGTGGCTGCTGCCGGTGAGCCGTCATTCAAGCGCTCTTTGTGTTAACGGAGTGTAGGTGTTACGAATGATGCGAGTACTGAGTTAAAATGCGGTTGGCTCCGCTGTACTCGCTCAAATCTGCTCTCGTGTTCTGAATTCGTCGCACTGATCGGAAATCTACAGCGATTTCGCATCTCTTGTCTTTCTCGGCCAATCTACAGCTTGTAGTAGCGCGATTGGCTGAGCAGTGTTCAGTGAGGAGGATTTGGTCGTATGTCCATCTTCCGTTCTTGCAGAGAAGTACCTGGTGCGGAACGATCGCGTCAAGAAGTTGTTGCTGAGGCTGAAAGCGGAGGGCAAACATCTATTCCTTATCTCCAACAGCGGATTTGACTTCATGTGAGTAATTTCATTCATTTTCCTTTGTTCTTTGTCATCCAAGATTTGACTCATTCTTACGTTTTTATTTTCCTATTCATTAATTCTGCGGTGCAGTAACGCCTCTTGTTGGGCGGAATAATCGTCTTTTATGAACTGTTTTTGATGAAATATCCCTATGTTTAGAGCTTCCCCAGCTTTAAATATCCGACAGTAATAAACACGACTCAGGCAGAATCATGATGCAACTTCGCTTCTCAGTTCTACGGAACCTTATTGGAAAACCCACTAGGAATCTTGATGAAACATTTTGACAAGATGGTTACAGGCTGAAAACATGTAATAAGCTATTTATAAACTACTACAAAAATGCAGACACAGGTGTGACAGATAGGATTTGCTGAGAAAGATGAAGAAAATGGCCACATTTCGGAAGCAAGTTGAAAATATGAGTTTTCACATAACTGTTAAGCATTCCTCCATGTGTTTCAAATCGGCCCTTGGTCCGCAAGTTTTTGTCGTTATTGTGTATTCCGTCATCAGTATACATAAAGTTACACTTTGGCTGAGAGTTTGATAAACGTATTCGCATACAACACATTGTTATTGGCAAAATACGTGAAGGACACTTTCTTGCCGAAGATGCGAAAACGCATTAGTGGCATTTTAAATCAGGATTGGATGTGAGCCAGTTATGGCTGCAGTCCATGTTTCGATAACATACAAGCACACTAGACTTCCTCATTTGATCTCAAACAATCTTGCATTTTTGATATTGTTATTTTGCTTGGAATGATTTGATTTCTGTGTTTTATTCATTCGCTCGTGGCAAATAAATTTAACACGATTATTGTATTCATAATTCTTTAACATTTAGCGTGCACATGCACACGCGCGTTTAAATTTTACGATGATTTCTTCTTCAGAAACTCCACCTTTACCTCGAAACTGTCACTGTTCCACTGACAGCGATTTGCATGCAGCATCTTGATTATATTCTTTAAAATACTAGCTGCACATGTTCCGTATTTGGTCATCAAGTTTTCTATCATTTACCGAAATCTCCCAATAATTTTGGTGTTTTTATATTCGCATTTTTTGTCATCCACCAACACCCTGAAACGCGCTGGGATTATATCCTCTGTGTTATGAAATGAATGACTGTAGGAATGATCGCCTTCAAGAAAGCATTTTTGAGATCCAAATGGCTGTGAAAAATCACAGCCAATGACAGACGTTGACAATTGTGGCATTACTTGAGCAAAACGAGACGAAGGCAGTTGGTCATCTTGCTGATGAGCCTCTTGTACATATTCTTATATATATTTGCTTTAGTGTTTGTCCAGTTGTATTTTTATACTTTCGTTGTCTTCGTGAACTTTCAAGAATCCGTGTGTCCAGCCCAGTGAACGCTTAATGAGTCATTTTCAGGACTACCTGACATTTATTATATATAAATTATCTTTATGTTTTATTGTGTGTGATATCCGCACGTTAGCGGACTTCAGTTACAATTGACAGTACTTTGTCGCATATATGAAGGTGCTACACAGTATCAAGCAAGCTAATTGTCTTGATCAAAATACCTCCTCTAAACCAAATATTAATAAATCTAATCCTTCCACAAAAGCTGCGAGAGAGCACGCCGTATAGTGGGATAATTCAAATGAACAAGGATTGCGGAAAACTGCATCGAATTGCGTAGTACACTAAAAGTTGCAATTTCAACATTTTACGCCAAAAGGTAATGCATTCATTCAATCGATAAATGACCTGGCCAGACAACCGAGACTTCATGCCAATTGTACTTCTTGAACTTCATTTTTGAACTACAATTCGATTTCAGGTTGCGACTTTGGCTCGTGCAAGCAAATCGTTCTAATAGAACATGTCCGTGTCAGTTAGTGCAACCACACAAAGACAGTGTACTGATTTTGCATGTTCCACACTCGCAAACTCGCTTCCTTGAAAGTTTTGCCTCACCCGCCCGTTCTCACCTTCACTCGTCTTTCATCTTGCTTCATTCAAATTTTGAATTCCAAATTTTTCAAGAAAATTCAGACATGCACTAATGGTGCGCTTTCAAGTTAGTTTGCTACAATGCGAAATGTGTCACGAAAATCCAATGGCATTCAAACGACTCCAAATGATAGAAACATAAATTAAATTCTACAAATTTATTCGAATGAGTTAGGTAGCAGAATATTACAGGACAAAATATAAAAGATGAAATTAAAAACATGTTTGACAAAATTTGATAGAAAATTATGGACGTCCATAGTTTTGTTTATGGAATTGAATCTTGATGTTTTCTTTCTTTTTAATTTCAAATTCAAGTTTTGAATTTTTTAACATAGCTTAAAATACACATTATGTGCTTCCTAGTTAATTTTCGTTTGCGAACTTATGAAGTGATTTTTGAGGATCTGAATCAATAGTTATTCCATCCTTCATAGAAAGAAATTTCATTCAAAGAATAGGAAGTCAGGCAAAATTGGCAATTCGAAGGAGCACTTTTCAAAAAGGTTTCCAAATTTGATCTTGTGGTTGGCTAAATTCCATCATTTGCTTGCCCAAGATTCAAAATATAATACAAGTGAAAGTGAAAAGAAGTCAGCTCTCCGGTGTAAAAATCCACAAAAACGGGATGATAGGGTTAAAGGAGCACTTATAGAAATACGTTAGAATAATGAGCTTGAATAAAACAGACGGAATTTAAGTAGAAACAAATAGAGGTCAAATGGAGCCGGTCGAGTAGAGATAAGGATAAAACAGCAAATATGTAAATTTAGAAAACTCTTACATGTATTTCAGTGCTCTACTACTTTTCTGTAATTTTAATATATGAGAAATTAACACTATTCTTACAACTACTTAAAATTTAGCACTTTAACCCAATCCTACACCGCATCAAATATACTGTCGTAGAAATTTTCGTGAATGTCATCAGTTGTCTGTTTCCACTTTGCAACTTTGAATTTTGTTAAAGTAGCGCTCAAGCACAAATAATGGGTCAATGCTGAAAAAGTGCGCCTTTTTCACTCGCGTTTGCATTATACATGCAGAATATGGTCAACCTGGCCTTTTTCTTTAAGTGACACATGTGATAAAACAATAAGACAGTATGATACTAAAATCCAATTTTCCTATGCGCTTCATCTTGATGTGTCACTGTGTCCAAAATACCATCACGGCCAGATGCTATAGAGATGGAGAAATACTTGATTTCAAATCTTTCTAAAATTACTTGCTTAATGCTGGAAATATTACTCCTTAAAATCATCTTTTTAATTCCAGCTTTTAATTCCTCGTGTTTAATCAATCAAATCGATCTAATCAAACCGAACTTGTATATTTTAGTTTTCCTTCAGCAGCTTTCTTTTATCAAACTGCATCTCGCATGTCTTGATAAGAGTGCTTTATCGAGAATCAGCAGAATTTTCATGTAAATGATGAGCAGTGAGATGATACTTGTCAGCCGCTTTGATCATCTCATTGAAACAGATTACACTTTTAACAGCCTTAATCTGACAGTGGATCTAACTTGACCATTGATGTTTTATCTCGCGGTAACCACTAATTTCATGGTGTTAAAAAATCACTATCTATGAGTAAATCATTTGAATAATAACTAGTTAAATGCTTTAACATTGAACTTCGTGACATTTACTGCTTATATAAGATTCAACGTGGATTCATAATGCGAACTAGGGTAAGAGAACACGTGAAGAACAATTCGTCATTGATTTACCAGCATATTCGGGATAAACATTCCATCGATCCGTCCTTGAATTGTATTAGATGGTCTATCTTGCATAGAAATCTAAATAACTGGATAGTGGACGAAATGTTGAATTGACTGAGATTAAATCAAAATGTCCTGATATAAATGTCCAATTTGAAGGTCTTTTGTTTTATTGTCCGTGTTCAAGCTAAGGCGAAACGTTGGATCACTTCATTGTTTTAATAGATATCTTGGTCGAAGAAATTTTTTCCGTTTTCTGTCATTTACTGCTTATCTACGATTACAGGTCAATTCTCCGTCACTACTGAAGTATATTTCCAACTACAAAAGCGGATACATGATCCATGAATACAGATGAATTTCGGTATAATATATGTATGGGCGATAGTCTATGTACGTACAATACGTGCATGAAAAAGAAAGAAGATTAAATTTACTATTATGATAAGCTTTGATGTGGAAGAGAAAGTATATTCGATTATAATAGTATAATTTCTTAAATGCCTGAAATTTAACATTGCATCTTAACACTGAGGTATCAACCATATTATAACTACTTTAACTATATTTGTTAGACGATCAAATTCTCAGATCAGAACGTCATGAATATTCAGCAGTGATGATTAGAAATACAACTCTCAGTGAGCAGTTGCTTAGCAATCAATGTCCTCAATTCTCTGAAGTTTAAAGTCAACCTTTATTCGCTTCGTGTCTAGAGCTATTAGTAACTGCCTCTTGGCTGTCTTCGTGTCCAGAACTAACGGGATTTTCAGTGTCTTCAAGAAAAGGGGTTATAAAGTTAATTCACTTGTGAATTCGTGCATCAAATCCTTCTCGAGAAAACTTCTCGTCCACAAGTTTGGCTTCTTTTCATCTGGTCAAATTCCTTCCATCATAGAAATCCATGGTTCACTGTTTTTGTCATTATGCTGCAAAATGTCCATGTTAGTCTACCTTTTGTATTTATCTAAGCTTCCTCACGTGTGAAGAGAGCTTCCTAATCGTTCATTCGTTTTGGGTGGACTGGCCGGTCATGTGGCGCAGGTTGGAGGTTAGGGGCCAAAACCTTGCTTTTTGAAGACCTTGATGACTCCTTCAATAGCTATAAATAACATGGGCGGGCGCAGTGAAACAGTGTTAGATAGTGATTTGTTAGTGTCAAGCAAATTTATCTGTTAGAGATTCGTTAACCTGACAGTGTTTCTGTGCGGTCGCCCAAGGTTTTTGAATTAGTATATGTGTATCCTCTTAACTAGTGTTGGCTAGCTTCTCGTCGATGGTTATCGGTTTGTATTTTCGTTTACGGAATATAAGAATATGAATATATGTTCACTATTTTGCTTTACATCAGGCATAGATCCTTTCATAGTTTTTTGGACCGCATTTGTATTATGCGTTCTGTACTTTCAATAAACTAATTTCTTCTTATTTTAATCAATGAGCTTCTTTCCATTAGGCCATTTACTAAACTTTCATTTTTCCGTTCACGGATCTTCGCAATTCTTGACTGTGTCAAGTTTTAAAATTAAAAAACATTCAATTTTTGCTGCTGTTTATAAGACCGGTGCTGTGACCTTGTGGTATAGTGTTCGCTCTGTGTCCGGGAGTTCTTGGTTCAAACCCTGGTCGGGTCAAACACAGGAATCTTAAAATAAGACGCAAACGATAAGACGTAAGACTTAAAATAAGAGTGATAGTGGGATGAATAGCAACTCTGTCACTTGGAAGATAGGCAGCGGGCCTCATGTTCTTCCGAGTATAAGCAAGGTTTATTTATTTAATTTTACTTTATCTTCTCCGTGAACTGTGTTTCTTAATGACATTATTATTAATATAGAAGTATGCGTTCTATTTACTCGTTTCAAGTCTCTCCATCACAGTGGCAGTATCATATTCTATCTTGATTTGAATTGCGGATACACGTAAATTATCGGAAATAGAATTAACATCCTATACCCAATTACTTCCTGCTAATTAATGCGCAGGTTTTGCTAAATACAACATTATTCGCGTTTGTGATATTTGAAAATTGTCATGTCTTCGAAAAAATTGAGTAGCATATTTTCATCGTCTCAAAAATATTCCCACCTTGTCCTGCTGTAGCATTTGAAATTTACAGTAAATTTCTATGACTTTGTTATGTATAGTGAAGCAACAACTTTTTGCATTTCAAACCTAGGACCGACATGTATCCACTTGAAGAAGTTTGACTGATGATATGATCAAGACTATTTCTGTTTCAATTGCTTTACTTCTTTTATTTGATCGTTACTATTATTTGAATTATAAATGACTATTTAACCGGGCTGTTCAAACGGAAATTTTACGTCTGTTTTATATAATCTGTAATCAGATTCAAAGTGTCATGTAGCCATGAATTCCCAACTTGTAAATACTGCATAATGTTTGACTGGTTTATGGAAATCCTATGGAAAGAGAAAGGTGACAAATTCTGTGTTATCCGCAAGTACTAGAAAGGGAATTAGACTTTCAAAAATCCAAAAATATGTTCTTTAGCTCACTAATGAGACAAACCAGAGTCCTCGCCATTCTTGTACAAATTTAGGTAAGTTAAGCTAGGTTCGACTTTGCTGATAATGTTCAATTTGTTGTTATTCATTCAGCTATAAGGTCAGTGTTTCCCCATAGTATAACCCATAATCTAAATCGATGTCTTTAATGTACAAGTATAAAATGTACTACAATTTTACCGATAAAGATCAATAGTAATAAAAATAACGTATCGTGCATTATTTAAACAAATAACCTGCACTGTACTCCCTCATATGACTATAAAATCAACAACAGCTCCAGCGGTGCATGATGAACAGCTCATTTTCTGATCGTGATTGCCGGTGAAAACAAGTAGACCCGTAAAAGATTATTTCAGAAATATAAACAGAGAAGTGAATTGTGAAATGGCTAATATCAATACTGGCAATATCAGTGATTTAGTCTTTGAGTTTATAATAGAGAAAGAACATATCGTAGCATTAAGTTAATGGAAAATTTGATATCGGTCTAGGATTCCACGAGGATTACTCTACTTTGATAATGATACGGTATTGTCTGTATTATAATCGTGAGTGTTGGAATGTTTCTATTGATATCATGTAAATAATAGTTTTTGTCCATATTCAATTAATAACGTGCTCGTTAATTCAGCATCTGATGCGCTGCTTGCAGCTGCTGTGAAAATTGAAATTCAGGTATGAAGATTGTTTAAATAGATTCGATATGTTGATTTTCGATGCGATTGCCGCTTATCAAAGTATAATGAAGTCACATGGAGAAATACCTGAGAATGTGCATGTCGTCTGCTTATCATCAAGCTGAATTGGATTTAATAGATCGATTTAATTCAGTATTGAGTAAAATTTTCGTTTTAAATATGCGATCATTTTAAATGCTTCCTATCATGTGTAGAATTGTATATGTCAAAGGTGACCGAAGATAAACCCTTTCGATCTGGATTCTAACGCATAATCCATGAATGAATGATCTAACTTGAATTAAAACATCCAAGATCAACCCAAGCTCCGACTTCAGGCTTGTCCAATTATTAATTAATTGTTGCATTAATTAATTGTTACCTGATTTGATTATGGATTTGTTGGTTGCGGGTCCATCCCACGCCTATCGCTTCATTGGTTCCATTGATCAGGCGCTTGGTAGCAAAGCATAATATGCTGAGTAACTCAGACCAGCGATGCAACCGGGCAAGGACTACTAAATATGTAGCCGAGTCTCTGAATCATCGGGTCATTCGGGTCACTATTTGGCTGCGGGTCACAGGGTGTCAAAATTAGGTGGTTTGATTTTTACTCAATTTCTAAAGTCATCTTAAGAGCTTACAGATTTTGTTATTAAAGAAAGGAAGACCAATATATACATGTACATGTAATGTACATTTTCGTCATAATGTAAGTTTCTATATTAATTCGAACTTTGAGTTCGAGCAATCTACATATGGATTAGGAATCATCTGTACACTCACTCGACGGTCATATTTATTCGTAACTGTAGACTATCATCCGTCTTATATTTTAGGCCTATCATGCATCACTGTTAAGTGTAGACTCCATGTAGTACCGAGGCCTAATAAAGGATTTTGATGTCATTAATAGGTGATCAAATAAGCTTAGTTATCATTTCAGTTTGATCTGTAGAAGAAGAGGAATAAGTTGACACATGCACTTAGTGCACTTTTCCATGTGAAATAAGGGATCATGAGTCAAATAAAAAGTGATCAGTGAAGGAAAAATGCTCTATGAGGAAAGTGAATTTATCACTTGAAATAATCTCTGCTATGCATCTTTAGCTTTCATGCTCATGTTCTGCTCGCGAAAGCTAGGAGTTTCCTTATTCTACTTAATTGCCTCAATAATAATTGAATAAACAACTGAGATTTCGGGTCAACAGGTCAACAGGTCAGCTTCTGTCCGGGTAACGAGGGGATGAATGCTTGGTTCCATAGCTGGATCAGATTAGGCCTATCAGTTCCCATATATAATAAGTTAAATCGCAGGAATGTAATTTAACAGCATCACAGCGGTTCTACTGCGCATTTACTATATAATTGTGATTTAAATCTTAATTTATCAAATAACAATCTGTAAATATCTTCGATGAATATATCTGTAAACAATTTCACTATATTTTAAGGGATTTAGTCAAATTGAATATGGAAAATGATTGATATCATCACATATTCAGAAAATACATGTATATTAAAGAATCACTGTCATAACTTTTCTGTAGTTGAAGTCTTCGTAAATTAGATATTTTATCATTCTTGAGAAGTTTGACATAAATATTCACGACATTCCAGCTGTGTATGAGAATCCTGAAAAAGAAGGTGACAGACGCTTATGTGATGTCGTAAAAATATTTCAATGATCACAAGATCATCGCGAATGCAAACGTTGAATTCCTTTAATGACTTAACAATTTTGAAGTCGAAGTTTTGTTACTTCCGCTATTATCCTCATTATCACATGCTTCTGTGAAGAAATTGTCAATAAATGAGGTTTTATTGAACTTCTTTTATAAAGGCTGACTTAGAATTGAAGAAATGTGCAATATGAAAAGTTACGGTTTTTCATAATTCTTTCAACAATATCAATTTTTTCTCTGAATATCTTCTTATTGTAATCAAGTAATTCAGAGGATTTTTCGTAGAAACTTTCTAGCAATCAAGTAATCAGTCATTTGCTGACGTCTCTGTTCACTTTTCTGTTTCTATAGTTATTTAGGCATCCTGCTACATGAACTCTCGGAATGTTGCAGAAGGTAGCTATCCCATCACAAATGTCCTTCAATTTAACTTTTATTGTTCTTAACATTGAGTGCTATGTCGGATGGCATAGTGCATGTAGGATTTAGCGTATCCAGTGTATTTCTAGGAAATTGAATTTTTGCTCAACTTTGGTTTGAACACAGGTTCCCAGGACGAAGAGCGACCACTGTACCACAAGACCACTGTCCCTGTCATTCAGCAAGTGTTCTATCGAAGCAAAAGATCTATGAGTTTTGTCTACGTGTCTTGTCCTGATTGTTCATCAACAATGAAGCATCTATTATTCAATGAACATATTAATTTATATTTCTAAGTTGTTGAAATAAAATGTCAAAAATATATGAGGCATGAAAAATACAGTTTCATTGAATGTTGATATAGGAGCGGCATCTGTTTGGATTTATTTATATTTTTCATGATGATAAATAGACATGCGACACATCTGATAACATATGACTAGAAGCTATAGGATAAGCTTGCGAACTTAAATAGCTCTTTGGCAAACGAATGATGAAAACGCTTTTCGGAAGGACTCAGTAAATCTCCCTGATGCGTGTATCTATCTATTCTGTAGCGATGCCGGTCTCCGCTTCACTGTTGGAGATGATTGGAAGGACCTTTTTGATGTGGTGATAGTTGAGGCAAGAAAACCTTCATTCTTCACCGACACCTCACGGTAAGTTGATTTCCTCTGTTGCCATTTTTCTAGTATCTTATGTTTTCATACTACGGCTTAATATAATCCTCCGTCGAGTGGATTAGGGACCTGCTGATGAACGAAAAAATGACATGTTCGAGATTATCTCAAGTCACGCGGAGGGTGAGATTGCAATGACGTTAACATAAACATGAAAGAAATAAACAACCTGTAAGAAACATCTAGGGCGCAAAGACGTAGTTGTAGAACAACGCTATGCTTCACTCCTTTGTGTCTATTGACCAAAAATAAAAGTAATTTGAAAAGCGTTCGAAGACGGCCGGCGCGTCGTAGCTCTGATACTTCAAGGGCCAATTACAGAACTGTCGGTGGCACGAAGTGCCGGCCGCATTCGAACGTTTTCTAAATATTTTTATGTCAGTCTGCCTCCTCGTGGTGGTACCCACCCCGTTCATCGGATCGGGTCGAAATGGGGACTCTTCCCCGAGTGGCCGTCTGTTGACGTGATGCATCCTTCGGGTTTTTGCCTAGCTATTTCTCCGTTGGTCGTGGAGAAATGGCCCACTTCTTCTGTACTTCACGGCTCTTGTACTTCCCATTCTTGTACCCGATTGGTTATCTTCGGGGCCTCGGGCTCTGTTTTCGATCTGTGGCATCGCCCGTGAGGGGGGGTTGTCCGTCTCTTCGGGCTCCGTGGCGTCCAGCTACACCCCTTTCCGCGGTACGGGATCGGTTAATCCCACCACCACCAACGTTGTTCCACCTGCAACTTTGTCTTTGCGAAATGACCTCCTGTTCCTGACCATGAGCTGGACCTAGGGCACTGACTTTAGACTAGTTTGGTGAAAGTAAATGGGGTCAGCAGAGATCATTTCTTGCTTCATTGTTTTACAAATGCTTGCACGCTGCATTCTGGTCGGAATGACAAGATCGTCATCTACCTTCATATAAGAATTGTTGAATAAAAGTTGAAAGTACCGTTCCAGCAGTAAAAGTAGCAACAGGGACAACTTGGGTCCCGCTGTAAAAGAGAGGGACACTCATATTCTGTCATAAAATACTACTTTACAGTACTTGATCAGAAATGATATTACAAAGTTGTGATAATAACGTCACCTGAATGAAAGACTGAACGGATTTCCATCTGATACGACTATCGCATACCGGTACATCTATCCTTCCTGATCGTTTTATTTATAGAGCTGATGATCATATTATCCGGTAAAGGTCAGACTTAATATGTTCTTCCAATATCTTCGTTTCATCTCCAGCGATGTTGTATATCCTATCCTTCCCTTGCAACTTGTTATTAGAATTATGTTGACAATGACGACTTTATGTGACGTTCAGTTCATATTAAGCTATTGAAAATTTCGAAGCTACCATAACCAGTATTTCAATATTTTTCAATTTCCATCCGTCTATATTTGTATTGCGGATCGTTGCATTTTGCCTTTTAAACATTCGCTTCAGTTTCCAAATGAAATTAATAAACGTTTTGATTATCGTACATAGCACTGCCAGTTAGCGTCATTTCAGAGACCACTGTTTTGAAGTTATAATTAACATTTTTATCAAGATTGTGGTGTAATCATGGCTTCGTCTAGATGTCCAACTTGTGGTCTTTACATAAAAGTCATGGTGGCTGCAGTAGTAGAGGGGATCGACCGAACATTCTCGGATTGAGGAGGGAGGGGGTGTCGAGCGCTCGGCCACATCACCAAAAGATATCAAACTAAGGCAATCCCTAGTCAAGCCGCTAACCATTTGATGAGGAAGAATTCTGCACGTTGGCAGTCTCCACAAATATTCATTTGGTAAGATTACTAAGAGACAGGTGGTAACCTTGAACCCTCAACCTCTTTACAAACAATCACTGAAGCTTACCAAGTGCGTTAGAATATCATCGAAGATCTGCGTAGTTCCTTTGTTTGATGCATTACAATGCACTATCTAAAGTCGTTATGAATGGAGTATTTTCTTTGTTCTTTGTGCATTTGAGTAAAAATTAAGTTGCAAGTACTTTCAATGTATGTTTTGAACTCTTTAACACAGAAGAGTCACAAATAACAGGTCCTCTGGTAGTCATCCCTGAAAAATAATCAAAAATTGCCCTTTATCCTTCAGTAATTTCAGTTAATAACCAAAGAATCATAAAGTGGATTTGTTTTATCAAATCTAGTTAAGAAGGTAACTCAGGTTTCAAGAATTTTCCTTCGACGACGTTTGCAAATTAAGTTATTTGATCCCTTAATCAAAATGAAGTGAGATTCAGTAATGAGTCTGAAGATTTTGAATATTAAGTAATGATGCGCAATACGCAGAATATGTAGAGCTATCTAGGTGGCAAGCACCAACACTAACCGGCGTAGGTGGTTGACAATAACCCTATTCCATGATTGCAATGTGACAAATTCAACAAAGAGCTTCCTGGGTTATCAAAAGCGTCTTGAAAGTGAAGAATTTAACCTTTCAGACTTGTAGTGTCGTGATTCAAATTTTGCAAAAATTGAAGTATAATTTTTGTTAGCGATTCTCACGGTTTCACGGCACATAACTGACATTGTCCGAGTATGATTGTATTTTTTGGCGTACTGAGACATTGCCTATGTTACTTGATGCTTAGAACTTTTCAGTTAAGTCGATTTTTTATGTCAAAGAAAATTGTCTACTTTTCTGAAATTTGGTTACTGCTGAAGGAGTAACTGATCTAAAGGAGAGAATTGCAAATGACCTTTATAAATATTTGGCACTAATAGGAGAATATGCTGAAAACCGTTCATTAAGGACCGAGTTGTATGAACGACTGAAAAGCTAACGAGCATAAACTCAGCAGAACGATTCACCAGACTGACATATTATGAACAATTCTTTTGATATTATTGTAAAATTTCGAAACAAGTCTAACCATCTATCCATGATTTCCACGTTTACACATTCAGGAAAGTGGCTGTGAGCCTGTGGCAATTTGAATTGATTATCTTTTTCATATATATTGACAGGAATTAGAGGCTTTGGGAGGGGTTGACGCGGTTGTGAAGCAAGGCCAGACGTTATAATTGGGTTATTGTTCGGTTAATAACCAATGATTATGGAAATGTCAAAGAAATTATCCACAGTTAGATTCAGTGCCAAGGACAGAATTGGATATTACATGCGTTTCACTAGAGGATAATTGAATTTGCCTCTCAGGTGAGATAATTACTGTCAAGTTCTTCGTCAGATGCACATTATTATGCTGACATTCATGGCTGTTGCCTGCCCGAGGCACAAGGCCACATTAGTAAGCAAGGGTGTTCAGCCCTTCCATACTAGCAACTATCGCCGCGTTGGGACAAAACTTATTTGTCTTATTGTTAAAACTTAACAATAATACTTATTTGTATTGTATCTTTTTGTACATACAACGAATCCAAAAAACCATTCATCATGATGAAGCTGACTGATAACTCATGCTGTCTGTCAACTTTCATTAAATAATTCAATCACCTTCATGTTGAAATCCTGCATCAAAAGAAACGCTCGATGTTTTTTCATGCGGCCTATGAAAGTGAAATATATTCCAAAATAATCTACAGAACATAAGGTTTCATATGATATATCAAAATTTAATTAAGTAAATGCCATTGAGATCATTTGTGTGGAATCATAGGACATATATTGCGCGACATACACTGACGCCATTTGCCATGTTTTCAAGCAAAAGTTAGATTAGTGTCTACTATTGAGAATTTCTCTTGGATAATTTCGTCATCTACTTCACGAGTGTGCATGAAGGTTAGAAGAGCTTAATAGTCACTTAAATTGCCAGCGAGATGTACAATTTAGACCTTCTGACTATTAAACCTTGTTCGGAGTTTGATCTGTCACTGTTGTTACCTGGATCACTCTCCTGATATGCCTTAGAAATGATTAATGTAGTTCGGACGTCATTTCTAAAGGAGACTGTCGTGACAGATTTTGATGATGTATTGTTGTCATCTTCTACTTCGTCAGCATGATATTGGCAATACTGTCGGACACCGAGACAATCTGGTCGGAGGTTATTGAATTGTCCTCAAGTTTCGCTCACTGAGTCTGGACAGCATCGAAATCTTCAGTTTAGATCTTCTGATGGCAATACGTTGAAAACTCAGTTGAGTTGATGTCAAACAAGGTCAACTAAGGTGTTTTTTTCAGCTAGAGAAAGATGTCAATTTCTTGATTTAATGAAATGACTGCCTCGGTTTCATATATAAAGGCTTTCATGTGTTAATGTGTCGACCACAGCTGGAACCGGATCCGACCCCGGCCCGCATCGACTCCAAAATTTTAGACCCGGCCCCGGATGAATTTTGTATGTGGGCCCGGGTGAGATATTTCATCGTTTTCCGCACTTTGCCGTCTTTAATGAAAGAAAATATCAATTATGGTAGTTGAGCGCAATCGCCTTAAGAATCATTCTAAAAATCCAATTGTTGATTACATGATCGTATGGTTCAGGGCCTATGTACGATGTGTAAGTTATGTTTGTGTTTATTAAAGCGTGGAAAATGAATTGCTTTGAAGAGATGAAGCCTATTTGAAAAGCGATGTCATTAAGTCAAAAGTTGAGCTTAATTTTCAACCGACTTTTTTTGACGAAAATTCTAGAGAAGTGTTACTTGCTAATCAGTTGCAATAATATTTTTTAAGAAGTCTACATGGAGAGGTATCTATTTGAATTTTCATAGTTTTGTGCCTGTTGCATGGAAACGTGGTCTTGTACGTTCTGCCGTCTGTGTTCTAGTGAGTTTATAGCATCGGAAACTGATTTGTTGTACAAAGCTCCAATTCGGAATTCGTACCCTCCCTACTTTATTTATAAATGTAAAGTCACTGAACTGATAGTAAAGTCTGTTGTACCAACAGTTGACAAAAAAATCTATTTTCCTTTGGGTGCAATTTTATGGAGATAAATCAGTAGCTTTTCTTCATCGTTCTATGAATAGATTTGTTTCCAGCCGATTTTTGCCGCTGATCTGTGTGTCTTGTCCCACACTCGCCTTGTTCCCGTGCGATCTTCTGAGGATCCTCTGCCTCTTGCCTACTCGTCCTCAGTTGTGTACCGTTTCCTTTGTGACTGCGGGTCAGTTTACTTTGGGAGGAAGAACAGACGCCTTTCAGTCAGAGCACGTGAACACGTGTCAAAGTGGCTTGTAGTTGGTTGTACTAGCGTCAGCCGGTCTGCCATTATAGATCACGTGCTTCTTTGTTCCTGTGATCGTGAGAGTTCGCTGGACAAATATTCTATTGTGTGCAAAGCACGTCATGATCGTTTGCTGCGATTTTCCGAAGCGATGCATATTCAGCGTTACAAGCCAGATCTGTGCAAGCAGAGGGATCTATTGATGGACCTTATCTTGCCATGGTAAAGTGTGTTCACATTCAGCTTTCTCTTTGTCTTAATTTTCAATTTTATGTTATTCTGGGTTTTCCACTAACGAGACCGGCCGAAAGAACCTTGGAATATAACTTCCCCCTATCTTCCAGCTCTGGTGTCGACGGACCTCACGATAGACTCCTCGCACTTGACGGGAGTATTTGATTACCATAACGCACATAATTGGATTGTTTAAGTGTATCACTTTGCTAGAAGTGCAAACTGATTCAAAACGATGGCATATGCAGTGACAAAAAGAAATGTTTAATACCTTGCATAGATAGGAAAAATAGTAGTGCGCAGCTTGCGGATTGCTGTGAATTCCTTCAAAATGCTCAGTCACTGAAACCTCGCACAATTTGGCGTATTTAATGTTGAACTGGCTAATCATTGTTCAATTGCTATGGTATTGTGTCAGCTGATTGTGCCATTTCATTAACGCTACATGCTCCAATGTTTCCTTTCTAGTCAAGCAGAAGAAGAGACGATCTGTCTAATTCTGTGCCATAACGAGATAATTAATGAAGTAGTGTACATATAAAATGCAGCAGAAATATGCAAATCACTAATTAGTCCGGCAGCCAGAACGAGTTTCTGCAGGGAACGAGGCCGAAAGTGAGAATTTCACAGAATGACGTACACCCTGTGCCTACTACGAATCGGAAAGTCTGCCGAGTTCTAGTGAGTTCCTCTTCTTGTTAGACAGGATCAAAGAAAAACACATGTAAATCCAATGGGACGCAGATTGCGGTCTTTAGCTAAAATGAAATTTTGTATATTTTCTCTGATTAAACGAAAAGTACTAAGCCCAGAGTCACAATTTTTGACATGGAATGTCTTCAGGTCATTTCCTTTCATTTTCATGCACCCCTGTCTATGAAGCTTAACACATTTAGATTTGGCGAGCCTCTTAATGTCGGCAAACACAAACATTTTGAGCAACTTCATCCACATTCAAACACATTCTCACAAACATTGCCGATTAGATACATGATAAAAGCACATGCACATCATAGGAGATGACCTGAAGACATTCCATGCCAAAAATTATGACTCTGGGGTTAGTACTTTTCGTTTAATCAGAGAAAATATACAAAATTTCATTTTAGCTAAAAACTGCAATCTGCGTCCCATTGGATTTACATGTGTTTTTCTTTGATCCTGTCTGACAGGAAGAGGACCTCACTAGAACTCGGCAGACGTGACGCTTGGTAGTAGGCATAGGGTGTACATCATTATGGGAAAATCTCACTTTCGGCCTCGTTCCCTGCAGAAACTCGTTCTGGCTGCCGGACTAAATGTAAGAGTAGATACAGTAGAATTGAAAAATGCAAGGTTTCTGCTGTCAGTTGGTTAAATCTTTAATTGAGCTATATTTGAGGCACATTATGATGTCATTCCGAATTTACTTCGTTTGAGGGTGTCAGCGTGCTTTGCTAGCATAGAAGGAACATGATATTTGTAGCACTTGTATTCATAACGGCAACAAGCTGAATTCAAATCATGGTCAAGTGTGAATGTGTCATCGATGTTGAAAGTTTTTGCAATTCTGTGTGGACTCATTGCAGGAGGAAAACATTCCAACATTTTTATAAGTGCGATGTTGCGTTGGACACCAATCCGACCAACAGACAACAACGTTTCTCATTTTACCCTCACATCATCGTATCAGTGATTTGTAACTGAAATGATCTCCAGCATTGTTTATTGTAGACAGTCTATCCTGAATGTAGCAAATTGAACTTGATAAACTCGTAAGATAACGTGTTGCGGTTTTATACACGCACGATAGTTCATTCAAAAAATTCGAATCTGAAAAATTGATGATTTTACGGACCATTAAAAATCAAGTCACAAAATCGCCTGTAGAATCTTTCCTGTGTACGCCAGAATATCCCCTGCTGGAGACCGTCAGTATAGGGTTATGAACATCATTCACGCAGAAAAATGAAAATGAAATTATCAGATCTGTGTTCACAAGATTCCTCATATGTTTTCTACGGTCTTTGTCAACAGTGTACAGTAGAACCTCCATATTACGGACACCGTCGGGACTGCGCCTTTGTGTCCGCATTTTTGAGGTGTCCGCAATATGTAGGTGTCCGCTGTATAGAATGTCCGCAATAGGAGGTTCCACTGTATTTCATAATTATTCATTAGTGTCTCTCAGATTTTATCTTGCCAGTGTGACATGCTTCGGTTATGCGACTTTAAATCGAAACCTACTTCAAAATAACAGTAACGAAAGACAGCAAAGTCCTGCACTGGACCCGTTGTCAGAGTCCAGAAATTGTGCCATCATTACGTCCTCTTTATCCGTTTTCAGAAACACCCGAAGTTGCGGGTTGGGAGTTGGGACCGAGAGTAGCAACAATCTAGCCCAATCCACCCAGCACCAAACTAACAGCACCTGCACCACCCTTGGAGGACCTGATTCGTTGCAAAGGATGCAGGCATACAGGGACACTCCATTAAGCAGACAAGGGACATAGGTGCTCTTATGGGAAGGTCTCCATCAAGCTCCTTAACCCCAGCTCGTTTGTACCTGTGTCATGCTGACTTCCAACAGAGACAACCCTGTCAGCGATCCTCCACATTATCAGTGACTTGCTCACTAGCACTGCCTGTGGCGTCTCAGGGACACATTGCCGGTTACAGGGGTGTCTCCCCCAGTCATGCTCACTAGGTTGTTGAGACCGGGAACCCAACAAGAACCAACCCTGACACCAAGCAACCAAACCGAACTATCGCTACCCCAGACACAGACATCAAGCAACCGCTCTCGGACTTATGTGCTCCAAGGAAGGAATCCCGCTGTGTGGTCTTTGGTATTTGTCAATAGAACTATTCCCTGGAGTCACCAGATCTTCTCCTGGAGCCAGAGTTACCTCAGTGCACGGTATCAGAAACACCCGAAGGTACAGAGTGGGACCTAGAGAGGCAACAATCTAGCCCAATCCATCCAGCACCAAACTAACAGGATCTACACCACCCTTAGAAGCCCTGATATGTTACAATAGAGCTGTTGCCAGAGTCCAGAAATTGTGCAATCATATTATCTGCCGTCCTCTCTACATTGCGATAGCGTTGATGTCTGACCTCTGCTCTAAGCCGACTTTCAGTAATGAATCAAACAAAATAATGGAGAATCATCAGCTGATGAATGAAAGTTTACTTTAAGGATTTCCCATATTCGAAGTCAAACTATATAGGTGTTTGAATTAATTGCTGACATTCTAGAGCAGCGGTTCTCAAACTCTGGGTAATTACCCAAAGTTGGGTAAAATTGGAGTATTTTTTGGGTAAGGAATGAATTTTTAAATAAAGTAAGATTAAGTAAGGTCCATTTCTTTATTTCATTGCCTTACCAGATAGACTAAGGGCTCCGATCGACTGAGGGAACTCCATTCTCTCATTGTCTGTGCACGCGGAATACATGATATGATAATATTGTAGCTGCCTAACGTACGACACCAATTCACAAACATCTTCAAGAGCTTTAAGCAATGCTAGAACACTACTGTCCAAAAGCACAGCGTAACACAGATGCCTGGGTGAAGCAGCTATTTACTTCTCGTGAATCATTCATCGAGGACAGTGATAATATAAAGACGAATTCGTCCAACTACGAGTCGATGAGGTAAGTAAGGAATTTTCGAGTCAAGAACTTCCGACGTATTGGCTGTCAATGAGTGAAGTTTATCCACAGCTGTTCCGAAGAGCTCTTATAGTTTTGCTGCCTTTCCCGACCACATATCTGTGTGAATCTGGTTTTTCAGCCTTCTTTCACGTGAAAGATGAATATCGAGTGCGCCTGCAAGCTGGTTCTGACCAGAGGCTGGCTCTATCAAAGACATGTTTGATCATCTGATATCCAAAAGTAATTAAACTCTTCTCAATGACAGGATTCGATGGAACAATTTTTGATTAGTTGAACTTTGATAATCTAGTTTTGTGTCTACATATACTGTATATATGTATTATTCTGATAGCTTATTTTACATGTTTCAGATTGCATTGTGTAAAATAAGATAAAGATTATTGTAAAATGTTGTTTTATAGTTTAGTTCTGGTTCGTAAATACATTGTAGAAATAGCGGGTAATTGGTAGTCTCGGTGTACAAAGTGGGTAATCTCGATGAAAAGTTTGAGAACCGCTGTTCTAGAGCATAAGGCCAACCATCTGCTTCTTCAAACACCAAAGGTTTCCCATTACAATCACGGTTGGTATCAATGCGTGACCGTTAGTTTGTCAAGCTTCTAAATTAGCTGTTTAAAATCATCCTTGCGGAAGAGATCCAGTCGAGAAATGAGAAATAAATTCCTTCGATCTTGGCTTCATGACATTCGTTATATTATGAAATCAACAGCCAAATTTTATGAATATTCTCTTCTATCTGATTCTCGCTTCTTGGGTTATTCGACCTTTGAAATCATGACTTAGACATGTCGACAGGTAATTTGAAGTTTTTATACCACGTCTTCAAGAATTCTCTTGTCATTACCTGCGGATATAACTGCATAATTAGAAAGACATGTTGGTTTTTGAATGATCAGAATGCGGCTTCAAGATTTCGCTTTCATTACTGAGTGGCGCATTCAGCTTTGTAGATGAATGTGCAATTGAAGAGAGCTGAGCGCACTGATGCTTCCGAGTTCTGATGGTGATTGCGTGAGGTGGCCAGATAAAATCCTTTGTAACTGCTGCTAACTTCGAATACTAAACGTATTCATTTGTATGAAATTGATCAGCGAATTTCTTGGAAATGTGTCCGCGAGTTCCTTCCAATCTTCTGCAACCACGTCTTATGAATGGAATATTTGGGAGAATTATCTGCTGATAGTAGGATAGCACTCTTGTTATATAGTCCTTACGTTCTCACAAGATTACGCTGTTAAACCCGATCCTCACATGCCTCTAAAGCGCATAGAAATCCGGGGGTGATTTGACCCGTTGCTATATTCCTTAAATGGTATGAAACTATTATAACTGTTTAGTTAGCGTATCAGTTTACATTCTATCATTTACTCTAGCTCACTTATCTTCGTACTATAAATAACAATTCAAAATTATGAATACCCTAATGATTGTACTACTTACAATGCCAAAATGATAGAAGTCTTGTTTAGAAACGAAGGATGTCGATAAGATACATATTATATACACATTATACATACTGTATATTCTAGCCCAATGAAGATGAAAATCATGCCGATTTCTACATCAATCAGCGAAAACTAATGCCGCAGTTGGCATTATTATCCGCTGAATTACATTGAAATAGCATTGAGTTAAAAGCTGTGTTGATGTCCGGAAGAAGCACTGTATGTGAAAAATCTCCATAGAAATCAGTCAATCCTCAGGAAATTTAGAGTAGAACTTCCTAGATATCCATGCCAAGAACATAGATCATCATTTCTTAGAATCACTGTTTGTAGATGTTTGTAGACATTGCCATAGATTTCATCTTCATTGGGTTAGAATACCAATAATATCCACTTCTACCGGACACTAAATGCGAAATGTGGGACGCTAACGTGTCCTATGAATCTATTGCCCTCTAAAAGTGGACACTATTCCTATATTTAGGCATGGAGTTCAACTTAAAATGCGCGCATGAAGCGTGGAATATTCTCTTTCAAAAAGTAGCCCTTCTTGTATATTAATGAAAAAGAGTTTTTTAACAGGTAAGATACTTTCAAATGTGACTTCAAATAGTAGCATTTCGATAACATTCAACAAAAATAAATCAGGGGACGGAATGATCGCTATCCCCTCCAATATCATAGGGTTAAGTTTGCGGCTTCGGAATCTCTCTTTATCATAATATAGATACAAATCAATAAATTCAATGTGCAATGGACTGAACAATGGAATGTATAATGGACATGAATGGAACAATACAGCTAGTGAAACTATAACTACTAGTAGCAGCCTAAAAGTGCAGAATTACCAGCAGGAAGAGTTTAGACACAATAACTTGTTAAAGGCCTAACGCTAATCACAATTTTTAAAATTGTAGTTCAGTTGTGTCAGGGTGCTATGTGATTAGCGTTAGGCCTTTAACAAGTTATTGTGTCTAAACTCTTCCTGCTGGTAATTCTGCACTTTTAGGCTGCTACTAGTAGTTATAGTTTCACTAGCTGTATTGTTCCATTCATGTCCATTATACATTCCATTGTTCAGTCCATTGCACATTGAATTTATTGATTTGTATCTATATTACGTAAGACATTCACCTTTCAACCTAATTATCTCTTTATCATGTTTTTCAAAAGTGCACTTGATCATCCTTTCTGATAATGCACACTGGTGGGTTTACGAATTCAACATTGCTATCTTCACGGGAAACCATCTCTTTTACAACTTGTGCTCTGTTATTAATTCTGTATATTGAAATCTCGGATATTTTCGTGGTTGATTTTAGAGGACTGCCATCCGATTTTGAAAAGTATGTCGGTAAGATGCGGTTAACTGGGCATGTGATCGTCGACTAAGTATTTATTTCGTTGTTTTGATAATCATACATGAGGCAAAATGAATGTTGAATGTATGATTTACACTGTATGGTGAAAGTAAGTGTTCTTAAGTGAATGTTTGTGTAGTTGCATTGTTTTGACACACCAGCATTTTGACACTGAGAAATAGTCATTGATGTTTATTCTATTCTCAAAGCAGTCATTGAAATAACTATTTTCCTCAAACATCAGTGTTCCTTCTCGTATTTGCTGTGTCCTAAGAGAATGAGATACATCCTTGGGTTTGATTTATTTGTCTCTGAAATGTTTATCTCTCCATGATATGTTCTGCATGATGTCAATGTAATCGACACTGTCTTTGTGTAATAATCAATGCAATGAGTTTTATGTTACATTTTCCTGATAAATCCAGACGAGACTCTTGAGGCTGGGGCATTTCCGTAACGAATCCTACATACTGAGCATAACTTGTATATAAGCATTTCTTGAATATGTCTAAACATACACTTTGCGTAACCTGCCAGTATAGTTTGCCCTTGAGAGGGCGGGTGTTGTGCCCTCACAGGTAGAGATTGGGATTAAATGTTCGCAACTTGTCAAACCCTTGATTATCCTACCTCCTTTGCAGTCAAACGATCTGCGTGGGAGGACCTTCCCCACTAGTCCATTCTTTTACCTTATCAGTGCTTCTTCAGTGGGCGTGGGCCTTTCCCCTAACAATACATTTAATCTATGATCTTCAAATATTTGAAGGTCTTTAGGCACTAAGACTTGACGGGATCTAAGGCGTTCCGGAATGATCTTTCCAAGGTCTGCGCTATCACCCTTAAGTACACGAGATCGTACATGATCGCTTAACTTGGGATCTCTTAGGTCGAAGGTTTCAGCGCTAATTTAATGGGAATTTACATCAATCGCGTGTAAATTGCGTGACGACTGCTTGGAGTTATTTTAATCATTGCGAAAATTGGCGTTATTCTCTCAAATCAAGTGAAACCCGCTAAAGTGATTTCAAATGTAGTGCATTGGAAATGGTTGGTGATAACATTTCACTGTGGAGGCCACTGACAGTCAATTTAATTTTGTGTGCTCCATAACCTGTATATGATATTGAAGCTTAGAACAATGCAGATCATTAAAGCTTAGAAAATTCATTTATATCTAAAAAGTAATTAAGAGAGTGCTACTAGGACAGGGGTTCCCAAAGGGCTTTTGAGAGGTATGCATAATACGGGAGATTTATTATAATTCATTTTCACTTTGATAACTTTACTGTTCATAGGTCAATTGAACTGTTAACTTAGTGCGCATTTCGCATTGGATTGTTATCATCTGGCCTTAAAGAAGCAATCTTTGCTAATTAGCGACCTCCAACTCGACCACATACTTATGCGAATCCGGATTCTCCACTATATTAATAATTAAAAGCAAACTAAGAGCTCGTTTGATGTTGGAGCATAACTTTCCAGCGCTTGTGTTGTTGAACAGGCGCGCATCAGTTACGCCTAGTTAAATTTTTGTGTTATTTAATTACGAATTTCACTTATTTCTGCGCGTAATTAAATTTCAGTATGATTGAATTCTTGCTATTTCTGATATTTATGGGTGAGGGTACGCGGAATAATGAAAAATCCTATGATTTTCTATTTTGGGGTGCGCAGCATGACCCTGCACTAGGAGAAGAAGATTCATGACATGCAATCATGAGGTCTAAAGAGGGCTCGAACTCTCAACCCTCAGATCAAGCAGAACGCCTGTATTACCGAGATTTCCGATCGAGAGAAGTTCAGAATCATTCTCACGCCTCGTGCAATGCGTGCCTGAGTTACGATCTTCATCAAGTTCACCCAGTCTTTATTACTTACACATTCCTCCCTACATACTTGACAGCATTGTTCGTCTGCACGCACAGTCTAATCATCTCTATTCGTTATTCGGACGTTTGAAAGGTCGTTTTCTGTTGCCAGAAATTCGTGTTTCCACGACGTGTTTCTGGCAATACTATCTTAGGGGAACGAAGAGTTGCGCAATTTGCATTACTTCTCTGCACATAATTCCATGGGATGGATTGGATAATAAAGCAGTGAATATTCGAAGGGGAAATCTGACGATGCTTTTCTCAAGCTCTAGTTAATATGACGATCACTCAGATGTGCTGATTTTCTTGGCAGACCATTTCGAGTGATCAACCCATCCAGCGGGTCCTTATCATGGGGCCATGTCAACTCATTCGAGCACGGCGTCATCTACCGAGAGGGCAATCTCAACGACTTCCATCGATTCACAGGCTGGCAAGGCAGACGTGTGTTGTACTTCGGAGACCATGTCTACAACGACCTCGTGGTAAGTGGTAAACTCAAAATCATCGCGAATCAAATATTTCAAGGTTACCAGGACGACCGCACAGAAACACTGTTAGGCCAACAAATCTCTAACAGTAAGACTCACCTATTGAAATCACCTTGAGAGCCAGGAAAAATATGTGCTTATAGTTATCGAAGTATGTAGCATCAAATGTACTCTAAAATGCCAAAATATGTGCTAAGATATGTAATGAAAAACTTAAAGATTGTGTGAGAAGGTCAGTCAAATTACTTTAAATCTCCTACTGCAATAACAAAACCGAAGCTTTTCAACTTAGTTTCAGTGAGACTTCATCTTTTATCCGAAACTCCTCTCTATATCGCAGCTTACATTTTGGCAATTACCAATACTTTTCAAATCAAATAAACTCCAATTTGAAATAGGCCTACGTCCAACTTGTAAAGTCGGAGGAGTTTGACGATCACGAAGAGCATACGAGGTGGTTTTGAGTTTCTTATATCCAGAGATTTTGCTTAAAAAACTGTTGAATTTCCCCTTATCTATTGAATGATTTGCGAGAGATCGCTCTTTTTTTCTAAAATTTCAGGAGAGGCGTTAAGCTTCAGTCTCCCCTTAAGCTTTTGAATTGAATCACACAATAATTGAAAATTCGACAGGAATGCCTTATGCAAGCTTTCGCAGTTCGCAGTCGAATGACTGTCGACTTTAAACTTTAACATGAACACATAACTTTGAGACTCAGTCGGAACAGAATCACTCATACTCAATCATTTACAATGGAACTTTCTTCATAGGGTCCCAAACAGGGTTGAATATGTGCATACAGAAACACATACACGTGTTCACGTATGTAATAACATGCAAAATATACATGTAAATATGTTTTATGTAAACTCATATTTTTCCTGGCTCTACTAATTTTATAACTATCTAACACTTTCTGTGCGGCATAGTATTCGCCCCAATATAACAATGAGGTTCTTAACCGGGATGGCGAGGAAAACCCCATGCTGCTTCGCCGTTACCAAATTTGATCAGCACCGATGTATTTCGTCTACTTAGCCGTGAATTACCTTACATCGTATTGCCCTGAGTCTTGCCACGAATCATTTATCGTCGCCAAATTATCGCATTACTCCATGTTAGCTGTAAGCCAAAAATGCAGCTATAGCAATTTATAAATTTAATTACTGGTGAAGTTTATTGAGTTGTCTATGCACTCAGACTGTCCACATACAAGCAAGTAATTTAGATAACCAAGAATAACAATCAAGTCTTCAAAACCATCACAGTAATATAATTCATGACATCGAATTCTTATTCACAATTATTCATGACGCATCAAAAGTTGTGGGTTCTAGTATGAAGCATGCAATTTTAGTGACAGTTGACCGCAATCGACAAAAGAATTTTGCATGGTATTGTTCACAATTGGTTTTATCTACTGTCTATTAATTGATTTAGCAATTAATAAATAATTGATTATTAATTATTTTCATTAATCAGCAATATTGTCAAATTGAAATGGTCGTGGTATGAAATGGTCTTGAAAATTTTAAGGCAAAAAAAGAAAGCAAACTCAACTTGCACCGTCTATTTTGTACTTTTTTTACACCGTAATAAAGAAATCGACCGAAAAGAAACAGAGTGATTGAGTGATCTAAGTATTCAAACCGTCCACATACGAATAGCAATTAATTTGAATAACCGTCGTATTGAATGTTTTGGTTGTCTGTATTTCGGCCAATAATGCAGCCAACAGCAATTATATGCAATTATGAATCAATACAATTAACAATAATGATACAATCATCAACATGTATCTATTCAGGTCTGCAATGAATTCGAAAAGTAGACCTTTACGTGCAGCTGCTGACATTACCTTGTCTTTTCACCGCTGCAAAATCATCATTAATTCATTCACGCACCCAGTAAATAATTATACAGTATGAGAGTGCGCAGTCTCGGTAGCACTTAAAACAAGTGCTGCAGTATTGATATAATATATGTATGGTATGCATGTAATCATTTCTCTTCGCTTTCTTATCAAAATGAAAATTTATTCTTATTTTGATAAATTAAATAGATTTGCGCTTGCATTTTAAAAGCTATGAGTGTGACAATGAATTGAATGAAAGGCACAATCACATCCGCGGCATTTGCTTTGGTATTCAGTCAAATAAACAAAATTACTGTAAATTACCACCACTCGCTTATCAAGTAAGTAAGTGCTACTCCAGCTGAGTTGCATCCTCCTTCCAAAACTTCAGCGCTTGTGATGCAACCATCCCATTGACATTCGACAGAGATTTAAGCTGCAACACAATTCGAAACAAATATTTGATGTATTGGAAATGCGACTCATACAATTTTCTTCATTTGGCAATGACATAGATGATTTCAGATGTAATTATGGACGGTAAATCCCTGTGCGTCATCTGTTATTGGTTAACATGTTTTGGCCGCTTGTATAGAAAGAAAACATATTTGATTTGGAGGCTCTACATTGACAAATAGCTTTAGAATTTGCTCTGATTTATTTCATCTTCAGTTTTCAAATTGCATTTCGATGCCAACGGAAATTAAAAAGGTTACATTGGTAAAATGACGGTATTTCAAACATGCTCTATTCTTGTTTGTTCACATTGCGGTATTCAAATGGCAAATATGCAATATTTTCAACTCTGTTTGATTACATCGATTCTTGATCCCTAATTTATATAGAATCTCAGCAATTTGTATAAAAATGGCCGATTTGAGAATGAATTTTCATTTAATTTGCGCTTTGTGCCTCTTCTTTGTCGTTCTGTGAGTCAAACTCAGGCGCTAATGTGTGAAACGAATGTCTATTGTCCATCCTTTGAGAGATGGAGCGGTCAAGGATACTGTGACAAAGCTTTGTTCCTTTTTAATCCGCCTAATCTTATTCTACAGAATTCATTCTGGTCATTTTCATTTATCGATCTACCGCTCTCCTCTAATCCTCTTTTTCATTTGAACAAAATTTTCTACCCACTTTTCGGATAAGTGAAATACTTAGAAATCTGAGTTGACTGTGGATAATGAAAATATGAAACTTTGATGCCACTACCCGATCGTGGGGCGGGGGGGGGTGGTTATCTGTCAATTCAACGCAACAAAGCGCGTCAAGGTAGCTGAATTTTTAAAAAAGCGAACTAGTTAATTTTTCTGAAGTGCAAAAATATTATTTAAAAGAAACCAATTTTATCCTAAAAGGTTGAAGAAATTTAGATACTTACCAAAATTGAATAAAAGTTAATATCAAAAATCTGAGTAAAATCGCCAAAATTAAGTAAAAACATGAAATTTACTCATTTTGTAGAGGCTCTCAGACATCAAATACTGAATCATGTGACTCAATTCAACTTTTATATCGAAGTTGATGTTCTGAGCTCAATCATGTTTCAAATTTGATGGCATTCTGATAAATAGTTTCTTTTATGCAAAAGAAAATGTACGAAAATTGACAAGTGTTTCACAATCCATAGATATTTCTTGAATGAATCCTTTAACCTTACCTGTAAGCGAAAGCGAGAGAATGTAACACTTTAGAATCTGATTTTTGTATTCAGCTTTTCAAGATCTACAAAGCCATGCTATTAAGCCCTTTGTGCGCGAACTTAGGAAGAAAGTGTCAGTAGCTCCCGGACTACCAAGGCACTTTGTCCTAGACTCTTCACAGAATGCCTACACATGATGGTGTGGAGTTTATTAAAGCCATTGTAGAGCTATTTACATCAATTGATCATGGAAATGCGGTGATTATTGAATATTCCTGTACAGAAAAGTATTCTCCTATTCCTTTATTAGGTGATAATGAGATGAGGCGAAGATATTTTCGAGTTTGAGTCCATTTTTGTTTACAGATATCGAAGAAAAATAACTAAAATACTCGGCAATCGGCCAATTCACCATCTTCATTATGTAATTATTTGATTTTATAAATGACGTCACAATTCAATTTTTGGACACGCATCACGTGTTAACGTGATTATGAGGAATATGATAAAAGTTTATGAGAAGTTTGTGGCCTCATGTGACGAAACTTATTTCTCATATGTTCTAGTTGACCGAATTCGGTGGGTAGACGAAAGACTAGTGAGCACCCTTGCGGGATGCAAATTTCTCCCTTTTGTAATACAAATATTTCATTTAATTGAATGCTCCTTGTGTATATATCTAAGTCTAACTTCGACTTTCACGTTTAAGCTTAAAATCGGCGTCCTTGTCTTATTGGTAGGAATTTCACAAAGGCATAAAATATATGAAATGAAAATACCTTGGTTGGGCATTAAGCTTCTGTGTTTGGGAAGAATCAAAGAGATTTGATCCTAAGCACAATGGTAAGCGATACATTTCAGCCTACACGCATAGATCATCTTCAAGGAAATGCACAATTGCATGCATGGCATGGACATTTTGAAAGAAAATGTACCAATCGGATGGATGACATAGAAAAACATAAAAATGGAACATAGAAATGATGAAAGGCGGCAGGTAGTGCTGGGTCACCCTATACCAGTGACAAGTCTGATAACTTGATCTACAGGGCATAGAGCAATTGATACAGATTGTAGGCTACTGAAGTGGAAGAAAATGATATCAAAATCTTTGTAAAAAAGAAATCCATAAATGGGAGAGATTTTGAATCTAAACTTTAAAAGTGTTTTTGAAGTTAACATACATGCACGTGTATCATAAAAACGAAATCTCTCAACTCTTCAGACTCTTTTCAAAATGACCTATATTTATCGGTTGAAATATCACAACATTATTCATAAGATCTAATTTACTTGATTCTTCCCATGCATTAATATTTCAGTTGAAAATAACTTGCTTCAATTTTTGACTTCCTCCCCTTTTGGAGAATTTGGAGGCATAACCGTAACAATGTCGGTTAAACATTTTTATCACTTCTGTTAATAGGCAATTCCATGAAATAACGGAGGCTCGATCACAAGCCTTCTTAAGAGTAACCTAGAACTTCTGGTTTTCATAGACATGTTTGTTTACACATTTCACAGAAAAATTACACTGAAATTCGTAACACAGCTAATATGAGATGCCAAAAAAATAAGCGCATGGGACACTCGCGGAGAAGATTAAATTTTGAGTTTTTGTTACTCGGCGAATTGACCACGAATTTCACTTTCAAGTGATATTCCTCAGAAACATGAAGTTTGAAGGAAACAGTATTCATGAAGCATGAAGTGGTTTCGTCTGATTCAAATTTTAACGTTGCGGACGCTCTCGACTTAATCTCTGTCTTCAGATGACGTTTATTGAAATGTATGATAGATACGGAAAATCAAATTTCACAACATATGACTGTGCTACATACGCAGTCTTTCAATAGTGTTTAATATTCGTACATTGGATATTAAACATTAGATATGAAACTCCATATCTAAAATGTGAATAAGAACCTCAGTAACTACATTTTTCTCATTTCAAATGGAGCGGTTGTAGATTCCACTCATTATCAATTCTTTAAGATTTGGAGTTCTCTACACAAATCACAAACAAAATTATCGAAATCTTATCAAAAATTTTTAATGTCAAGGTTATTGCTTGCGTGGAATTGCTCTAGTTCTTCGTTTCATTTTGTCCATTTGTCTTCTCTTATTTATGAAGAATTATCTCTCCTATTATAAATTGATTTTATCGATAATCTAATGAAGCTTTCATCTGGTTTTTTCCATTTTTCTTCCTCTCAAATCAATATTCTGTCCGTGACACGCTCATTTCTACGCTCTTCCGTCTTCTGTTACATGTTGGATATTTACTGTCCAGTCTCGCAGAGGTCAGGGATTTAGGGCAGAAGACGCTGTTTCTCTGCATCTAGTAATCGATGTGTGCGAGAGAGTGGACACAAAGCCTTCATTTATTCCTGTCCAACCGTAGAAAATGTTGGCGCTTTGTGATTTGACGATAAATCCTTCGCCTCGACTCACGAAAGGCTTCTCCTTTGATAACGGACAGCAACTTGAGTCGCTAGCGGTCGGAGCTTGTCGACAGGAGATGAGATGTGTCCGAGTTTCCCCCTGTAGGCGAGTTGTAGGGTATTGGGGGAGGTTATCGAAGCGACGGAAATGTCCAGCTCGTAGGAGATTGATTTGGTAATTAGAGAAGCTTGGAGGAGAGGATTCGAAGAGATAAGACGACGGGAGGAGGTGGTGTTACATATATGGAAAGCAAGTATAATAGTAAGATAGTTTGAGAATCGTGACTCTCTCTCTCTCTCTCTTTTTATGGTTGAACACAGGGATGCGGAGTCCTATCAAAATGATAGGACTCCGACTCCGGGTGACAAGTATATAAATCCTATTTTTTTTAATAAACCGGTAACCTACATCATAGATCACTATAGGCTTACCTGAACCTATTTTTAGTAATCATTGTTGCATCAATTATCGATCATTTTTAATGAAAGTGCATCAAATGTCGCTTTAAGTTGGATGCATACGACTCGGCTCTTCCCATCTTCTTGATGTGTCCTTCACACGGTTTTTCTCCAGTCTCTACCAGGCAGGAAAATCCCCATCCTTCTCCAAAAAAATATGAGTACACTTTCGATTTTAATATACGCTTAAGAGGAGCACACACGATTAACGTGAGGGGTAAGAGGTAATGTTGTCAAACAAACCAGTATTTCATTTTTGTCTCTGATGTGACCTTTGGCGCGCAGGTGTGATCGAGCCTAGGAAAGCTTGTCTTCTCAATTAAATCACCGAGTGAAAGGACAATCTTCCTTTCACTATCACGGTTCATTCCCTCAACTATAACAAGCTTTGCATGTACTGCTCTCTCTGTACTTTTGTTTGACGGAGAAAGTTGACATCAAGACAGTGACAGCTATATGCCGAGATGAGCTCGAGCAAATGATAGCAAGAAACGGCGAGGTATGGAATCCTGATACCAGTGAATGCACTGCTCGAGAGATGCTGCTATCCATCGACACAAAAAGGCTCCAGTCAGTGATAACTTGGCACCACGTTTACTGACGTCTTCGTCGGTGTTGGCTGGTCCAGTTGCCCATCTTTTTTCAGAATCTATTATCCAGAAATCTATTCCAAACCAATGGAAGGTGGCTAACATACTCCCAATCCCTAAGAAGAAACCTCCGACAATCCACGACCTACGACCAATATCTCTCCTCCCCATCCTCTCAAAAATCCTGGAACGCTGCGTCTTGAATTCGGTAAAATATCAACTGCTGTAGATGTCTGGCAGAAATCAATTCACTTACAAACCGAATTCCTCAACACTGCATGCCCTAGTATACGCTCACGATTTCATTACGCGCAATCTTGAGTTACCTCATATCAAGGGTGCTGCTATGTTGTCATTCGACCTTAGCCGAGCGTTCGATCGTATACAATATGATAAGCTATTTTCTACACTGCGTGGACACTTTCCTAGTAATTTTCTCGAACGGCTGATCGACTATTTTGACAATCGAAAACAAAGAGTGAAACTACAAGGAGAATACCTTAGTGACTCGAAAGACATCACCTCCGGAGTACCCCAGGGTGCAGTACTTTCAGATTATCTCTTTGCAGCACATATGGGATCTCTAGCGCCTTCAAATGATGAAGATAACATGATCATCAAATACGCAGACGATATCGCCCTTTTTATCCCATACCTCAATGAATCAGTTTTGAAAAATGCGATTGAAAATGAAATTGAAAACATTTCGAAGTGGAGCGAAGAAAAATGTCTATTGCTGAATCACAAAAAGACAAAAATTATGATATTTCGAAAAAAGGCAAGCAACGATTCGGATTCAGTAAATTACTTTGACATTCCGCAAGTAGAATCGATGAAATTCCTCGGAGTTATCTTCCAAAGTAGTCTGAAACGGGATCAGCACGTTACTTAGATACGCAAGTCCGCCAGTCAAAAAATCTATTTTTTAAAGAAATTGCGACGTATGCCAGTTGTAACTAAAAAAGAGGTAATGCAACTTTATAGGGCACACATACTTTCAATTCTCGAATATAACTCACCTATCCTTCTGGGAATGAACAAAGGGAACTCCTCCAACCTCGAGAAAATCCGCAAACGTTGCCTAAAATAATCTGTTCTGTAACTTGCACTTGCACTTTGTTTCCCTCACTTGAAAGTACACGACAGAAGAGAAGTCTGAAGTTCTTCAATCGGCTTCAAAATCCCGAAAATTGCATTAATTCTATTTTTCCATCTGTACTGTCAAGAAGTGGTCACGTTCAACTGCAGGCCTGTGCGACATCACGTCGGTCATCCTCTGTCATTCCTCGATGTTCCGTACTTTATAACAGACAGCTATCAAGAAAGTTACTTATTTGATGTATTACTCTTAACTTTGTGTTTGACTTCAATTTGAAATGGATGATTTTCAGTATTGATAAATAAACGTTTAGTTATATGCACGAGAACAAATAATTTGTTTGTATTATACTTCGGGTCTAGTTATAAGCCGATAGTCCTACCTTTGATAGGACTCCAACTCCAGCAAAAATGATAGGACTGCGGGACTCCGACTCCGCATCCCTGGTTTAACATCAATACTCCCCCCCCCTAGTGGGGGCTTGGACGGTGCCTCTGTGGTTGAAGAAACATAGCAACAGTATATATTTTTTCTTTATATTTATTTCTTATACATGATAATAAATGTATATAGAAATTTTTCATATTACAGTGGAAGCTGACCCTTGTCTTGAACGTGTATTTTCCGCTATTTCTTGGGTCTTACCGTTTGACTATAATTTTTTTAAGAGACACGAAAAAATGAAGTGCTGCATCAGTGGATCCCATGGTACCACCTAAACCACTGGTTGGCAGCAGTAGCACTAATGCTTCAGCAGATCAAGAGGGGTGTTTTCCTCCTGACTTTGTTGTTATATAATCGTGTTGACATATCTTCTGAGTAGTAAACTTTGAAAACTGGTATTTACCTCCCATGTGGCTGGAAATATCCTGCCACAATCACTCCATGTTGAATGTCAATCAGCTTCGTGTCATCATCACCTGTCTGTCTCTGTTCTCCTGTGTATTAAGGAATTGTGAAACGCTGAACTGAGATTTTCAATATTTGACTTGTCAAAGACGCATGTAGGAAGAAGTTTACTCATTACACAAAATAACTTTTTCATGTCATAAGGCATCCGTCTCGGTAAAAGATAGCAGTTTGTCGAGTAGGAATTCTCCCAGCGATGCACTTCAAAAGCTGTTTACCAAAAGGAGTTTTATCCTTGATTTGGCGAGCAAAATCTTCAGGTGATGCGCAAATCATTGTCATCCATACAAAATTGATGTTCAATACAGACTTGCTCGCTAACTTGTGGCAATTAATACTATTTTGAGAGTCTTTACCCTTGACACGACCAAGCATGGCTTCGTGGGCATAAGGACGCCTATGAACAGGTTCAGAAAAGATCAGTCTAAGCGATCAATCATTTGCAAAACTCGGCAGGTTGTGATGATCTTTTGGATTGTGAAGGGACCCTTTAAGATTGTAAGAGGATCTTTTAGAATGTGAAGGGGCTTATGATTCCATGTTTTAGGGGGACCATTCCGATTTGACTTTTCCTGTTTTCATTTTTGATAAGAGTGGCAGCCCTGACCTGATGTTTCCGATCCGGGCTGAAACCTGTTTCGTCAAGATTTTTCATGATCCGGCCGCTCATCTCGGACGACGGGTGCTGTTGCTATGGATAAGATACACTGTGAATTCATGCTTTTCTTGGTTGATGTACTCTGAATTAACTTGGCCGATCATATAACTGATAGTATTGGTTCTCTCCGAAAGCTAATAATAGACCCAAAAATGGTTTTGGTTATACATGTAGATATCTAATCGATAGGTATAGTAAATCGGTTCGACCTATGTCTTATTGCCGAAACAGCTTCATCACTTAAAACACATTCATAAATTCGATCGATGCTTTTCCTTTAAGTTATTTCATTCTGAATTATATGTAATATTTTTTATTAGAAAAATGTTATTTTAATAAGCTGCTATTATTTTGCCTGATGCGCACAGAACCGGACTGGGGACTTGTAGAATTTGTCTCAACGCATTTATGACAATATTAGAAAATCAAAGTGATCAGCTATCTGAAGAAAAGAAGAATTATCGCTTTCATTGTGTGTGCATGCGTGCGCGCGCGTGCATGCGTTTGTGTGTGAGATGGAGAGAGAACTGTTGCAGAAATCTTCCTAAACCTCCTGTTCAAGAATTTGTCCTCTTTCATCTAAGAAATGGCGCTGGTAATAAATCTCCGTGTCATTCCTTTTTTCATCACCTTGTGATTGCCACATCGAAGATATCTGCCTGCATTAATGTCTTATAAAACTTTTTGATTTTTTCTCACATTGGAAATGTCAAATCTGCGCTTCATTGAACCTGAAAAAGTCACAGCTGCTCCGTTGACATCAGTTGTCGGTTGCTGGTTGTTTCACTTGTCTTGAACAGTGAGACGCCTGAATCTCCGAGCTACAACACTTCTTTTATATATTTCCGTCTAACTGATGTAAAACTTTGTGGCAAAACAGTTGCATAAGTAGAAAGATTCTCCACGACGATTCTTTCAGATATTTATCAAATTCATCCAGCAATAGTGGGAAACTATTAAACATAAAGCCGAATGAAAAGAGAGACTGCTGATAAAGACTCTTGCATCATAATAGAAAAATTAAGGAGTGCTACGTTGACAGCCACCAAAAACTTGCATTTTGCAATATGCTTTAATAATACAAATGGTGATTTTCCGGAAACAGTATCTACATCAGGTATTCTCATGCTATGAAGGAAGTACATGTACATCACTGATGAAAGATATTGAGCTTTGGCTGCAGCATGTGGTTGATCAAGCGGCACATTTCTCTTCCTTAATCTCCGCAGTCGTAGTTCGTAGATTGCAACTCAGCTACCTGTGAGGCTGCATTTTTTCTTAGCTTTCTAAACGTAGTCTACAGCACCGTATTGTACAAATCTGCTTTCTCTTTCGCGCTTCATACAAAGCTGCGATGCCCTCATCAGCCAGTACTGATGCAATTTCGAAGCCCTATCAAGAAGCGACATTTTTTACTCTCATTTTGTCAAAACTCTCACAGCCAACACGAGGTGACAACAGTCTCGTTGACATGAGTATAATGGTAGCTTTGAATTACTGATATCTTGCTTCAGTGGTTTGGCTTGACGGTTTAGTACAGTCAGTCCTCGATAGTCCGACACCCTCACTAAACAGACAGATTCCTCAGGGAACCGAATAATCGTTACTTAGAAGTATTCATTAGTCCGACAATTCAGTTCTCCGACACCGACATACGTTTTGGGAAACAACGGATCTCTACAGCGTGTACATTGCATGCGATAATCCGACACAGTGTTTTGATGGAGTCAACGTACATACACGAGATTATAGTTTGAAGACTCGACAAGAATAGGCACTACTTTCTCTGCTACGTTCTCCGTACTGTGTGTGTCCATGAAGTCCTCCAAAGGTATCCATGAAAGAATTTCGGTGTTCCTTGGTCAGTGTGGAAGACTTCATTGAACAGTATTTGGACGTTTTTCATGTTCAACATTTGAATTATCTTAATGCTATCAAGGGGAATTCGAAGGAAATCAACTGTGACATTCAAACAAATACTACTTCAAAAATCTTTCAAAAAAAGTAAAAATTCCATGTTCTCACATGTTTTGTTAGACTACAATGAATTTCTCATACTGTACTGGTATATACATGTATTTTACTAATGAGAATGCATGTACGGATTATCCCGGGGATACACGTTCATCTTAATCAAAATATTCGTCGTGTTAACTATGCACGTGTATTGTACGAGGTTACTCGTACAATACACGTGCATAGTTAACACGACGAATATTTTGATTATGATGAACGTGTATCCCCGGGATAATCTGAAACTATGGTATGATTAAGGTAGCACATACGAGTACATTTCATAATTCAAATGCACCAATTATGAGAAAAAAAAGAAAACCACGTATGGCCGACATGTTTCATTTACTCTTCAGTAAACATCATCAGGGCAGAAATTTAAAGCTATGTACAATCGGATTGAAATACTAAAATGACAGCAAGATAAAAATCAATAGATACATCAAGAGCAGTGATTGGCTGCCTATGTAGCAAAGATTCGTAATGCGATCGAGGTTGCATGTTCATTCAATATCGTCTGTTTGTTCGCTTTGATGGCCAAAGTTTCAGCAATTTTAGTATAGACAGTGCGACACAAAATTGAAAAATTAGCAGATGAAGCGGCGTGCACATGCTTAGTGATTTCAGTAAGGGTCGGACTACCGCTGATATGTTCACGAATGCGAGTGGACAAGTGCCTCCGCGTCTCGCCAATGTAACAGCAACTGCACTGCTCACATTGGAATTTATAGATAATGTTAGAGGAGAGACCCCTTGGCACCTTGTCCTTATTCGGGAAAATATCGCTAGTCTTCATGGTTTTATAAACAGGCAAGAGACGATATACGGTGGGGAGAATGTTGTTTATAGCTCGAACAGATTTAATAGTTTGATCCTCTTTGGATTTCAGATAAGGCAATTTCAAGAGAACGTAATTACGCTCAGGTTTGTCACTACGAGGATTCAAAACTTTGTTCTCAATTTCATTTTTGATTTTAGTAATGAAATGGTCATTGTAACCATTTTGTCTAAATATACTTTTGATTTGGATGAAAGATTTTTCAAAGTTCTCAGTCGTAGAATTCAGTTTTTTAGCTCTAAAAATCAACGATCTGATCGCAGATTTTTTGTAATTGTTCGGCGCATGGGCTTGGTTAGGAATATAACGACCGGTGTTCGTAGACTTCAACTTCCACTGAAATTCAACGATAGCGTTTGAATTATCGACAGAAACATCAAGAAAATCAAGCTTGTTATTTTTCTGAACTTCGAGTGTAAACTGGATATTTTCATGAACTGAATTTAAGGCGTTGAGAAATTTGGACGCATCATCTTCATTATTAACTACGGCAAAAATATCATCCACATAACGTTTATAATACTTAGGAAAGTAGGTCAAACGACTTTCAATGATGTTCATGGCGAAGGATGCAAGAGTTGGGCCAAGACACGAACCCATCGCGACGCCATCAATTTGAGTATACAAATTACCGTTAAATTGAAACAGCATATTTTTACATGCCAAATTTAGGAGACACACCAGCGTATCTTTATCAACCTCAAAATTTTCAAAATCTATAAGGTTGCAGATGTGATCTATAGTGTCTTGTAAGGGAACGTTCGAAAACAGACTAATGACGTCATAAGAAACCATACAGTCATTCTCAAAATTTCTCGACTTGATCGATTCAACAAATTGGAAAGAATCTTTCAATTCAAGATCTCTGGGAATGTGAGGCTTCAACAACTCATTCAGACATTTGCTCAAATTCGTCGTATAAGCATTTGGCATGCTAAGAATCGGTCGATATGGAGGATTATCTTGTGACTTATGCAATTTAGGAAGGCCATAGAGCCTCGCTGGCTGAGAACCTGTACTGCGCATTTTGGAGTACAAACATTTAGAAATTTTGTGATCGTTGTGTAATTTTAGAAGTTGTCGATTAAGACGATTTTCTGTCACAATAAACGGATCTTTATGAGCACGAGTAGAGGGTTTAAATTTTGAAAATTTATTTACGTCATTGAGAATAGAGTTCATTTTCGTCTCATAGTCAGAACGATTAGCAACGCAAACGCCATTACCTTTGTCAAATTTCGTTATGTAAATGTTTTTGTTTTTAGCTAACATTTTCAGGGTTTTGAACTGATCCCGAAGAACTTTAGGAGCAAACGTTTTATCACGGATATACGAAATGCCTAAAGATTTCAACTTAGTGCGCACAAAATCCGTGTCATTCTCACTGATATCAGAAGACTGACAAATTTTCAAAAGTTGAGAAAAAGTAGCTTCAATTTCAGTTTTGACTTCAAGATCATTAATCTTTGACATAGGCCAACTCATCGACAAACCCAGACTGAGGGCATCTAATTCTCTCTCAGAAAGACTGAAGTCTGAAATGTTTATGACAGAAGGTCTTACCGACTGCTGAGGTGAAGTTTCATCACAATTGATCTTCCTGTTACAGAGTCTCATTAATTTGGACTCATGCCGTTGGCGTATCTGATCCAGTTCGTGAGCACATTGATGTTCGATTATAGGTTTGAAGATATTCCATTCATCCGAAGATAATTGTACTTTCAGATTCTCAAATTCCGCCTTGAGCTGAGAATTTTCCTTGTGGGCAACCTTCAGCTCTTTTTTTAAAACGGTGATCTGGGCTTCATGGAACATACGAGTACATATTGTATTGACGTACATTACTTTATAATACTAAATACACTGCATCAGCAAAAACTCACTGATCCGACACCCTCGATAATCCGACATCATTTTGAGCACGGCGTGTGTCGAACTATCGAGGGCTGACTGTACTATGTTGACGTAGGAGATGAAGCCATCTGATTGGATTACGCAGATTCTTCAACTGATGACTTGTGTCATACTGTCGCTCATCGATAGCTCAGTTGGTAGAGCGTTGGCCTAGAATGGCAGAGGTCGGTTCAAATCCGCCAAGACGTGCAGCTATTTTCCGTCTGTGAAATTTCAAAACTTGCTGACAGCCGGTATCGAACCCAAGACTTCATACATCTCCTGTCAACTGTATAGACGCTTGAACAACTGAAGGAGACTGCCTCCTAGACGGCAGGATTGAATGCATTTGTCTTCTCGACATACTCTCTTGTAGCTGGATCAGTCATTCACTATTTATCTTTTTGTTGACTGTGATTTCATAAAAGAGTTTCAAAGAACTGGCTGACAGTTTGATAGTCTCGGATTTATTGTCCTCATGTTTTGGTAGGTAGATTATCAGCTGAATTGAGTCGCTCTTTGAATGAAGGAATGTAATATTCTAAGCTTGGAATTTTCTACAGCTTTGACGCCTTCATCCTTCCGCCTTGTTCCCTGTGGGCTATTTAAACCCAAAACATAGGACGCCATAAAATTCCGTCGCTCAACGAAAGTCAAAGTCAGGCTAGATCGTTTTATAATTCTTTGTCGGATCATTCTGCCTTCTAATTTCTATGGAATTGGAATTTCGCTGAATTGGATGATTGGTGTAGGATGCAGTTTATCAAATTTTATAAGGACAGAAAAAACGCACCGCCCTTAACATAATCCCGATCAGATATTCTCTCGTCCGAATTGTTTAGACATACATCCCCATGGAGGAAGCTGTGGGGAAATTAGACGATCGGTTCGCCATTTCTGACTTTTGTTTTATAATCTTTCTATCACAAGCCTTGCATTGAATGTCAACTAATATATTGCTATGAAGAGCCTCTAACAAGCTGTTTTTTTGCTAATGACAGATTCCTATCAGGTAACCATAGCGCGCTGATGGAACGTCATTGGATTTGAGTCACTTGGATAATGGAGTCGCCTTAAACCTTCAGATAGGGCGTTATGAAAAAGTCGACGGGTTATTTTTGGAAGACATCTCGTGGGCATTGATTGCCATTGAGTTGCCAGCGATTAGGTTGAGGTTAAGAAGCAGGAAGATTCCTGATTAATGGATTGACATAGTAAACCCTCAATTCTCTACGGGGCGATTGTTTTCGTTTTTATGAAGAAGGCAAAGAGATTGGATTGACGTAATAAGATCCATCATAATTTGATTTATATGATTTGAATGGAATTATTATCAGGTTTCTTTCAAGCAATTTGTTTTGACATATGAATGTGTTGTTTTGGTCGTGTAGGGTTGATATCAGTCATCTACTACAAAATAATTTTGTTTTCTACTCAGTCAGCCTAAAAATAATTGGCGTGCATGAAAACACAAGATTTGTCCATTCACATGCTCATGGTGTTACTTAATAACGATTTGTAGCTGTCTCATTCAAGCACTTGTTAATTCAGCTGGCCCCTCTCCTTTTATCGGTTGCACTATCTATCTCCCTCACTCACTCTCCGGAGCAACAACTGATTACTTTTTTATTCACTCAAATTCTTCCTGACTATACCACTCCAGTGATCCCTCACTTACTCTATCAAAGACTCACTCATGTGATCCCTCACTTACTCTATCAAAGACTCACTCATGTGATCCCTCACTTACTCTATCAAAGACTCACTCAAGTGATCCCTCACTTACTCTATCACAGACTCACTCAAGCGATCCCTCACTCACTCTATCACAGACTCACTCAAGCGATCCCTCACTTACTCTATCACAGACTCACTCGAGTGATCCCTCACTTACTCTATCACAGACTCACTCGAGCGATCCCTCACTTACTCTATCACAGACTCACTCGAGCGATCCCTCACTTACTCTATCACAGACTCACTCGAGCGATCCCTCACTTACTCTATCACAGACTCACTCGAGCGATCCCTCACTTACTCTATCACAGACTCACTCGAGCGATCCCTCACTCACTCTATCACAGACTCACTCGAGCGATCCCTCACTTACTCTATCACAGACTCACTCGAGCGATCCCTCACTTACTCTATCACAGACTCACTCGAGCGATCCCTCACTTACTCTATCACAGACTCACTCGAGCGATCCCTCACTTACTCTATCACAGACTCACTCGAGCGATCCCTCACTTACTCTATCACAGACTCACTCGAGCGATCCCTCACTAACTCTGCCGCAGATTCACTCGAGCGATCCCTCACTTACTCTATCACAGACTCACTCGAGCGATCCCTCACTTACTATATCACAGACTCACTCGAGCGATCCCTCACTTACTCTATCACAGACTCACTCAGGTGATCCCTCACTTACTCTATCACAGACTCACTCGAGCGATCCCTCACTAACTCTGCCGCAGATTCACTCGAGCGATCCCTCACTTACTCTATCACAGACTCACTCGAGCGATCCCTCACTAACTCTGCCGCAGATTCACTCGAGCGATCCCTCACTTACTCTATCACAGACTCACTCGAGCGATCCCTCACTTACTCTATCACAGACTCACTCGAGCGATCCCTCACTAACTCTGCCGCAGATTCACTCGAGCGATCCCTCACTTACTCTATCACAGACTCACTCGAGCGATCCCTCACTTACTCTATCACAGACTCACTCAAGTGATCCCTCACTTACTCTATCACTTAATTGTAGTCGCTCTATTCCTCATTGAATATATTGCTTACTCGCTCGCCGCATGTTATCAAACTTCATGTTCTAATCATGTATTTTATCACTCAACTCACTCCTATACAATATAAAGGTATCCACAGATCCTCCAGGTTGTATTTGAACTCTTGTCTTTGTACACCCTCTCGGAATTTCCAACAAATATGACTATCATAGTTTCGCATCTCAGTATTCATCTTTTTGTTTCAAAGTTCTCTCTACACGATTTTGCTGAGGAGGATGCTTATAAAAAAGAACTGCATAGATCATCTCAATGTTATTCATTATTGATAATAGCGTAAGTCTGAAATTCTATCCTCCAGGCGTTGTGAGGTTTTGTCCGATGACTGTATCCACTCTGCACACATGGGACGAATGTTTCCGATGAGAAGTTAAACTTTCAAAAGCAACTGAGGAATTTTTTTGGTAAATTATTTGTTCAACTTTGTTCTGAATTTGAGCCGATTATTGGTTTTACGGCGAATACTTGATGATTTGAAGAACCGACTACCGACGCATGCCTTTACAACTGCTTCTATTGACTTTAGTTTTTCAGCGACCATTGTTCAATAATTCATTGGAATATTTCATCATTGCATTTGTTCAACTGCTTCATGATAGGAATTTTCCATTTCGCTGATAAAGATTAATAGCAAGTGACGATGCATTAAAGTAATTCTTAGACTCTTTCCGGTAGCTGAGTCGACCGTTTTGATTCCTATTTTGTGAATGAAATGTTGCTGTAAACGAGTAACGTAGAAGCCAGTTTGTCGCTGTTCGAAATATTATCAGGGAAGATTTTCATTGATATAATGAGATGAAAGCGACGTCTTATCAAGCTATCATCAAATAGTCCTTGAGATTTATTAATGAATTTAAAAAATGTCGCATTTGTACGGGACCCCTCCGTCTAGGTTTGAGCGTTCAGAAAAGGACCGAAGCGCTTCCAGACGAGTGCTTGCTGATGACTGGCCATTCATCTAATGGCTTTTAGTATTTCTTTTGAATATTTACTACAGAATAGTAGTTTGGTTGTTGTTCACCATACTGTTCTCAAATGCCATTCTATTCACAGGCTTGTCATTGTGTTGTCAACTATCCCCGTGTACACAGGCCTTAAGTGTCTATTGATGCTCTTTATAAATCGAGCCTGATGACTGAACCAACGGATTGCTTGTTAAAGGGTCATGTGCTTATCACGAGAAGGGTCCACAGTCCAACCTAAGAGGATCAATTATGATCGATTGGGAGGTCATTCTTCAGATGCTGTCCAGCCACAATGGCGTAGACTTGCCGCCACCTGTTATGAAGAATTATATTGGAAACGGATCATGGCCAACGGGATGTCCTCCCGCAGATCGCTGCCTCCATGTCATAGATTTGAAAAGTATATCTATAAAGGACTCAAAATTCAAAATCGTATTTAAAACGGATGAGATTGAGCCCAGATATCTGCGCTTCATATAAAAGGTTAAACAGACTAGGGAAGGTCCTCTTACAGGTCGTAGCCATCATAGCCATAATTTTACAATGATAATCAAAATAGGAATGTCAAAAACGCATTGATACCTCATAAACAATCACTGTAAAAGAAATACGCATGTTTAATAACGCTAGCCTGAATTCAAATGAAAATAATGAACCATTTACAAATAACTGTTTATTGAGAGGTGGTTCTTTGCGTGATGGAATGATTGTTTCAAACATCTTGAACTCCATTCTAGTCCCCCCACCGCCAGCACCATAACACTTCTTGCTTTACGGATATCGCAAAAATCGAATGGTATCATAGCTCTAAGAATATAGATATAGAAGAATAAAATTCTACACGAATGCTCCAAGATTATAGAGTATCATAGATGTTGCGAAACTTATGCTGACGACAGTGATGACTCATATGTGACGTCACAAACTGCTCACGCATTTCCAAAGGGAAACTTGATGCGCGAGTATTTATTACAACTGTCGTTACCAGAGCTGGAAAAATTCCACTGAAATTTTTTAATTCCAATTCCAATTCCAGAGCAGAAATTTCAATTCCAATTCCATAATGAGATTCAATTCCGATAATTGCATGACGCGTATATGTTAATGTATCTAAAGTTTCCTCGCTTCAATCTAACCCATGTGCCCGTATTCTATCCTCGTTATTCCTGTGTGCCGTTCCCTGCGTCGTTCCTATGTGCATTCTCATGTTCATAGTTCGTATTTCTTGTGTACATGTACATGTATATATGTAGCCGGTCAGCCTACGTCATTTTCGTTTCGTAAACGAGATATTCAACATCTTGTGAAAAAGAGAAAAGAAAATTAACGGTCAGCAAAGAATCAAACGCTAAGAGAGAGAGAGAGAGAGCACAGAAATTAACAGTACCATAGAAAGTCCTAGAATGGAAATTGCATGAAAATTATGGCACACGCCGGGGGAACTAGGTTGGGGCAAAACGCAAATTGTGCGAGCTGGTTTCCATGTTTTCTTATTTGTATTTATCTTTATCAAGACAAATTGAGATCTGGATTGCTGCCCCTTGTCCAAAGATCATGTACACAAAAGCAATAGTGAATTTACAAAATACTGCGGCGACAGGATGACAAAGAAAGAAATCCTTTAAAACGTTCTGTGCGTTCATCATTTTGAAATATCGCTCCTATAATCTATCAAGAGTAATATCAGTCACATATGCAACTTGCAATGTCGATTTACAGAACATACATTGCTCCAGCTTGAAATCAGAGGTCAAGAAATCTCAGAGTATTCATTTTACTTGAAAGGGCTCCCCTGTTCACTATATTTGAACAATTTTCAAAATCTTTACATGCTTTCGAATATCAGCTTCCAAAATATCATCACACTATATCACATGTGTCATTTAATGATTAATTGAAAAGTTCCAGCGACTATTCACTTATCTGAGAAATTATTGTCGGTGAAGAAACTTTCAATGTGTTTATTCGACAAAAGCGCTAGGTTTCTTAACCGCTTGACCGAGAAATCATCCTATAATTAGATTTTTTTCTATTGAATTCATGAGATATTCTTACAACCAGTGCACCACCCACTTTCAATTATGACTTTGTGGACCAATTTTTAATTCGAATTTTGAAAAATAGTTGTTAATGACTACTTCAAATCGACACAATATACCAACCCAGGGAATAGTAGGCTATACCACATGAAACAATGCCACCATCTTACTTAATATTATCTTCATAAAAATCCTGCATTAATTTGCTGCCAACAACTTCCACAACCAACTTGGCAAATAGTTTGACTATGATACAATGTTTTAGATCGAATCTGATCTACAAACCATAGATTTTTCCATGTGCCATCATTGTACATAGGCAAGATATCAAACTTCCATTCTAGTGTACTATTATCTACTTCTAAGAGAGAGAGAGAGATGCGAATAAATCTATTAATAAACTGACAGAAGAAAGAAATTCAATGTGCGAATAACGTGATTGTTGATGAAAGAAAAAACGACGATAAAAATGACATCATGAAAACTGATTAATGGTCCATGTTAAAAAGGGAGATTACAAATTCCGTGATAAGAACGAAATGGGGTCGGGTCGAAAGCTAACGAGCAGAGATTAAAGGAAAATCTTTCGATTTTCAAAAGAAAGTGGATTTATCGTCAAGTGTCAAAAATTTGCATAAATTAGAGACGATGAGAAATTGAAACAACAACACATACGACATCTTCAGTAGCTGCTCGAAGAACTCCGTGCTCTCGCGGTGTAACTTGACTACAGAAGTAACAACTACAACTGCCTACCAGCGAACAACAACACATGCGGCAAAACATCAGCGAGCGCGATTGAAGATTGACGGCATAAGTGACACTGATATTCATGATATTTATGATATTATTTTGGTATAAGTGAGTCCGATCGAATTGAAGTGAATTCAACATTAAGAAGTGAACTGCAAGTTTAAAGTTTTTCTTTTATCGTTGAGTATCGTATTTGTATAATTATAGTCTTGAAAATTAATATTGTCAGTTGATGTGATTGGAAGTTGAATAATATTTCATGCCATTGCCATTTTAATTGAATCATTAATTATTAGAATAATTTGTTGACACTGTCTATATTGTGATTTGAACTGACAGGCTGCCCTTTAATGCAGGGTTAATTTTCCTCCTTCCAAACCGATTGTTTTTCGTGTGTACAACAATTAAGTTCATCTCCAATTTTTGTGCTTATCCAATCAATAACTAAATTCAACAATCGCGTTATTTTGATTAATTATCTTGCTTGATAAATAACTAAATAACAGATTGAACAAAGATGATTGTCTTTTCATTGTTTGCTTAATTGCTGAATTAACATTGTCCGGGGCAGTAGGCCCATCAAAGTCACAATTAGCACCCTTTATTCAACAATAGAATAAAACTAGCTCTGTAGATCTATCAGTTAACACAACGGCCGAATACTGTGATTTCAATTTTTGTACAAATAGATTTATCACAGGTCTATCAAAAAAGTGGAATTGAGGTTTATCAAGGTCAATTCCAATTCCAATTCCAGTAGATTTAAATATCGTCAATTCCAATTCCGACGAAAAATGGAATTAATTCCGGGTCGGAATTAATTCCAATTCCCACTTTTCCAACTCTGGTCATTACAATGATTTGCCTTGCATATTGGGGTTTCGATTTCGATAGACCATGTGCTTCGACACCTGCAGAATAAACGCATCATGAAATGTATGCAAATAGGAACTGAAGTTTTGGCCATCTGATGGTCCTGAAACTCTCACCTGATAGGTGAGAACTGCTTGTGGCACTGGCGGGGGAGGAGGAAACTAGAAAAGCGACGATCTTAAAAATACGAGTATATTCAACGTTAGGAGGATCTAAAATGTTCAAAAGGGCAATCATAGGAGGAGTCTGTAATCATAAATAGCTGAGACTCAGCAAATCGTTTTTCCTACATGGGAAATAAAAAGATTATTTGACCATTAAGAAGCGCATCTTTGTATCTTGAAGGGTTTTTTACGAATACAAAAACCACGAATTACATTGAAGTCACGTTTTCAAAGACATTGTATTTGACTACTGTGAACTTGATTCACCAAGGCAGTGATTGCTGGAAGGAAAATTGGCCAGTGTATCTCAATATTCAATAACTTTGGAAGACCTCGAACAGAGCAGAAAACCGGGTTTGTAGCTAATAATTAACAAGAAAGTCAGTATTCAAAGGTTATTTGAGTTTAATTGAGTTCAAATTCCGGGATATTTTGAGTTTTCATGTTTTCGAAACGAAATCGCGGAATTGTCATATAGCTCTGGGATTGTGATTCTTAGTTTTCTTTCTTCGAGACTTCAACTAGCGACGACCGTCGATGTTCTTAAATTTACTTAGACGGATAGGCTTGTAATCAGCTCGTCTCTCATGCACTTGATATGAATGCCTTGCTAGAATCAATCAGTGAAAATTTCTAATTTCATTGAACTTCTCTGCAGTTCATGTTTTTTCGATAAAATCCAATTACAGTGTTATGCACTAAATTGGTTTGAAAAGTATCTGCATCGGAATCATCGTCTGCTCGTCAACCACGGCATTTGTTCATCATTATCAGTGACCGATTCACCCTTGACTGTGTGTTGATGGCGCGGTTGTGGTCATCTGAAGGCAGGAGCGGAAGTTCGGAGATTAGAGCTTTAGGGAATCCTCTCCGGGACTTGTAATGCCTCGTTGATCTTCTTTTCTCTTTACATTCCGCTTTTATGTCGTTTCAATGAATTTCGTTGCCAAAAACCACCTCGGATAGCATCGTGTTGATCCTTCATGTGTTGCTAGACCATTTCTGTTCCATTTCCTGCTTCTAGCGGTCGAATGACATGGTATCAGTGACTAGAGGAGAAAGACTGCGCTCTCTGTTTCATCCTCATAATCCTCAGGTTGATATCCATGTGTCACTTGATGCTTTCGCTGCCGTTCGAATAAGTCTGATCGGAGAGAGTAGAGCCCCAAGAGATTAATACCGGCTCATGTTAGATAGACCGATACAGAGTGACAGAGCTACCGCGCTTGTTCATGAAGGAGGGATCTGTGTCCATGGAATCTCCCATGAGTCAATGATAGCTGAGTTGTCAGACGGAAGTTCAGTTTTGTTTGAATTGCTTTTCAGAACGCAAACGGTCTGTATGAGCAGTAATGTTCGACCCATAGAACTCCGATTTTTCGCCTTGTCTAAGTTAGTGAGACTAGAATAATGGTTCAACATCACTATTTCCCCTTACTGGGGGCTTAGACAGTGCTGACATAGTCAGCCTTTAATCTGGAGCGCTGAGATCTTTCAGTTCGGATGCCCTCCCTGAGGACTTCCAATGACACTTTCGGGGCTCGACCTCTGGACCGAAAGATCGCTAGGCCAAGAACTTAACCACTGTGCCACGGAGACCACAAAGGACTAGAATGGAAAGTAGCTGTTTGTTGGAGGCAATTTCAGCCGCTCGACTATGCGCCGATTGTTAGATCTTAAGAAGAATGAAATTTCTAAAACATGCAGCAGTTATGCTCGTAGATCCTTGCCGCAATGCGCTTTATTGTAAACTATTTTACAAAATGCTTTTATATATAAAGAGAAATGATAATAATCGTGAATATCTGAAAAGTATACTGATTTGCTGCCGGTAGCTTTCTAATGTCAACCACTGGAAGCCGCCATGATTTGGGTGCCATTGTCATGACAACGCATGTCCACGACTTTCGATTGTTTTCAATGTCCATGGTTGTTGCAGTCCTTCATTATTATATAGTGTTGGATTTCTATGGTTCGATCATTACTAGATTGTTTCATAAAAAATGGATCACCCTTAAACATCGCCTTAACTTCAACTTTGTCTAACTCCGCCAAACTTGAACGAATTTCTCTGAAATTTGGAAGATATGTCAGTTGTGCTTACTAATATCATTGTTGGAAATTTCAAGCATGAATATTGAGTTGTTTTCCTGTTATAGATAAAAAAGTAGTAGATAATTTGATCTTCATTTAGCAATGTTACACAAAATCATACCTCACTCTTATAAAATTACATTTGTTTCCTTTGTTATGTAGTATGTTGTTCTACAAGCCAAAAGCTATCAAGCAAAACAAAAATTAAGAAAATCGGTCAATCATAGCGAGTATAGCACCATTATTCATCAACAATAATGTAACTGCTACATGTGATTAACTGGACTTCATGTTCCATAGCTTCCTGACTTCGTTGCGGTGGTGTTGGCCTTACTGCCTTACTGCTTATTGCTTCCAGCTAGAAATCTATCTCTTACCGGTTGAAAACAATACAAAGCACAAATGAACAATAACGAGATCGCATTCACAAAAGGCAAAGTGTCAGCCTTACTAGAACTAGGGTTTTCTTTGCGAGCTACAAGCAAGCGACTAAATGTCCCTTACACAAATGTGCATCGACTGCATAATGATGATTTTCGACTCTGTCGTAAAGAGGGCTCTGGCCGTCCACGCAAAACATCCAAACGTAGAGACCGCTTAATTTTGAGATTTGTTAAAGTTGATCCAAGTCTCTCGTTAACTGAGATGGCTGCACTAGACTCGTCTATTTCTAAGTCCACTATTCGTAGAAGACTTATTGAGTCGAATTTCAAGAGCTGTAAGAGGCCCTCTCAGATCGAATTATCAGATCAGCATACAAAAAGACGTCTCAGATGGGCAATGAGTCATTGTCACTGGCAAAATCAATGGGATCGGGTTGTCTGGTCTGATGAGGTATCAGTCCGTCTGAAGGATAGTGATGGTCGATTGAGATTATGGATAAAATCTGATCATGAAATTCCGAGACATTTACATCGTCCCCGGGTACAAGGTGGTGCGACTCGACTGATTTGGGCTGGCATTTGGACCAATGGCCGCTCTGAACTTCACATACAGCAAGGAACCATGAATTCTGAACGCTATGTGAATGTTTTACGAATGAACATTGGCCAAATGACAGATCAACTGACAGATCCATGTAATGATGTAATAATCCATGACAGATCTGTCCATCGTCTGAATGACAGATCCATCGACTTGGTTATTTATGGATGATAATACTACGTGTCACAGGAGTAGTAGAGTCAACTTATGCAAGTCTCAATTAGGGCTTAGGACATTATCTTGGCCAGCTCGTTCTCCTGATCTGAATCCCATAGAAAATGTATGGAGTATTCTAAAACGTAACGTTCGTCGTTCACTGCTACCTACAGATGGCGTATCACAACTTACGTCACTGTTAAAAAGAGAGTGGAGAAAGTTAGATCAGTCAAAAATCAACGATATCATCGAATCAATGCCTAGAGGAATTGGTAATGTCATTGACAATAAGGGTAAGGTCACAAAATATTAGCTTCTTAAGAACCGTTACTGTATCATAGCTTATCAGATTATATAAGGACATTTAAATATATTAGGGACATGAAATAACATGAAAAATGCTTTCTGTATCATACTTATGTTTTATTTAGTCAAATTTTAGGATGATCCACTTTTTATGAAACGGACTGTATGTGTAGAGCAGCAATCAGGTTGCTAGTGTGGGTGTTTTGTGGAAATTCTTCTTATTGTGATCAATTCATGTCTTGGCGTCGAACATATTTGAAAGTGGGACCATGATGCGAAGGTTTAACAAATTTCCAAGAAATGTCTGCAATTGAAGCAGTATGCGTGACACAGCCGTAATACGATGCAGTAAACGTGTGAATGGAATGTGTTATGGACATTAGGATTACATGTGCCCTATTTCGCACATCAAAGCAGCTTTTGCAGTATCCAAAATTTCATTCTTTGATCAATTGGCTCTTCAATTTTAGAGAAATTATGTTAGATGCAGGAATAGAAAAACGATCAGACAAGATTGCTTTGAAACAGTCTAAAAATGTGGATTTTAAGGACCAGTCCACATTATGGTTCGTAGTCCGCGGTATACAACGACGTGGCAACATTCAGATAATGCAGACCCTTCGTTTAGATGTTCTATATTGATCTAGTTAGATTTGCATCATTCTAGGAAAGTTTGCCAGTTTCAATGCTGCAGCGATTCCTGTACTATATACAGCGGATGCCAGTTACGGTAACGATTCTTACACAGGACAAACCTCGCGTCCCTTTCACATTCGCTTCAAAGAGCATGAAAATGGCTTGAAGCTATCGAACAACGTCAGTGCATTGACAGAACATACGAATAAAGATCACAAGCGTGAAATGACTACTGCGGACTTTGATATTAAAATACTTGAAATGCTAAATTCACCAATAGCGACACGTCTAAATGAAGCCGACTTTATCAGAAAGTACAAACCTTTGTGCTAAATCACAAAAACGAGCTAATCGATTGTGAGATACTCGGTCCTGAGACCACAGTACATGAACCACTTGTTCAATTAGCTACTTCATCTTGAACGTAGGCCTTCTATATAAATATAGAACTATATATATCATTCGCAATAAAACTAAAAGTACTTCCAGTTATCAAAAAGAATGCCAGTTTACCAGTTGATATTTAACAAAATACAGGGTGACTCAAAAGTCTTAATCGGGTTTCAAATCAAGATTTCTCAGCATTAACACTACAAATTTAATGTTTTGCTTATACTGTAGAGGAAGAACCAGAATTTTAGTAGCAGTTCGAAATAGTGAAAAAATCAAGTTAAGGGTCCATCCAAGCTCACTCATATTATGGAGGTCAACCAATTGATCAGAAGTCATGAAGGACGTTTTTCACTTACAAATTTTTTCACACTGACTACAGCCAAAAATACTTTATCATGAAATCTGATTAATTGATTGTCCTACAAAATATTTACAAAACTCAATATACTGTAAGAAAATGTTCATCAAAGCTATCTTCTGAAAGCATATTCCGACTGGTGTTTAACAAATTTAGCGAAGCGGGTAGCATACTGTCCAAGATGCTGAGCGAAGTGGTCGCCCATCCCTTGCTGAGGGTGATGGCTTGCGTGTCAAGGAAGAGTTTGAGCAGAATCCATGACCATCGGTACGGGATGCAGCCAATGAGCTTGATATGCCAGGTGAGACTGTTCGACGTGCTTCGAAGCGAACAACTAGCATGAATTCATGTCATATTTCACACGTGCATGAACTGTTACCGGACTACTATGAACCAAGGCTTCAGTTTTGTGAAAAAATTAACCGGTTATGTGATGATCCCGGTTTCATCCATTAACTCTGTTTTTCTGACGAGGCAACCTTTCATTTGAATGGTAACATTGACAGTCACAACTGTGTGATTTTTGACTATGAAAATCCACATTTATGTAGGCTAGCGAGGTTCCTCTGAAGTCGAAGGGACTGGTGGTATGGGCGGCCATGTTTTTGCGACCCGATCATTGGACCTTACTTCTTTGAATCAAGTGACCAAAGACTTATCTTGAGGTGTAGAAGGATTTCTTTATTCCGGTACTGGTGATTAGGACGATTTTCGACGACGTTTTTTAACAAGATGGCGCTCCGCCTCATTGGGGTCTGAATGTTAGAGAATTTCTCAACATCCAATTCCTTAATTGGATGGATTGGACGAAACGGTTCCCTTCACTAACCAGCTAGAAGCCCAGATCTGACGCCTCCTGATTATTTTTTGAGGGGTCATATCAAGGAAGTGGTGTATAAGAATAGGCCAACCAACAACACAGAATTACGAGTGACGCTTGCTGAAGCATTTCAGTCAGCGAAAAAAAGTCACGATCAATAAGACTTTTGATAACTTTAAAAAGCGCGTCATTCCTTGTACCGAAGTTAACGGAGGTCACTTCCAGCACTTATTGTGAAAATGCAAGTCTTTCGAAAATTCTGGTTCTTCCTCTACAGTATAAACGAAAAATTAGGTTCTTAGTGTAAATACCTACTGAGAAATCACTATTTGAAACCCAATTAAGACTTTTGAGTCACCCTGTATATTTTATAATGTTATATATTAAATAATGTTGCAATGTTTAATAATGTTTGAATAATGTTATATTTTATATGTTATTAATAAATTATTAAAATAAATTTTTGGATTATATCATTAATTTTGATTTTTGGCATTTTGATTTTCGGTCTACTAAAAGGAGTTGACTATTTAGATTTTTGCCCTCACAAATGAGTTTTACGATGATGTTTGTGTAAATATAAACAATCAACATTCAATGAATAAATGATCATTGGCAATACAGTAGCGCACATTTTAATCAAATCATGTAATCAGACATTCTTCTTTCCTACAAAAGTGATGGCAGCAAACGGGAGGATCATGATTATAGGCTGTACTCGTTTCCTACACCATTTCTCTGCTAGCTAAATACTTCATTCTCATTTTTAAGCATCGGAAGTTTCCCATTCAAAATCAAAGTTTTCCTTTTCATCTTCCCTTATTGCTCAACGATGTCCGTTTTATACTAAGGTTTTTTGCCTACTTTTTGCATTTGTTGCAAATATTTGGTCATATCCGAGAATGTCCAACAAAATGTCAATGTTGATCATTCTTTGTCCTTTTTCATGTCTTGACAGAGTAGCGAACAACTTTTTGTTTGGCATTGACAAGAGACATCGCCGTGTTTCTCGCCAACTTCGTTGTCCAGTGCGAGACGTTTTGGAAGAACTGTCACTTCAGCTGTTAAAACTGAAGAATAGGATCGCGCTTCCCCTTGTAAATTATGCAGAGGATCATTGAAGGATGAACTACATGCCCCGTGCAGGACAAAGTCGACGGAAGAGAGTGTAGAGCTTCAAGTTACCGCATTCGCGCATACAAGTTAACTCTAAACACCTTTGTTTGCTTGTACTCAACATAAGAAGCAGGAATGCTTTTCAGCTGACACTATTACTTTTGGTAGAAGCAATAGGTCGTTCCCTATGAAAGGGGGCGGTATTATTCAAAAGACGAGCGTCTGAAGATCGATAATAGTGTTCCTTGAGATGCGAGACGCCGCTACTGCAAAGGCGACAATACAGAGGTTGAAAAGCTTTACAGCTAATCGTTGAATTGTTGCGACATATATTTATAATCAACAGTTGTTGAGTTGATATTTCGCTGGAGTTCGGTTGAGAATGTAAACAAATGGAGGGAGGAAAGAAAATTTGGCCAAGGTAAACAGAAAATAGCCTAGCGCTTTGAATATCGACAAGTCAACAGGATAAGATCTCAAATGCCGGCGGGGTAATAACATATTAGAATAAATTATAGAGAAATGTGAAAGAGAAGTTTACATGTGGATGATGTGAGAGTCACGTAGGAGATGTTGATTCGTCTTTGCATGAAAGATAGACATGATAAGAATTTTGTCTTCTATTTACTTTTCTCCTTAGAAGTATTTGTCTGTAAAGAATGGAAAACAGAACTGTCCTGAAACGTCTTTATTTCGCTTGGTACGAACCTTGGAGTAATGCATACAGCAGTGTTCCGCAAAGTCGGTTTTTCCGGTCGCATGCAGACGGCTGACGCATAATGTGTGGCCGATTGACTCGATGCAAAAATTTGGGTTTTGCGGCCGGAAGGGGGTCTGATTTATGAGTTGTCATTGCTTTCATTTTAATCAACCCAAGTTCAACTTTCCAAGTCGACTCGTCCACGGCTACACTTGTAAAAGATTCGGCGAATCACACACTGGCAGTGAAGAAGTTCACAAGTTATGTGTACACGCTATCGTCAACAACGACATCGACTCCACAAAATACAAATGTGATCGACCGATGTGGGCACGGGTTGTTAGAGCGCAGAGTAGGTCCCACTGTGAGTTTCACTGACTATCTTGTCTGCAGCTTTTTTTCGATTCGTTGCTTGACTAATGTACGATTCGAGATGCCTGCGAAACGAAGAAAGATTGAGGGTAAAAAATAGTCGATTTAACGTCGAATGGGAGGAGGAATTCTTCGTAATTGAAGATTACAAGTCATCTGTGCGTTTAATTTGTGACAGTCGCATGAAAGTGTTCAAAAAAGAATAATTTTTCTGATCGCTGCATATCAAAGCATGGGCCATATGCGACGAGAAGTACCCAAAATCATACAAAAATGTTAGCAATTACAAATAAAACAGCAGTTTTGATACTATTATGCATATATAGAGGATGATAATTCTAAAATGCGGCCGGAACGAAACATATTTACCTTAAATTGGCCGTGAAGTCTTTGAAGCTTGCCGAACCCTGGCACACAGCATCATCTTGTTTTCGTTCATATTTCATTCTTGGAATTCTTCAAGAACCAGCCTCTTATAACTCTATCATCAATAGTCATAACAATGATCAAATGCGTGTCGTTTGAATGAGTGAATGAATGAATGGTGGTTTAACGTCGCTACTCCCCGCTTCGTGGAGGCTTGGACGGTGCTGACATAGTCAGACTTCAATCTGGAGCGTTGAGATGCTCTAGTCCGGATGCCCTCCCTGACGACTTCCAATAACACTTTCGGGGCTCGAACTCTGCACTGAGAGATCGCTAGGCCAAGCACTTAACCACTGTGCCACGGCGACCATTGACGGTTCATTAACAGCAAATTTGATATAATTTGATGAAACTGTAATTAAAGTGACTCGGTCGCCATGAGGATAATTTCTTCACTTAAATTATCAACAGAAGGCAGTAGATGACTGAACTACTGATAAAGGACGGAAATTTCATTAAGTCAATACATAATTCGCAAAATTCTGATGTAACATAATATTAGATTAATTAGATAATATATTTTCCAATATTGTGTTCGAATCATAGTATTTGTGGATTCGTCAGCATTTATTTTCCGTTATTTCATTATTTATTGGCTCGTTTCTTTATGCCGTCGGGGTTATAGCATAGTAGAATAAATTACAGAAATGTGAAAGAGAAGTTCACATGTGGAAGATGCGAGAGTCACGTGGGAGATGTTGATTCGTATTTCCATGAAAGAGAAATTAAGCAGGAGGATTTTAAAGAAAATAAAAATAGTTGGTTGTCACCCAAGAATATCTGATAATCTCGTCTTGAGTTGTGCGCCTATGCGCCTGCTGGCATCAACTCTGGCGGACCTATAGAAGTGATAGCATAGCAATTGACAAAGAAATTACCCCCTTATCCACCGAGCTCATAGTCTTCAATAAATGCTATCAGAGTTTTCACTTCGCAAATCAAAACATCACTTCCTGTAGTTTTTATCGATACAGACGTCAAGCACCTCAAATGCAAGTGAAAATACCATTGAAACATTAGCTGAATAGATCATATATTGAAGTGTAGCACATCATTTTTCTTGAAAATACATGATTATTGTGTGATTCTTGTATTTGCTAGCGAAAAAGATGTCTTCCGATGGGTTCTTTTTCACCGAAATTTAACTGCCCATTATGTTGACACTTATGAACTACCTGCATTCAAATTAATATCAGAATTTTCACTTTTTCATCATTGTTTTGATAATTGTTATGTTATTCTTCAAAATGAGGAGTTTTGATCTGTTTAGAAATCGCACCGCAATTCTACAATCATAATTTTGTGATTTCACCGAGATTCTCGAGGGGACTCGACCTCACGACTTGGATCACTCAGGTGCTCATCAGCATCACAGACAAGACTGCTGCACCAGTGTTAGGTGCTGTCAAACCCCGCCGTTATTATCGTCATTAGATTGGCTACCGTTTTTCAATTACGATCGTGTAGGTTAATAACTCACACGTCCGCGGGTCATGAAGATGTGATTTAATCATTTCCTGAAAATGAGTCACAAGAGAAGAGGGTTTTGTTTAAACTAAGATTTATTCACAAGAATCGGGAGGGTTGAATGTCGGTCGGGATTTGTATCTCTACGGAAGCTTCATCCTTTGATTTATGATGCAATAAAGGGCATCTTCCATCCCTGCCAAGGATCTGTATGCCAAAAGGTTGAAGACTGTGGAAGAATTCCTTGTGATCGCAATTCGGCAGCTGAAGCAATAGAACTGCTATTGATCAAATTGGAGGGAATGACCGCTTCTCGGGTGGACACGAAGTTAATGTACTACAACAGAAGGCAAACACGTTCATCTCCTCACCATCGATTTGGTAATTTAGAAGAGTGGCTATTATTTTATTCATAGAGAATTGCGGAGACTTCAATTTGACAGAAATCTCATTTGATTCAGGTGGTCTACATGAGATATTACGGAGATTTTCTCCGTCGTTGTGATTATAGAGATTAATAATTGATTGTCATTCAATTGAAATTGGAAATATCAGAATTTAATGGATTAATATTTTATTATTTAACCGCAATTAAACAGTATTTCTAAAGTGTTATATGAGTTAGTCGTCGCGGAAAATAATGTAAAAGCGCATTCATAAACAATTGACTGATCGTTAGACTCATTCGGAATCAATGAATTGATGGCAGACGCATTCGGAATCAATGAATTGATGGCAGACTCATTCAGAAGCTATGAATTAATGCTAGACTGTTTCGGAATCAATGAATTGATGTTGGAATCATTCGGAATCAATTATTTGATGCTAGAATCATTCAGAATCAATGAATTGCTGTTAGACTCATTCAGAATCAATGAATTGATGCTAGAATCATTCAGAATCAATGAATTGCTGTTAGACTCATTCAGAATCAATGAATTGATGCTAGAATCATTCAGAATCAATTAATTGCTGTTAGACTCATTCGGAATCAATGAATCGATATTGAAATCATTTCGTAATCCATTTAAAATTGTCATTTTCGGTCTATGTTTGAAAAGCAAGTAACATTTCATAATCTTAAGCAGTGGTATTGATGAAATTGGAGGAAGTTAAAGTTTTTCACAGTGAACACAAACGTACTACAACAGATGGCAAGCACGTTTACCACTTCACTATCGATCTGATCATTAAGACGAGTGGCTATTATTTTATTCATAGTGAATGTTGATTTGAAAGAAATCTCATTTAACTCAGGTGCAGAGACATCAGCAGAGATTTTCTGCGTCGTTACGAAGCAAGCCTGGCTGAGCAGGTCTAGTTGTGAAGGGTAGAGAAGATAATGAGCTCAGTGGTCAATTTATCGGATAATTATCGGTTTAGGTCGACAGTGATTGACGGATGGCACATCGCCAGAAACTACGTCGTCCGTGCCAGTGGACACTTGGAATCGGAAATGTCCTTGTTGATCTGGATTTGGCTGGAGTGTGTAGAAAAACTGGCAGGAAAGTATTGGTGTGACTCATGAGATGCATGTTTGATCCAATTCGCTGTCATATCATCTTCACGCCATGATAATCGGTACTCGGAACAGGGAGGGAACCTCGCCGCCTCTTGACCTGATCCCGGAAGCAGTAAAACTCTTTTCTCATAACGTATCACTCCTTTCACAGTCACACCATCCGAGGAGCGGTACGGATAGATCTCAACGACGTAGATGGATGACTGATATCGGCATGGTGTCAGGGAGGTTTTCTCGCAAAGTTAAGGAGATGTCACAATTTTGAGAGATGTACAGTTAACACGCTAAGTCAGGTTTCTCAATGTTGTGAAATTAAATCATTTATATAATTCAGATTTTTGAAATTCAAAATTCAGATCTTTGAAGGAAAGAATTATTTCAAAATACGTCACGAGGGTTGTCAGGTGACGTGTTATTACTTGGCGCGTTTCGGATGCGCTTTTGTATATCATCAGTGACGATATGCAGTGGGAGACTTGGATTCATGAGAGTGACCACCTTTCATAGGGATATCTCAGCTCGCTTCGGACGGCCACACTTCGGTATGGAGGTGTAGGAAGTCCAGGGGTTAAGTCAGGCCTCCGGCGGAGATACCACCGCCCTCACCATGTCCAATAATGTGTTACTAACTCAAAGATGATAGAACCTTGTACTTTCCACAAAACTTAAAAATTAAGGTAATCCTTTATAAATGACGTACCCTTTTTATGATAAAAGTTAAAATGTCACTGTTCAGTTAATATCATCTGAGAATATCACTGATAGTTACTATATATACGAGTATATTTATACAGTAATTATATATTTATGATAATATTTATAATTATACAGGGTATATATTCCCTCAAATACCTTGGATGGTAATTTGCATGGTCCACCATTGCGTTTGAGAAGACTCAGGCACATTCAACATTGAATGAGTTGAAAGATGATTCCGTTTAAGATATACTCGTAGTAAGTATCGCAACAATAGTTTCATTGAATAAATAAAAGTCTCAACAAAGCCAAAGGAACGCATTCTCTTGTAATTTGTCCTTATCTTTTCTATAATATTTTTGATTTCTATATTTATCATTTCCATGCAACTGATAATTAATATGCTGTCAAGATGGATGGCGTTGTGGCGAATAAATCTAGCCATTTAAAAACAAATAACATTTTCACGATTTATCACGAATTTCTATAGTATGAATTCATCGCACATGATGTTCCTGAAGGTTCCTCTGGAGGAGCATCGAATTGAATAAATCAAGTGATGAAATCACTGCAAATTATTATCATTTTAATGTACTCATTCTATTCAAACAATAAGTTCACCAATTTGCAATGCGTACAACATATTAATTGACTGCGTTACCCGCTAGCTTTTATCATGGATTAAGGTTCCAAGAATTTATGTGAAGATTACGCCGGAGATCAAATAGTGCACGCTGATGTCGGCGTGTTGATGCGTGTTAGAAAGATCCGATGAGAGATGGGCCTGAATATCACTGTAGATTTTCCGTTAGAATTTCAAAACGACTAGCGGTAAAGTCGTTTGAAAGTAATCCACTGAACAAAGCTTTAACGAAGAGATAGTTATTCTCATGCCGCAAAACAGATTGAAATTATTTCATATAATCAGATGATGGCTTCGTTCAGTGCTGCGAGTTGATTTCTGTAATATATGTCGACATCAAAAACGTAGATATAAATCTTTTACAAATTGTTATCTCAGCCACCATATGAAGATTAGGGACGCCCTTAGTTCACCGGCAATTCTCATGTGTTTGTGGGAAAAACTTCTGGATGTAGTGGTACTTCTTCGTATCCGGTATCGAACCCCGGGCCTGTGGCTTTGAAATACCGTCACTTTTCCAGCTGTATCAGTCAACATCAACTACATTAACTTTGATTGATCTGCATGGCACAGTGACTAAGTGCTTAGCTTTGCGGTCTTCTGTCGTGAGGTCGAGCCCCGAGAATTTCATAGGAGGTGGTAGGAAAGTCTCAGTTGGTTAAGGACCGCGCTTTGGTAGGGAAGGTCCAGGGTTCGCGTCTGTCCGTCTCGGGAGGCACCACCGCTCTCACTAGAGGTTGCCAACCCTAACCGGGTGAGAGTTGCGAATATATGAAGGCTGTCCCACCCCTAACTTGTTAATATGGTCTCGTGACTTGGGTAGGTCAGGAATGAGCAAAATTAAATTAGAACCGGTAGAAAGGTCATCCGGACGTGAAGTCTGACTGCATTCCAGGAAAGCTTGAATACGTTAGAATTGTAGAAGCCTGCGTGTGGAGAAGAAATGGCGTTAAGGCTTCCTGAGTTTCTGCAATTCACCTAAACGTAGCATTGTTCATCATTACAATGATATCACCAGTTAAACATTTCATCACAGGATGTTCTCAAAAGAGGAAAAGCAGTAGGCTCTAAAATTTCCTACAATTTCCACAGGTGTTTGATGGCATCAAAGCTCTACTCAATTAAGAAACCTCGCTTAACGACAAACCAATGCATTGCACGAGTAGCATACACTATACAGAATGTCCTTTAGGGGTGCATTCATGTTTGCGAGACATGAGTGCCAAGTACGTCATCTGACTTAACTTCTGTTGCTCGACCTTAGGTAATAATTGCAAGACAATTTAGAAGAAAGAATGCTATTTAATCGGGTCATCGTTATGTATTAGAAATATAACAATCACATATTAGTCATTACGTCAATTCCTTTCTATCTGTAATTGCTTTGCAGTCAAATAATCTTCACATTTGGCAGCGTAACTGAACTAGTGCGGAAGAAAATTGCCGTGCAGCGATCATCAGTGATTGGATGACCTGTAAGGTGTTTTGGCATCGTCTGATAATTTGGAAATTGGAAGTAATTACCATTTACTATTGGAGATGAGGAAAAAGATGTCCTTCTAACAACTTCACCTCTTCCGATCAACTACGTCATCGACAGTTGCCTTTTGCATCCACTGGATTTTGGCACTGAGATATCTGCTTTAGCAGAGAAAGATTAATTAAAGAAGCACATGTTTGGCATAGACAGTCTCTTTGTGAAGTCAAATTTAGTTTATTACAAAACTGAACCATTTTTACATTGTATATTATAACTGTCTGTATATTATAACTTAAGATGATGATATTGCATAAAGTATTGTCACTTTCTGTGATATATAGCGAGAAAGTCACTGACACCTTCGAAGTTGGAATATATTTCTTCTAAAGTGGGTAGGGACTATTAATGAATTGGATCGGTGACCGGTTAGTCGATTTGAAATACAACCGGACAGAACCCATGCGCAGGTAGTTGATTTGAAATGCAGCTGAACCGGAGCCATGCCTGCAAAATGACCGGAACCGTGCTTTCAAAGTGACGGAACCGTGCTTTCAAAGTGACCGGAACCGTTTCTTTAAATTGACTGGAACCGTTTCTGTAAATCGACTGAAACCGCTTCTGTAAATTGACCGGAACCGTTTCTGTAAATTGACTGGAACCGTTTCTGTGAATTGACTGGAACCGTTTCTGTAAATTGACCGGAACCGTTTCTGTAAATTGACTGGAACCGTTTCTGTAAATTGACTGGAATCGTTTCTGTAAATTGACTGGAACTGTGCCTGCAAAAGTGACCAGAACCGTTTCTGTAAATTGACTGGAACCGTTTCTGTAAATTGACCGGAACCGTTTCTGTAAATTGAGTGGAACCGTTTCTGTAAATTGACTGGAATCGTTTCTGTAAATTGACTGGAACTGTGCCTGCAAGGTGACTGGAACCGTTTCTGTAAATTGACTGGAACTGTGCCTGCAAGGTGACTGGAACCGTTTCTGTAAATTGACTGGAACTGTGCCTGCAAAGTGACCAGAACCGTTTCTGTAAATTGACTGGAACCGTTTCTGTAAATTGACTGGAACTGTGCCTGCAAGGTGACTGGAACCGTTTCTGTAAATTGACTGGAACTGTGCCTGCAAGGTGACCGGAACCGTTTCTGTAAATTGACTGGAACCGTTTCTGTAAATTGACTGGAACTGTGCCTGCAAAGTGACCAGAACCGTTTCTGTAAATTGACTGGAACTGTGCCTGCAAGGTGACTGGAACCGTTTCTGTAAATTGACTGGAACTGTGCCTGCAAGGTGACTGGAACCGTTTCTGTAAATTGACTGGAACTGTGCCTGCATGGTGACCAGAACCGTTTCTGTAAATTGACTGGAACTGTGCCTGCAATGTGACTGGAACCGTTTCTGTAAATTGACTGGAACTGTGCCTGCAAGGTGACTGGAACTGTGCCTGCAAGGTGACCAGAACCGTTTCTGTAAATTGACTGGAACTGTGCCTGTAAATTGAGTGGAACTGTGCCTGCAATGTGACTGGAACCGTTTCTGTAAATTGACTGGAACTGTGCCTGCAAGGTGACTGGAACCGTTTCTGTAAATTGACTGGAACTGTGCCTGCAAGGTGACTGGAACCGTTTCTGTAAATTGACTGGAACTGTGCCTGCAAGGTGACTGGAACCGTTTCTGTAAATTGACTGGAACCGTTTCTGTAAATTGACTGGAACTGTGCCTGCAATGTGACTGGAACCGTTTCTGTAAATTGACTGGCGCTGTGCCTGCAAAGTGACTGGAACTGTGCCTGCAAAGTGACCAGAACCGTTTCTGTAAATTGACTGGAACTGTGCCTGCAAGGTGACTGGAACCGTTTCTGTAAATTGACTGGAACCGTTTCTGTAAATTGACTGGAATCGTTTCTGTAAATTGACTGGAACTGTGCCTGCAAGGTGACTGGAACCGTTTCTGTAAATTGACTGGAACCGTTTCTGTAAATTGACTGGAACCATTTCTGTAAATTGACTGGAACTGTGCCTGCAAGGTGACTCGAACCGTTTCTGTAAATTGACTGGAACCGTTTCTGTAAATTGACTGGAACTGTGCCTGCAAAGTGACCAGAACCGTTTCTGTAAATTGAGTGGAACTGTGCCTGCAATGTGACTGGAACCGTTTCTGTAAATTGACTGGAACCGTTTCTGTAAATTGAGTGGAACTGTGCCTGCAATGTGACTGGAACCGTTTCTGTAAATTGAGTGGAACTGTGCCTGCAAGGTGACTGGAACCGTTTCTGTAAATTGACTGGAACCGTTTCTGTAAATTGAGTGGAACTGTGCCTGCAATGTGACTGGAACCGTTTCTGTAAATTGACTGGAACTGTGCCTCCAAAGTGACTGGAACCGTTTCTGTAAATTGACTGGAACTGTGCCTGCAATGTGACTGGAACCGTTTCTGTAAATTGACTGGAACTGTGCCTGCAATGTGACTGGAACCGTTTCTGTAAATTGACTGGAACTGTGCCTGCAATGTGACTGGAACCGTTTCTGTAAATTGACTGGAACTGTGCCTGCAATGTGACTGGAACCGTTTCTGTAAATTGACTGAAACCGCTTCTGTAAATTGACTGGAACCGTTTCTGTAAATTGAGTGGAACTGTGCCTGCAAGGTGACTGGAACCGTTTCTGTAAATTGACTGGAACTGTGCCTGCAAAGTGACCAGAACCGTTTCTGTAAATTGACTGGAACTGTGCCTGCAAAGTGACCAGAACCGTTTCTGTAAATTGACTGGAACTGTGCCTGCAAAGTGACTGGAATCGTTTCTGTAAATTGACTGGAACTGTGCCTGCAAAGTGACCAGAACCGTTTCTGTAAATTGACTGGAACTGTGCCTGCAAGGTGACTGGAACCGTTTCTGTAAATTGACTGGAACCGTTTCTGTAAATTGACTGGAACCGTTTCTGTAAATTGACTGGAACTGTGCCTGCAATGTGACTGGAACCGTTTCTGTAAATTGACTGGAACTGTGCCTGCAATGTGACTGGAACCGTTTCTGTAAATTGACTGGAACTGTGCCTCCAAAGTGACTGGAACCGTTTCTGTAAATTGACTGGAACTGTGCCTGCAATGTGACTGGAACCGTTTCTGTAAATTGACTGGAACCGTTTCTGTAAATTGACTGGAACCGTTTCTGTAAATTGACTGGAACTGTGCCTGCAAGGTGACTGGAACCGTTTCTGTAAATTGACTGGAACTGTGCCTGCAAGGTGACCGGAACCGTTTCTGTAAATTGACTGGAACCGTTTCTGTAAATTGACTGGAACCGTTTCTGTAAATTGACTGGAACCGTTTCTGTAAATTGACTGGAACCGTTTCTGTAAATTGACCGGAACTGTGCCTGCAAAGTGACTGGAACTGTGCCTGCAAGGTGACCAGAACCGTTTCTGTAAATTGACTGGAACTGTGCCTGCAAAGTGACCAGAACCGTTTCTGTAAATTGACTGGAACCGTTTCTGTAAATTGACTGGAACTGTGCCTGCAATGTGACCGGAACCGTTTCTGTAAATTGACTGGAACTGTGCCTGCAAAGTGACCAGAACCGTTTCTGTAAATTGACTGGCGCTGTGCCTGCAAAGTGACCGGAACCGTTTCTTTAAATTCACTGGCGCTGTGCCTGCAAAGTGACTGGAACTGTGCCTGCAAAGTGACTGGAACTGTGCCTGCAAAGTGACTGGAACTGTGCCTCCAAAGTGACTGGAACTGTGCCTGCAAATTGACTGGAACTGTGCCTGCAAAGTGACTGGAACTTTGCCTGCAAAGTGACTGGAACTGTGCCTGCAAAGTGACTGGAACTGTGCCTGCAAAGTGACTGGAACTGTGCCTGCATAGTGACTGGAACTGTGCCTGCAAAAGTGACTGGAGTACCTGTTCGATCCCTAGTAAGGACTCTACCTTAGCTTTAAATGTCCTACGTCCTGTTGATTTCTACTTGAAGACATCAGTTGCATTACAGATTGATGTCAGACATAATATATTTCGAATATCAGTCCATTTAAAATGAATTGTGTAAACCTTTTTTTTTTACTTGTATCCATTTGATGCACAGTTACTCAACTGTCCACATATCAAACTAACTGCGCATGGTTTTGAGTGCACCATATCACCTGACACTAATTGGAATTCGTGAGAACTTGACCAGTTACAGTGTAGTTAAATATCTTGCGGAAATTGTGTTTATTTACACAGTTACCTCATTTTGAACTCTCATCTGATCAAAACGAAACATTCAAGTTCGACCGGTGCATTTCTAGTTTCCGAAAATGCTTCTGTCAGGGTAAATAAAAACTGTGTCAGGAAGAAATTAATATCATGTGCATTCATGCAGATTTCGATGTGATCGATGTAACAGGCCAAAACCTCATGTGAAGAGTACATTTTTGATTAACCCTGTTTCTAGGAAATTGTGCGCAGATACATCCGCAGTAGGCCTACAGCAAGACTTCTTGTCGACTTCTGGTTACTATCAATTGTGAAACTCTTGATCGAAGGACGCTGTTCTGCTCTATGACTGCTTTTCTACACAAAACAGTGTGATTTGATGAAATGACGGCATCTGACAGACACGTAAAGTTTCTTCACCTCATGGTCTGGGGTAAACTGTGTACAGATGGCATTTTGCATCACGAATTCTTCAGCTTGAACTCATAACAAGAAATGACAGTTTTTCATTCTAGCATGAAAAACTTGTCTTAAAGTTGTAATGGATTACATATTACAAAGGAAGAATGACACTGTTAGGAAGTTCGTTTTGCAGGCTTGTCGTTGGGATGAATTTCCAGCTCAATCCCAACCCAGTCCCAATGAGAATTTCCATTGGGATCCCAATAGATCCCAATCCCAGTAGAAATCCCAATAGCCTGCTTTAGAGCTAGAAACAAACGCAAGTTGACCCCAAGCTGCATCGGGGCCTACCGCTTAGGCCTATCATGTTTTACTTTTTGAATTGACGACGCCTACGGACGTAGGCCTAGGACTATACTGGTCTTAATAGTTATATGGGCTTTAATTGATTTTAAACAATTCTGTATAATAGGCCTATTGTATGCCTAAATTTTGCATCGATACTGCCTTCACCTAAGAGCTTGTAGGGGACTACGTGTATAGCTGATATATATGAACGAGCTACAAACACACTTAGGTATTAATCAAGCCTATATCGGATACACAGCAAAATGAAGTGCTCAGGACAGCCCGAAAACATTTGTAACGTACTGACTAATGTCAACGATTACATGCATATTTTGTTGGGAGAGGGCTTATTGGGATCTATTGGGATTTATTGGGATGAATTTTTGGTAGCCCAATCCCAATAGCTATTGGGATCCCAATCCCAAGGGCAAGCCTGTCGTTTTGTCATTGTTCCAACAAGGGTGAGTTGCAATTGCTGATGGGACGAGGAAATCTTCGGAGTTAATCTTCGAGAAATGAGCATTGGTCTTACTGGAAAAACCAATCGAAAGTAGCACACGATTCTCTCTTTGTTTTTCTCTCTTCTATTTCTTGATGGAAGTTGATCATCTTATCGAGAAACCGATCAGGAACTGGTATATCAAAAATCTGCAATTATTGCATGCCATGCCAAAAATAATGGCTCTAGTGGAAGAAATATAAATTATGTTGTTGGAAATTTTTTTGATGGTTGTTCTGATTGCTTCTGATTCCTGAATTTTGAATTCTCATTGTTCTGATTCGGCCCCAGAACCATTTCAATTCTAAAAAAATGTCTCTAGTTTTGGTGTTTCTCTCTTCATCAGAGAAAACATAGAAAATCTCAATTTTAAGAGATTACTTCTGTCTTCTTCCCGTTGGATTTGCATATGTCTGACAAAGAGAGGAACCGGTTAGAACTCGCCAGACGCCCAGATTCGTAGTAGCCATAAGGTGCATATTATTCTGTGAAAGTTATCCTCATTTTCGGTCTCGTTCCCTGGAGAAACTCGTGCCTGCCGGACTAAGTGTCACTAAATGAATGCAGTGAGCTTCGCAAATATGAAGATGATTATATTATTGTTTTAATATTATTGTTTTCTGTGAAATCAGATTGACTATACAAGATGTATAATGCATTAAACCATTATAAGATGCAAGGCAATGTGTCACTGATTAAACATTACTTAAGAGTTCGATAGCGGGTTTTTTAACATGATGGTTTACATCCACGCCCCTCATTCCTTCGAATTTTTTAACAGCACCGTGATTTAATCTATTTCAAGTTACAGTTAAAAACTAATCTATAAATCATAATTGATGATATGTGACGATGTTGGAAATGGTGGGTGGATGCATAGATCTTATGGAAAGTTTCTGGTGATCACATTTTGAAAAATGGTTTCTTCATAATATTACAGATTCTCGTTGAACGAATCACCTTCTTGCTATTGAAACTATACTTCTGCATTTTATCTTTGTGTGATGCCTTCAGGCTTTATTCACATATTTATTAATGTGCTCCTTTCCTTCCAGGATCCGTCCAATAAACTGGGCTGGAGAACCGGCGCAATAATTCCTGAATTAGAAGAGGAGATACGAGTGCATAACTCTGAGTACTTTCAAACTTCTCTTAGCAGTTTACTTGCCCTAGAACGTTTGATAGAACGCTGGCAGGCTTTTGAATCGGATGACTGTGTGCACATCCTTGAATGCTGGTACGAAGAGCGAGAACATCTTCGAAACAAAACGAAAAAGGCTTTTAATTCTCAATTTGGCAGCCGCTTCCGCACCTACAACAACCAATCGTACTTCTCTCAACGCCTTAGCCTCTGTGCCGATCTTTACATGAGCTCGGTGTCCAACTTATTGAACTACTCAACTCGCCACACATTCTATCCGCGCCGGATTCGTCTGCCTCACGAAGCTATCTGACAGTCCTCTCAATATCTATGAAATTTTCTCCATTCAGTGGTATGTTTCATCTTGCTCATCGCGCAGCCATGCGTTTGTAGCTGATTGGCTAATGCAATCCACCCTACATGCGCGTGCGTAGCGCATTGTTACACGCCTACCCAAAGCAGTGCCTATTCGCTCGGTAAACAATCGGTTGCATTGGTTCTGTGGTTAAAGGTTGTGTTCTTGTGTCTCAACATCACTGGTTCCAGTAGTTACAAGCCTAAAACTTTCGTCTGTTTACAGTTGATGTGAAATTCCTTCTATGGAACTTGTGACCGATTGAATGTCATTCAATAGGAACCTGATCAAAATATCAAAATGCTATCATGAGTAATTAGAACACTGCCAAATCACTTGGAATTAGATAGATAGGAAGAAATTGACCGCTTTCATCGCTTTGGAGAAACCTTGAATAGTTATCTGTTGGTTTGCGCTCCTTTGATTTTCTGCTTTGGAACTTTCCCGATTGCACGAACTAAACACTTACAAAAGGTTGCCGCATTGATGATAGAACAAGACAGAGAATTGCGACAGGTGAATTGAGTGCCGGCATCCATACAAGTTCTTTCTCAATCCTTTACGGTTGGAAACTATTCATTTAACGATAGAATGGAATAATTGGCGCGTGCGGTCATATATAAGTGTCCGTCTTTGTATAACGTGATTAAAAAGTGAATGAAAGCAAGATGAAATATATCACAGCTTTTATGCATCCTTCCCACATGTACATAATGAAACTTTCATTGCGATCCATTCTCAATCCAACGTCTTCGAACAATTTGAATCATCTTGCCAATAGCGCACGATTCGATCTTTGAAGGGAAACAACATCAGCTGGAGCGAACGAGGGTAAAGCTGTCTACACTCAGGTCAGCCTATTTGGCAACGTATGAGGTTTGCTTTAGATGAAGCGTGTTTTCTTAAATGAATTACTTCTGTAAATGTCTGATATTTCTGCTGTGAAAGACAAGTAATTCATTTTAGAACTTTTGTGTATTGCACGCTTTCTGTCTGTCTGGTTTGATGACTCTTACTCACATTTTGTTTGGAGTACATTTGGTACCTTGTGTCACCGTACTGTGATAGACATTTAATCTTCTGAATTTGTCAATTCATCTAACATTTTTCACACCGAAAAGTTTCTTTGTAAATATTCTCCATTTTTATTCGGAAAATCGCGTAAAGTCTGTTCAATAAATTTGCACTCTGATGCAAAATTTAGCGGTCTACCAAAAACCTTGTAAATGGAATGGTCTTTGTTGTTTATATTTGCAGTTTTGAATGTGTTAGCGTTGTTTGTCTGACTGAAGAGTGATGTGTACCACCCTCTAGCTATTATCTCAGGTTGTAGGTGAAATACATTTCCTATCACATAAGAATTATTCTAAGTTGCTACTTACATTGGAAATAGTAGTGTAGAATAATAGTCAAAATTATTCACAGACGTAAATAAAATATGGAGCAGAGCAATTGATTTTTTACGATTCTCTCTCCGCTGCCACTTGTGTATTCTGGCTGCATTATGTAATAACTAGTAATCTGATTCAGTTGATTTTCGCACACATATCTCATATTTTTCATTTTTATCGTTCGTTCATGCAAACGCTTTCTTTTGTTTATTATCTCAGCAATTCGATTTCGACGCAAAATTTGTTTCCTTTGCTTCAGTAGATTTCAATTGTAACGGTATATCATGAAGACTGAAGATGGTGTGAATGTTGATTCTATTTTTTAATCTGCTTCGCTGGTTGTTGATTTTCTGTTGTGAAAACTATGATCATGTACATAATGCAGTGTTAATTGTATAAATTCTGCTTTGCAAATAGCTGCTTTCTTACTGATGAGTGTAAATACTAATGTCTGTAAATATTTTATAGATAACTTTTGTGAGATTGCTTTGCTACGGTCGTGCTTCGTGTACCTCGTTTCTTATTCTGCTTTGTCAAATCTGTGAATTGACTGTTCACAAAACTGTAATTCTAGCTTCAATTTCCTGCAATTTTCACTAATTTTCCAATCGGAAACAAACACGCAACGAATACCTCATTGTTTAAAATACTACATTGATCTCTATGTAACAGATTTATCAATTGCTTAGCTATCTTCAATGCCCTCTGAATTCGCCACCTCTCGCTGTAATAAATGAAAGACTATGAATGAACCCCTTCACCATTGATCGAAAATGTGATTGCTTTTAATCTTGTTTAAAGAGATGAGAACTGCGCCTCTTTTACTGTCTTAACGTTGAAACTTAGGAATTATGAATGAAATCTTCATTATAAAAGAGTGAGATATTTTTGTATTACCTCATTTTTCATGGCATTTATCCATGCACGTGTTAACCTTTGACTTGTCCTTGCTTATGTCAATATGAACTGATTTATTAGACAATGACTAACTAATGGCTGTATAGTAGATACAAATACAGGTAATATTGGAGCAAAATTGACTTTTCCCCTACTGCTGTTGTTTTGGTCATTGGTGATTGTAATAAGCTAATTAATATGTCAACGCACCTTATTATGAGAGTGTCAGGCTTGTTGAAAGTAAGTATCTATATTAATGTGTTTTCAAGAGCAAGGTGATCATAAGTAAATAATTACATGGTTGGTGCAAAATCGCAAATTTATTTTGCTGTAAAGGTCATAGAGTAAGTGGCCAATAGGGAGTGTCGACTCAAAAAGTGTCAGCTAACAGTTAAAAATTATATATGAAAATATTCAGTTTTTGCGGAGATTACGCTCCTGCGGTATGATAGCCTATAATAGTTGATCACTTTTCAAGAAACAAAATTATTCCTGCGTTTAGATAGGCCTAGTAACATTTCTAATTCTCAATCTTGAATTTTTGTTCTTTATCAACCACATTTTATCAAACATAGCTGTAGGCATTTACTGTTTCTTCCATTGTATAAATAGAAAAATTATGTATCAACCCGCGGATTATGTTTGGGGAACGACATTCTTTCCTGTATGCAACCGAACTTGACTAGATTTGGGCCTTGACTATTTGTGACTTTAAATCATTCTATAATCTTATAACGTTTCTAAAACTCAAGGGCTTTCAAATGCATGCTTGCGAGTTACCCCCAAGAGATAGGAAATGGATTTTCTTCCTGTTGAACTTATAGTACATAAATGTAGATATCTGCATGCCGTTCGTGCATGATCGATTTGGTAGAATCGCATGCTACATTACCTACGTCAAGAAATATTCATTTGCTGTAAACACAATCACGATGCTCTGATCTCCATGACGTACTGTGACTGATGAATCAATTAGCCAATTGTCACTTCGCACTTTATTATTTGTTTTGAATCGTATGGGAAGGGAGATGATGTAGTTGAAGTTTTGTGAAGTGTTCCACCTAAGCTTACAACCATGCACACAGTGGCATAGCTATGGCTATTGAACGATGCTCAACATGACGAAGAAAATTCATCTGTTCAAAATATGCAGTTAATTTTGTCAACCGCCCAGTTTGTTCCGAGGTGGTCATGTATGCAGATTTGTAGAATCCGAACAGCTATGCTTATTTGTGCTATCGTTCTGAAAATTCTTTATTACGTACGTCAGCACACAATATTTTTGAAACCGCGTACAAAGTGAGATTTTTGGAGAATTTCTTTATCGCACACAACCATTATTTAAGTTTAGACAGATCTTTTACCATTAATTGATATCACAAAATCAGTAATACATCATCAGACCGAGGAAGTTTCCACCAAACGCAGCTATAGATTAGTCATCATAGAATGGGGTAACTCGATTAAGCGCAAACGATGGTAATTTCATTATGACAATTAATCCACGGGTTAATTAATTCAAACCAGAAGGCCTATGGGTAGGCGACTAAAGTTGTCATCAATCCTTTTCAATCCTTTTGTGATCATAGTCATCATCAATCCACTTGCGTAAAACTCAAACACTAATGATGCCTCACTTCGGTTTTACTTAGTATTCTCTCGTTTATTGCGAGGGCAATCGACTGTCGTTGCCCGTCGACCGAATGCCGAGGCCAGGCCATGATTCTTCATCTTTCACTGCACCATCTGCTCTTTTTATATGTGAAGTCAAATTCTCTCTGTCAATGCTGAAATATTTGTCTGAATATTTGGCACACACTGCCTATACAAATGCTATTTATTCATCAGCATATTTTAATTACATGTACATGTAAACTCTCCTCTAATAAAGGATGATCAGTAAAAGAAGTGAGAAAAGTTCTTAGGATGTGATGTGGCAAACGCGTGGCATTTATCTACGGGATAATTGCACGCCATTTTCATGGAAAAGGTGTCGTTAAACATAGGGTCTATTTGAATGGAATCGGACTTTTTATTTGTATTGCAGTAGGCCTAAAAGGTTGTCACATACATTAATTTGTGGTGCAGCAAATTTACAGAATTTAGCTTGTTATTAGCAGGCTAGATTTGAATAGAATTACGCACCTGTACTCATACATGCCGGTAATAGCTGTTGTCCGATGAGCGCATGTAATAGTTATTAATCGAAAGTTAGCAGGTCTTTGAATGGGCCATACAAAACCTAATTTGGACTTAACGTGAAGCATTGGGTTCCGGGGTAAAAGGATGGTATATAGTACCCCAAAAGTGCCCTCCTTTAGATCGATGCAGCACCTGCCCTAAAGTCGTGCCGGCGTCCCTGGTTGTGGATGATGCTTTGCGGACAAACGGGGCTGTTATTGATGTTGTTGACCACATCAAGATACTTGGTGTCTCTTTTTCATCGGATTTGCGTTGGGACCGACAATTCCATCTCTACCGCAAGTGTTTCTACACCATGTCTTCCGTTAGGAAAGTTCATTCCGCTTGTTTTGATTACCGCATTGTTTGGTAATCACTTATGTGACCCGCTTTTTGCCACCTTGCAATTATTACACGTACTGGCCTATCATTTGTGATATTAATCATAAAAACGTTAAGAAATTTCACCAGCTTCATCTAGTCGTTGGGCTAAACTGAATGTAAATCATGAGCAAAATCATATAGTGTCACTTGACAAAATTTGCAGTAAGTTGGCAATGAAAATTGCATCCCATGTACATAGTCACCCTTTTCTCAGTTTATTGTAAACCCTGATATCTCTCGTCGTGTAAGACACACGCGAGTTCTGTTGCCCCTCAATCGCTCCAGTGCTTAGAAATTCATTTGCTAAATTTGCGTCTTGTACATAGATGTTCTGAGAAATCACAGTGCACTGTATGTCACCGCTCTTTGTATGAGAATTAAAGCTTTATTATTATTCTTCGCGAACCTTATTGTAGCAGGCGATCAGGCAGCAGGTGTGGAAATGAGGTCAGGCGGCCGGGGAAGTAATGGTTGAAGTTTATAGATATCAAATGGATAAATTTTCGACCAAAGCGATATTATCGCCTTACTTATCACAACGCCCACCATGCTGTGAATAAAAAATCTTGTGGACTGTACGTAACATGCGGTTGGCTGCAAATTCTTCGGCAAATGAACACACCACCGGGAATAACTGCCTCTTTGTGCATAATACTCTTTATAAGCTTTTACTTATATGCATGAAATAGACGTTTCAAGTAGTAATAATTGCGTTTGTATTTTGTGTTAGAGCATTATGTGAAATTTTACCATTCACTGAAACCCAGTCAACCTATCGTCACAGTATGCCTACTGTATTGCCGATAGGGAATAGATGCTAATAGAGAGTAGTTTCCCATATGTGTTTTATCAATATATTTCTTCATTAAAATATTCAAGATTTGCATGCAACAAACAACACAGTGTTGGCGTGGAGAACATGCTGCTATTTCGACAATTTAACGTTTTGTAAACCAGTCTGCGGAATCGAGAGACGCAAATCGGCATCTGGATTATGCAAGAGCTGACAGAAACCATCAGCCGTCCACCTCAAGAGATTAAAGCAAATCTAACCGCAATCTACTGAGGTATGATCGCTCACAGCATCTTACTTTTGCGTTTCCAGAGACATGAAAATAATACAAAGAAATTTGTGCGGATTCACCAAGTGCTTCTTGTGCTGATGATTTCCGTTCAAATGATATCGAGTTCAAGTCGTGATTTTGATTTCATTGATAAGTTGGGAACATCAGCGGATGGAAATGTGATTCTCATCGTTGTGGACATCAGAGAATTTACGCCATTCCTCGAAGAGTCTCTCTTTGACCTCTTCTACCTTGTTTTACCTGCTGCAAGTACACATGTAGAATTGCATTCAAATGTCAGCAATCACTCCGAATTCCTTCTTGATCATCAAGAATATTTCTCAGAATTTGTTGCAACTGTTCAAGTGTTCGATGACTATCATTCAGAAGATTTATCCATGCCAGCGATGAAATCTCGATGTCGGAATTTGAACTGTGATTTTCTTTTATATATCGATGGAAGTGTTCATCTCACACATCCACACACAGTTGAGATTCTTGTGTCATTAAAGTCAGATCTTGTCATTCCGCTAATCTTTCGCCAATCTGATGGAAAATGCTCTGCAACTTTTAAATCAAAGTTAGAATCCGTTCTCTTTGAAAGACTTCGCGGAGTTCAGTCACAAATGATAGAAATAAATGAATCAAATTATATTTTCTTCGCAGATCAAAGAATTCTTTCAAAACTTTCGTTCGTTGATGAGAGAACATTACACTGTGACGAAAGCGTGCGGATGTACGCTTGTATGGATGTTAAGTTTGGAAATATTATTGAAACAAGGAATGTTCGATTAAATCAAACCACACCTGAGCTATGGGAGATATTTGATAATCCCGGTGAATGGGAAAACCGCTATCTACATCCTTTATATCATCAGGCTCGAAGAAAGCGTCAATTCAAGCAGCCTTGTCCAAGTGTGTACTGGATTCCCATCTTCAGTGACCGTTTCTGTGAAGATTTCGTTCTAGAAATGGAAAGTTTCGGTATTTGGTCAAAGGGAATGAATCATAACTTCAAACGAAATGAAAATGACCCGAGGAGAGCTGTCAATGACTTCTATTACGCCACCGTCGATATAATGCTTTGGCAGATTGATTTGAATTGGGTGTATTTGTACGTGCTGAGGAAGTATCTTCTACCATTACAATTGATACTGTATCCTGCGTACCGTGAGCAGCCATACTCAGAAACCAACTTCATCGTCCGATACATGCCAAACGAGCAGATAAGTCTTGATCCACACTTTGACGAAGCCATCATGTCCTTCAACGTTGCTTTGTCAACTCAAGGTGAACATTATTATGGCGGAGGCACAAACTTCACTCGATACAACTGTTCAGTGATAAATCATCGTCAAGGTTGGGGACTATTTCATCCCAATGTTCCAGCTCATACCCATGAGGGCTTGAAACTGATAAACGGAACACGGTATCTCTTAGTATCATTCTTAAATGGGAGAGAATATGTATCGCATTGGGGTGATCCTTTCCTGAACATGAACATTCGCGGAGGCTTTGATGTTTGTTTTGGTGGAGTTTTGAGACCAAAGCGATAACTACACGAATTCCGTGAAATAAATACAATGAAGAATCATGTGATGTTGAATGTTCACTTTTCTAGATGAGTTTTCAAACGATTTCTGAGGAGAACCGTTTCCTCGAAAAATAGGATATCTGTGAAAAGCACACTTTTAAGAATCCATCTGAAAATGTAAGAGAAGCCTTCATAAAAGATTAGAAAAACCCAAAGAAATTTCTCGCGAATAAAAGCAGGTTTTCGGATTTCTCTTGGAAAGTCAATGCACAAATTGATCAACATTATTTTTACCGCTTGTCAAATATATTAGAGAAACCTGATTCCATTATGATCAACCTGTATAGGAGATTAGAGGACCATTTTTATATAAGATGAAAGAACACTTTTTGAAACATTTACGTCCATGACGGCCAAAGGTTTTGCTATCGAGCAGTCTTGAGACTTTCAAAAACTAAAGCATACACAGTTTTAGGTCAATGTATGTGATAATTTAGGAGATGTGTTTGTATTACTGATTTAATGGAAAGTACTTAATGGAAACTACCACACTGAAGTATGGAAAGTACTGATTTAATTTTGACCAAATACGCAGATGACTTGCTACTGGTGGGACAATGAAGAACGAAGATCTCAGCCCCGTAGCTCACGGTCTTAAATCTATTGCAGACTGGACCGAAAAAAATCTCATGCGGATAGGAGAAGACAAATTTTCTCAGATGTTCGTATCACCAACAAAAACTCATGACTGGAATTCGCTTCAAATAGAAAATATCAGGTGTCAATCTCACATGAAATTCCTTGGAGTTAAGTTGGATGAGACCCTCAGCTGGGCAGTACACATTCGGAGTATAAGAAAGAGAGCATCGTCACGCTTCTCAGTAATGGGAATGTTAAAACCCTTTCTCTGTGTCAGTGATCTTGCAACTGTGTACAACAATTGTGTAAGAAGTAACCTTGAGTATTCTGCTCCACTATTCGTCGGCGTTGGTTTTACTTTGGCTAAACAACTAGTCCACTCAAGGAAGAGCCAGGATTATTTGTGGATCATCAAGATGTTTGTGTGAAAACTTCGTCCCATTATACTATCGGCGAATCTTGTTGGCATCAAAGTTGTTCACTGCGCTAGTCCAGGATAAGGATCATCCTTTGCATTACATGGCTTCTGAACTTCATTAATATTCAAAGACATACTGTATGCCCAAATGTAAAACAATGATGAGAAGAAATTTATTCCTTGTGACTATGATTCGTACACATAATTGTGGTTTTTGCTAATTTGAATTCTGTGTGTTTACTTTATTTGTTATCGGCACAGAAATTCATTTTTTTCAATCCACGCGTTGATGGCCTGAGCAGTCGCTTAATTTAATTAAGTTTCGGTGAAACATTAATTGAGAAGTATATGCTGTTTGCGGAGATTACCTAAAACTAGACAGTCACCTCATAGAAGGGACTTTGAGTAGAGAAGGCATTTCGAATAAGGAGTAGATGATATGAAAAGCTGGAAGGATGTTGGAACATGCTGAGGTCACACAGAAGAGAGGCTAGGAAAGCTAAAGAATGAATTTATACCTTTTAAAGACCACCTTGTACATTCCTATCGCATTAGTCCTAGAAGAATGCTGCATCAATTTATCAAGATATTCACTGTTCATTGTTCTGTATAACTCAAAACTCAATGCAGTATTCGCGTGCATGAGAAAGCTAAATTGAGTTCTCTTCGCTACATATACAACAAGAAACTGACCATTTTGATTCATATGAACTGGAGAACGTAAGTATGTCAATGTAGGACCAATTCATTATGATTTATGAGTTTTGGTGAATGTATTTATATATAAACATGTACGAATGGCTAATCAGAAAAAATGGCCGCAATACGAAAAGTTTGAGAAACACTGGACTAAACCCAAGAAATGAATCATGCAGTAATGTAGCACTCACGCTTGTGTACGCTCTAAGAAGTGAAGTTATCGAAAATCGAAATAAAAGGCTGAAAAGTCGGCGATCTTCTTTCTAATACCTGACTGGCCGAAAGCACAAAGCGAGTAGATACGGCGCTATCTATCCTTAAAAATGGCTGCTGGAGGCATCAATCGCGGTTAGTTGTAGAACATTTTCTAAGAACAAGAAAAAATACTTGATGTAGTCTACTGCTTTAGATATTCGGTAGTCTTCTCTACTCTTATTTTTTTACCACGGAAAATATCAGACACTTTCAATTTATTGCTCGAGCGCATTGCGTGTATTCCAATCCATGTTCCAAAGTTTGACTGCTGCACTTAGTAATTATGTGTACGCAGGGATGTAAGCGGTTAGTTAAATGATTTCAACTGGTTAACCGATTAATTTTTTTAATAGACAACACTGGCTAGCAATTAGTCCATCAGTACAATTAGTTTTTTCATTCACGAAAGTTTCTTTTACTGAGATGCAACATTGAACAAGATTTTAGAAATTATCTGTTTGAGATAACGCAAGGTCTGTGACAAGAAACATGATTGTAACTGTGATATTCAACTTTTTTCTTCTTCACAATACCGGCATCAGTAGGCATTGCCAACTTTGATGTATTACGTGACTTGAGCCGCACGGGTGACTCGTCCGGTGAGTAATGTGAACAGCCATCCACTGGTATTTTACGCGAAATTGAAAACTGAAATGACATGAACAAGTACATGTACTGTAGACCTACTAGGTGCGTAGTTTGGACTCACACAGAACTCTTGCAACCAGTTCTAGGTTTCCTACTTTTTCGGGTTTAGTTCCTGCTGCTATTTTCTTGGACATTCAGTAGTGTGTTGATATCAGGAGTTATCAAAAATTGATTGCAATTAATTTTGGGCAGGCAATCAATTAGCTTTAATTGTTTAAGGAGGCAATCAGTTATTTGGAATTGTGTAGTTAAATTGATTGCATTTTTTGATGACAGCAATTAAATGCAGTTAATTGGTGCCATCGATCAGCTGATTGTAATTATTTATAATTATCGTTTGAATAGACAAAATTTTGATTTTGAAATTTTCACTCTGTTATTTCACTTCAACGAATTAGGCTATTTGTGATTACACGCCGGTACTTTACAGGCATTATAACCGCTTCAATTTGGAGTGTCTTGATTGGACCCATTCAAGATTATTATTATATTAATAGGCCTATTAATTGATTATTAATATTATATTAATTATTATTATATTCATATGATATGCATGATATCATAATTGAATGCGATTATCGAAGAATTTTGTATCAGGCTAAAGTTCATGTATCATTAATCCTTAACAGGTCAACGGCTAAACCAACTTACTCAGCCCAAGGTCGGTCATTTTGACCGAACTTATATTTTTCCAATTTTAATCGCTTGAATGATAGAGACATTGTTCCATATTGATCTTTCTCACATCCTTACATAAAACACTTCAATTTACCCAATTTAAGAAACTTGCAATGACTTGAATTATCATTTTCGAAGCATTCACATGAAAATGACAAAAAAGGATTTTCGAAGATACTGATGATCATCACTGGAGGTGAACTTCCAACATAAAGAGCATGCAATAGATCCAACTGTGCCTTTTATCGCAAGAAGTTCACAGCGTTGGTGCATCCTATTCACGTTCTTAGTACCTCTGATGGTGACCCTATACAGGGTGATTCAGTTCATCCCGCCGGTAATTAAACAGGTGGTGTTGAAAGCAGGGCTGTGGAGCCGGAGCCGAGCCGGAGCCGGAGCCTTAAGGAGCCGATGGTTTTGGTCGGAGCCGGAGCCGGAGCCGATTTATCACAAAGGCTCCGGCTCCGATAGTTTGAGCTTTGATGTAAATCTAGAATTTTGAAAGTTATTAATTGGCATCATAAAAAATTAAATCATTTGAAATTAAGAGATTTATTAATAATTAATAATAAATTAAATTTATTAATTTTATTAATTTATTAATTTAATAAATTAAATTAGATCATTAAGTATACCAATGATCTGTCCTCCACGATATCTTTCCTTGCAGTTGCCGCCTTCTTTTGTATTATATATATATTATATATTTACACACGTGTAATATTTTTTTATTGCATATGTTTCGTAAGACTAATTTCCATATTGACAACGTATTCTCCAAAATCCATTAATTTGAAGACTTGTTATATGCATGCTAACTAGATGATTGTAGATTCCTAGAGACAAGTCGCCTCCCTAGTGACCTCCCTTTTCTATTGTCTGTGACATTAAACCGCACGCGCATTCGAAAGCTAGCAAAGTAGATGGGATTTCTGATCGGTGCTCGCAGTCAAATTTTTATTATGCATAGCACCCTGCAACATACTGTGTGATACTCCGAGTTCAGTTTCATCAGCCTAACCATCATCAGAGGAATAGTGGTAATGTGTTATATATAAATTGAATATAATAATATACATGAATCATTGATCAATTATTTAGTGCAACTTTACGCCATAATGAAAAATACGAAATTAATATAATGTAAGTTAGGCCTTAACTTATTAAGTATGCTGCATAGAATTACAAAACTTGTCCTAAATTAGATATTTTTAATTTTTTTAAGTATAATTTTCAATTGTACATTTCTAGCCTACACTGCAATGAGGCTATCTAAATTACAATTTCTACAGATGATGAGTCGTAGGCTACCCACCGATCATATTATTCATGGACCAACAGACTATTGAATAAAGGCAATAACAAATAACAATAACAACCTAAGCTAGCCTATATACACTTTAATATTCAATAAAGCAATTGATATCTTTATTGATACGGTATATTTGGCTATATAGCCGATACCCTTTCCATGTTCGAGTAGATACAGGCCCTATAAGCTATTTAGAGGCATACGCTATCCAGTTTCATATTCAAGCTTTGTTAAAAAGCTTATACATGTACTACTATTCGGCCCCTGTGACGGCTAATTAGGTATATCATCATCTCTCATGTGGTCTTATTTAATGTAGCCTCGTAGTAGACTGGTTGCAGGCTAGGCCAATTTATATTTAGCCAGTGCGGGAGATCTTTATCTAATTTAACCAATCCTGGCTATAACTTTATTTTATCTTTCAGAGATAGTCAATTCATGCAAAAATATATGACAAGTATGTTATTTGTCATTATATTAGGCTATTATCATTTTTATTATTAACTTAAGTCGTTGCTTGTTAATGAAAACTAATTTGATGATTGTAGCAAGCCTCTAAAGGCCACACCGTTATCCAAAAAACCCGTTCAACGGATCCAGGATAACCAGCATAGATAGAATCTGAATTTGAAGTCGGAGCCGGAGCCGGAGCCGGAGCCGAGCCGGAGCCTTTCATATCAGTGTCGTGGAGCCGGAGCCGGAGCCGATGAGATAACGCATCGGCTCCACAGCCCTGGTTGAAAGATCGAAGTAGGCAAGAATTAAATTTTATAGCTAAGACTCACTAAAAAGTATTATTAGCAAAATTGAATGCGGTTTTCTACTAACCCGGTCACAACAATTGCTCAAAATGAGACCTGTGCGCTGATACACATGCTTCTCATCGCTTGAAGAAATTAGTGTTTCATGCGTCTTGTAGTAGGCTTGTCAATAGAATTCAACACTGCTACAATTCTGTCTCTCACCTTATGAGTAGATTCTGGTCTTGGAATTTTGCAGATATGATCCCGTGCGCATCCCCATTGCCAAAATTGCTCATCTCCAGATCAGGACTTCGAGATGGCCAATTCCGATGGCCGTCTTTCGCATCCAGTGATCTTAAGGATTTTAAGTAGTTAATCAGTGTTCTTGTTCCGCAGCTCCGTCTTGCTGGTAGATGAATGTCGGTTTTCTCCGAATGATAAAGGAATCACTGTTTCTTCATCGCATCATTTTTCAGTAGTTACTGTCCCACCAATGACTTCATGCACAATGCCATAGTCAAAAGTAATCATCGCCCGAAAACCCGATTGGAGATTTGAGTGGTTTTACGCAAGTCACATGAGGGTTTCCGTGGCACAATGAAAACTACTGTGCAGATTGACTTGACCATTTAAATGACAAACAGCTTCATAAGTGTAGACAATCTTTCGTTACCTGCCAGAATTTTCGCTGTTCATCTGTATAACGGTGAGGCAGAAGTTCAGCCAAGTTTCAAAATCTATTTCCTTCAGTTCTTGCACTCGACTAAATGTGAAGGGTTTTATTTCATTCTTGCACAATATTCTTTGCATCGGGGATTGCGGCGCGTCGAACTGTTCCGCAACTTTCCGCTGTGAAGTTTGGAGCCTACATGGATTGTCTCCAAACGCTTCAACAATTTCTGCTTCTCTTTTTCATCAGATAGTTGACACTTAGCAGGACCACATGAATGCTTCATCGGCAACACACTGAGTTTGGTTATATATATTCGTATGAAATGTACAGTGATAAAGAGAAAGAAAGTTAAACACAAAGATCAGTTTCTCGAAGCCACGTGCGTAAGTCACGATCGACGGTCTTCAGGTCACCACACATTCCAATTACAGGACACATCAGGACGTGTTCACTAGTTTGAACGTCTCCGCATCTGCAGGAATCACTTGAGGACAGACCGATCTTATGCATGAATGCAGCGAATCTGTCGTGTCCAGATCGGAGACGATTCAGGAGGACCCACTGTCCTCTGGGGAGATCGGAGCCGGGAGGATGGTAAGCCGGTTCGGATATGAAGCGCCGAAGTCCGTGACTCGCCTGTGTCCATTTTCGTCTCCATTCATCTGCAGCCCATGAGTTGGAATAGGTTGTTGATAGTGGGATAAGGCCGTTGTGTCGTCTGGATAGAGGGTTGCGTGACTTTAGTCTTCTTGATGGTCGGTCGTTGGCGAAGAGCTTCTTATGCAGCAGATGGTCACTGTCCGAAGCTCTTTGGTGAAGTCGTATCGCGAGTCTTTCGCGGTGGATGTCAGGAGGTTCAATGCCACTCAGAATGGGCAGGATGTCAATTGGTGTACTGCGTATACAACCAGAGATTAGTCGCATAGTGTCATTTAGAGCGCAGTCTATCTTCTTGGAGTGGGTACTCTGCATCCAGATTGACGAGCAATACTCCGCGCTGGAGTAGCAGAGAGCAAGGGCGGAGGTTCGAAGCACAGAGAACTCGGCGCCCCAACGGCAACTAGCGAGGATCCGTAGTATTGAATTAAGGGCGTTGATCTTGGCTGCGACTTGTTTAAGGTGTTGCCCGTACGTAAGTGATCGGTCTAGCGTTATGCCGAGGTACTTCGGAGAGATAACAGGTGAGATGACTTTCCCTCGTAGATGGACGTTTAACTGTTTGTTGGCCTGACAGTTCTTGAGATGAAAAACACTGCAAACTGTTTTTTCGGCATTTAGTCTTAGTCTCCATCGATGAAAGTAACAAGTCAGTTTGTCAAGGTCATTGCTAAGTGTCCGCTCGATTTCGGTAGTAACGTTTCCTTTAGTTAGTAGGGCTATGTCGTCAGCGTAGATATACCTATGGCTAGTCATAAAAGGTAGGTCGTGAGTGTAGATGTTGAACAGCAATGGTGCAAGTACAGAGCCTTGTGGTAAGCCATTACGAAGAAAACGACGTCGAGATGACTGCCCACGGAGATTGACCACAAAGCTTCGTTGACTAACCAGTGTCATAATCATTTTGACCATGTGCTTAAAGGGAATGGTTTTCAATAACTTCAAGTTAAGACCTCGTAGCCATACTGTGTCGTATGCGGCTGAAAGGTCGATAAAAACAGCACCAGCAAAAACGTTTTCTTCATAGGCATCTTCGATGTCTTCAGTTAGCAAGGCAACTTGATCAGTGGTACAGCGGTTAGGGCGGAAGCCGGCCTGTTCATGAGGAAGAACAGATTCGACGATTGGAGTGATACGGTTGTAGATCAGACGCTCGAACAGCTTGAATGCGATGCAAAGTAAACTGATCGGCCTGTAGCTGGTGGGAGAATCCTGAGGTTTATTTGGCTTCAGGACGGCTATAACTTTTGCAGTTCTCCAGATTTTAGGAATTTTGTGAGATTTTAAGCAGGTTGTGAAAAATGACGTCAGCCATGCGATGTATAAATTTGTCAGGTTTTTGTAGAATTCAGGATGGAGGTTATCCGGTCCTGGGCTTTTTCCGCTTTTACTGAAGTGGATTGCGCTGCAAATTTCTTCCTCCGAAAAGTTGTAGCAGAGATCGATGTCAGCATATGGGGCATTCCAGGAAGACTTGAGATCGCAGTTTACTGTGCGTGTGAAAGCTTTATCTGGACTGGAATACTTTCCACTAGACAGGAGGCTGTGAGCGATTTGATTTGGTGTAACAGGAGTCACGGTGGTGGTTACAGTTTTTCGGGCCGTTAGTTTATTCAGAGTGTTCCACGCTTCTCTGCTTGAGTGCTTCATATCAATCTTATCAATGGATGATAGCCAGCGAGCTTGTCTGCGAGTATTGATGTACTTGATGAGTTCGTTTGCAGACTGCTTCTTTTCTTCTAGTGAGACGGATTGCTCATGTTGTCTAGCGAGTTCAGAGCATTTCTTGTCCCAGCAAGGTATATATGTCTTCCTGTAGCCACGTGGGATAGAGAATTTGGCTGCTCAGTTTGGTTAAAACGCCTTTTCCAATCTAAGATGGTTCTCAGTGTTCATTGAATGCTCTTCTTGTTGTTTCGCAATTATCAAAAGCAATAGAACATGATACAACAGAAGAGATATCTTCGTAACCGAAGTCAGGATAATTCTACTTGCGTCGACAAAACAAACTGGTTTGGAATTGTGAAGGAATGCTTAACTGCTTATTTCCGGAAAGTACCGATGGTAATAACAACTTAAAACATACAAAATCGAATTCTTAATACATAGAGAAATATGTCGAACCTGATAAACATCGATTGTTTGCTTAGATATCGACTAACCACTTATATCAGTACCGGCGGGCTGAACTGAATCACCCTGTACAGTGAGCAGAGTAGATTTCGCTCAAGAGTGTCATTTGTGGAGGAAATAATCATAGGTTGTGAATAGGAGATGTATCAAGATAATTTGCACTGAAGGTGCGATGCTGTTCATACGATGGTGAGTAGTGACGGCATTGCAAGTAAATCAATCAGTTAAATATCTTGCCCATTACAGCACAAATCAATCAATTAATTGCAATTATTCGATGGCACCAATCAATTAATTGCAATTTCTAATAGTTGCAATTAATTAGTTTCGATCAATTATTTGCAATTTAAACCAATGCAATTGATTTTTGTTATTCCCTGGGTGAAATACGCATTGCTTTTACTGATTGATCAATGAATTGCTAACTTTTCTTTCAATTGAGAGGGTCGACACTTGTGTTTGTGTTCTTGTCCCTGAGTAATTCATTTGATTAATTGCAGAATGACTTATAGTACAGCTATCGAGAAAAGCGACTGAGAAGGATGCAAAGCTTGGAATGAAAATATTAGCATGTCTCAAACTCAAATGCGACAGGTGAAGACTAATTTTTCATTTGAGGGCGCGCAAATTTCCGGACTATAGGCTTCTTGTGGAATATTTCAAGGAAAAAAAGAAAAGATACATCTTCGAAACGTGTATAGCGCTGCTGTTTTCCGCGGCATTGCAAACTGTCAACATCATTCTGAAGTACTTTTGCCTTCCACAAATCGCAAGAATGAAGTCATTTTGTAGAGAATTTGAGCAGACTACAGATAGCTATTGGCTGAGAAATCTGATGGTTTACAAGGAATCCAAGAAGCACCGCTATTATGCAGTCAAAAATACGGATGTTTAACAAATAGACAGCATTCAGTAAAGTAGTCTTCTTATTCTTCTTATTCAACTTGATTGGTTGCAAGAGGATCTAAAGCTTATTGGTAGTACGCGTATTTGTTGAGGCTTCAAGCATATCATTATATTTCGAAAATGTACATTAATGCAATTGGTAAAGGGTTTTTTATTACAAAATGTGATTGTAAAATTCTATTGCAATTTGCGGATGGCTAAAATGCTCTTAGCTTGCATTTCCAGACAGCGCTTTGTGGTGGACTCCTGGGTAAACGCACAAATTCTGCAACTTACTAAGATCACCCATTCGTTGATGATCTAAGTGACAACTATTCATATTACACAGAGGCGTCGGAACGATTTTTTACTAGGGGTAGCAAATTTTTTTTTCATGGACAACCCTTCGATTTTTAGTAGGCCTATATTCAAGCACCATCGCCCGAATATTTCAGATTTAGTGAGGCTAACAAGACTAATTTTATTCACATGGGCGCACAGTAGACTTGTGACATAATTCTCATGCATGCATATGTACTACACGTATCATTTGTGGGATGATGTAACTCAAAAGTCAAAAGTAAGAAATCAAAGAGTATATTTCACTCAAACTCATAAAACTACACGCATGCACGTGTGTAGGTTACATGTACTGCAATCAATGTAACAAATTTATAAACATGAGTATGTATGGTGAGTATGGCAATGAATCATCTGAACGACAATATTGCGATGAAAACTGGTTCCAAAAGTGTTAGATGCGCTGAAATTCAATGATTAATCCAGCTATACTGACATTTCTATCTAAACTTCATTTTGTGAAGGTAGGTCTACTAAGGCAACATTTGATAAAAATAATTCTGAGCATTCAAAGAACTACTAAGTACCCAGCCGCCACTATACTGCATGGCATTTAGTAATGTCAGCCTATACGATATAAACAATGTCAGCCTATTAAATACAAATGTGTCTCAAAATTTTCCCATTCAAAAAATTATAAACCTTTTTTTGAGAGACGTCACAAAGCTGCTTGACTACTTACAAATATCCGATGGTTCGGCTTTGACGTGACATGTAGGTACAATTTATGACAACTGCTGCTTCACTTTCCGCTGGTCAATGCAAAACCAGGTCGACACATCGATACACTTCGGCCCGACATGTAATTTTTGATTCTTAAATCTAGCATTATGTAAATGAAGATTATACATGTACATCTTTAGTTCATTACATCTCACCACACACCGTTGCCAAATCGAGCTTTCCTCTCGGGAGTACGGGAAGCAAACTCTCTTATAATAGAGGAAATGCTCAATTCCATGGTCTGATGTTTAAATACATGAAGAAGAATCAAGTGAGTTAGGCGTGATTGAGTCATAGTACATCGGTACTCAGACTTTAGCCGGCGCAAGGCGCTGAATGTCCTTTCAGCAGATGAGGCTGACGCTGGTATGTTGATGATTATCTGAATGAGTTTAATGACCTCCGAAAGCAAAATCCTAACGGCTTTCGGCTGTTTGGCTAAATGCTTCAGCAACGCTGAAGCTTGTGTTGGATCATCCACATTTTCCGTCTTCAAGAAAGACGACAGCATTCGTAGCTGTGCAGTTAAAGACTCTAGATTGAAGTCAGTGCGGTGAACAGGCAAAATTGATTTCAACTAATTGACACTTTTGTCTCTTCTATGAAGAACACTTTCGAAATTAGTTAATGTTTCAAAATCTGGCTGATGGAATCGTCTTTTCAGTTCTGCTGTTACCAGATCTATGGCTTCGAAATAAGATACTTTCAGATTCTTATCCGATGAGTCAGTTCTTCGATGTCCGTAATCTTCGACAGTGTATGTGTATCTCGAAGGTAGTTTTGATGATCGTGTAGTCTCTGATGTAGCTGCGTTGATACTTGAATCTTTGTTGGTCTTCATTGTCATCATAGCACTTTCTTCAATTTCATTGAACTTGTTGTCACTCCTCATCCCTTCAAGCACTGTAATCAATATCTCAACAATGCTCTTCACATCAGAGGCTGGAAGTCCTGCCGTCTGGAGCGTCACAGCAACCTCTTCACATGGCTTCAGGATAGCTACAGCCATTTGAATTCCCACTAGGAATTTTTTCTTCTCCATTTTTCGGACGTGTCCCCGTAAAGTTGACCGAACTTCTGGTCTGGTGCTCCCCTTTGAGGCTATTAGTTCATTAACAGTTGCTTTCACTCTATCAAGGTTGTCCAAAAATCGTTGCATTGCCTTGACTCGAACAACCCATCGAGTAGGACAAACAGCCAGAAGATGCAAGGGTCTTTCCTCGTCGTCTTCAAGAACAGTCTCATACAATGTCCGTCGCTTTGATGATTCTCTTATGATTTTACTTACATCTTTTACGACCAGTAAAACATTGCTGAGCAAATCACATTCGCGAATGACTTCCTGAACGACAAGATCCAAAGCATGATTGCAACAGTGCACATGCAGGCATTTCGGTTGTATCCTTTTCAAGTTCGCTTGTACCCCATCAAGCCGTCCTGACATATTAGAAGCTCCATCAAAGCAGACTCATCTGAGATTTCTTGCATCTAGTCCGACTCGGCGAATAACGTCAATGATGCAGTTTGTCAACGACTGTCCTGTAGAGTAAGGTAGTTGATACAGACCAGCAAAGAGCTCTGCAACATCCAAGCTATCCTGAGAGACGTAGCGAAATGTGATGGAAAATTGCTCCTCACCTCCTTTGTCTGTGGTACTGTCCGCTATAAACGAGTAAAATGTTGTTTCATCTTTCATTTTGTTCATTTGAGATCTCTGCAAGGTATGTGCCAGTAGTTCGATTACTTCATTTTGAATGTCTGCGCTGAGCCATTTATCTCTGCGAGAGAGCCATGAATCCAAAACAGGAATATCTGAACGTCTCTCCTTCAGCAACAGCATGAGATTTCCGTCAGATTCTTCGCTACCTCTAAGAGGTTGACCTGTGGCAGTCAAATATCGAATTGATCCGACGATCGTAGTCATGGCCTCCCAAGCTTCTCTCTGTTGTTTCCTGGTAGCCTGCGAAAGCTGGACATTTATTGGAGTGGATTTCCGTGCGCTAAGCAACTTCGAGTGGGCAAATAAATGATGATCGCTTTTCTCGTACTTCGGTAAAACGCTGACTGCTTTGCTCCAAGTAGAGAACCCGTTTGTAAGAAAAGCTGCTTCTTTAGGTAGAAGGATAAGCCTAGATAGATATGCTTTTGTACAGGTGTAGCAGTTAATAGAATCTTTCTTTTCATTATAATGAAGCCAGTTATACAATTTGAACCATTTAGCTTCGCAGCGTCGCCCATTACGAATAGGAAAATTGTAATTCTGATCAGGTTGAAATGGCTCATTTGGAAAGTCAACATCTGAGGGGTCGGTTTCAGAGTTTGAGGAGTCTTGAGATGTAGCAGAGTAGCGATTGCAGGTCACAGAGCTTGAGGAGTCTTGCGATGTAGCAGAGGAGCGATTGCAGGTCACAGAGCTTGAGGAGTATTGCGATGTAGCAGCAGATGAGTTGACTGAAAATTCTTCAGTAGACTGCCTGCAAAAGAATACAAGGAAGGTTATTTCCTATCTGTTTAATGAATAGAGGACCAAAAGTACAGTATATATTTTGAGGAATCAACTACGGTCCCTAATGGAAAATCTATTATCTCAAATATAGGAATTGCAAAATGCTCTGACACGTATAGGTTATTGATTCTGTAATAGGTTCACTTACTTTTAACCTTTTACTTTTTTCCTTCATTTGTATTTTTTCCTTTTTTTAACGATAGCAAGCGCTAAAGCTATGCTTGCTCTTGACACGATCATGAAGTGCTTCGCTAGTCTTGGTGATCTTCGTGCCGCGTTAGCATTTCGAGGACTGGGTTCGATTCCCAGCTGGCAAGCACTTTTTCGTGGTAATCCCATGAGCAAGGCGTATTGAAATATCATTTCGACCTCGTGAAAGCCGGAGGCATTGAATTATTAGATCACTTACTTTTGTTTCTTTGAGCTCTTCAAGAAGAATTTATCAAGCGGACCAATTCCTTTTCTTTTCATTTCGCTAGTTTACCTGTCAGGAAAAGATGTAAAAGGTCAGAAAAATATTTGATGACAACACGCATGTGCCACAGGGTTGAAACACTACACGGTCCTCTTCGATTTCGACTACAATTATTTTGTAATCAAATTTTTAAATCATAGTCACAACAGCAAATAGGCTGCATACAATGTACACACACACTTAACGTACCGGTATGTGATATGTTTCATTGCAAAGTTGCGAATGATAAATGTTGTATTTTTGTCTATATAGCTATGAACTGATAAAAAAATTAAGAAATGTCAATTCGCATTCTTTGAACTCATGCATTCCCTACCGCGTGATGCACGTACACTACCAACTCAATTCCATTATGGGAAGTGGTCATTCATCTCTAGAGCTTGCAAAAATCTCGACCCTTCTCGATTTTGGGATTCAAGATGGATAAAACCCGGAACATCAATAGTACACATCTACATCTGTATATCTAAATGTTGGCCAATGAAATCATAGCTGAAATACAATCACCTTGATCCTGTGATTTTAAAAATTTGAGCATAGGTTCTGGGCTCCCGTCAGGGAGGCCATTCCCTGGGATTCACCACTATTTATGTAGAAGTTGGCCAATGAAATCATAGCTGAAAGATAGTTTAAATCATTTACAAAAGTGTGTCGAACATGAACATAGTATAATTTGTGTTAATGTGTACCATTAAAACTCGGATATTTCAAAGTTCATATTCAGAACTACAGTAGACTTACATTAATAGACTTCGTGGTATTTGTCGTATTGGCAATTGGCATTCACCTCGTAATGCTTAATCGTGTATTAGAGGATGTAGAATGCTGTTGCAGTTCAAGCACTCAACAGTCAACCTGCGCAATTTGCTACCTGTTTGATAGTTTGTTAATGTACTACATTCCTAGTATATTTCTTCAGAAATTCTCTTACAAGTCCATTTTTGTTGTTCTATAGCTCACTCACAGCGATATTTTCTCTCTCTTTAGCTTTTATGTGTAAATATTTGTGATCCAATACTACATGCAGTGTTTCATCAAACTGAAGGATTACTTTATGCTAATGAAGCGAAATGATGTGATTATATACAAAAAAGATTCAAGATTCATAGCGATTTATGTACTTAAACAATCGGTGAAAGATAAGAGTACAGTTCACGACGATAGTTCGTAAAGGATGAGAGTGATGCGCGATTTCGAACGCGGATTGACAATTGGACAATATTTGTCAATGAATAGCAGAGGGAATTGCGTCATTTTCATGATAACAATAAGCAATAAGTAGCACGAGCCGACTATGAATGAACAGTGGTTACTGAGATCGGTTAGTGAGCTGAAGATGTAGAGTGACGTCGTCGTCAGTCAGTCAATCTGAGACAGTACACTGAGCATTCATTGATGGTGCGTTACTCGCTCGCTATCAGTTCATTAAGAAAACTAAGCAACGCTGCGTGTGATATTTGGTGTTTGAAATGTGTTGTCACTCAGCCTGGCAATGACTGTTCAAGCAAGCCATTGACCACCTGCAGAAAAGGACAATGACAGCTTTCAGTGGACCGAGGTTTATGCTAGCTTACTATAAATTTGAGCAAATCCCGAGATAGGATTTTGGCATTTGGTCGAGGTTGCAAGCTCTAGTGAAAGACCTTATCTCACGCAAAAAATCAGTCAACTAGTCGTATGATGGATATTTCTTCTGGTTCTTTCAAGAATTATAGTTAGGTAATCTAACCACAAATGAACTACAATTCAGTCATATAAAGCTTACCATTGATTTTTATTGCTTTCCTTGATCTTGACGGTCCAAGCATCGCGACTGAATAGACAGTTTCGAAAACGGAATTCCGCATTGTTGCCATTAGGAGAGAGACCTTGGATGTGTTCTTCTTCTCAACGGCATCATAATTGATAAGAATGTCCAACGCTGCATTTGATTGATGAATTGACAAAGTTTCGAGATAGATGACAAGCATGCATTCCTGAATCCTCATCTACCTGCTTACAGGAATTTTTCTGATGTCTTGTGCATCGGTATTTCAGGGGTAGCAAATGACATACTTTGCTACCCCTACTCAAACTTAGGGGTAGCAGCTGCTACCCCTGCTACCCCGGTTCCGACGCCCCTGATATTACATCTCAAACCTTCCGTGCTCCAGATTAGGATTGAGCGTCTGTCTGCTGGTCTAATTGTGATTGTCAATTCCTTTAACATGTTGGTCAGTAGAATTGAAGCATTGTAAAATCCTGGAGAAAGCTAAGTAGACAATAAATAACAACAAATATACGCCTAGAAAATTTAGCTTAATGCATATGAAAACATGCTTCTTAATAAAAGCTGCGACCTCATGTTACCAATCGAAATGTAAAATGGATGATTCAGGATTCCATAAACTGCCCCAGAATCATCTTTCTGATACGAAATCGTGAAAGAATTTCACTTTTTCATGCTCTAAAACAGTTTCAGTGTCTGTGACCTCAAAGATTCGAAATGCGTATTTTCATATTCTGAAGATTCCAAGTCAAATATTTAATCATTGAATTATCAATGAAATTGCCGATATGAAAACCGTTTTTGTGTGCCCCTCATTGCTATTAATAAAAGTCTTTCGCAATTTATACTGTGAATGAAAACTGCGAAAAACATCTTATTGAATGGATATGCATATGCTACAATAATTGGAGAGGCAACAAGTAAGCCAGCGCTGTCACTTGTGCCTATGTGCATGTATAGGTACTTTTCAGTTTCATTTTGGGGAAGTACTACTATAGTTGTAATCGCAATTGCAGACGTTCAGTGTTGGGAATGATTGGTTGTAATTCGCTGGTTGACGGAAGTTGCATTTTGATTGCATCAACAGATTAACAGGCATAAATACCTTTAACGGACTGCCTAACTTCAATCAGCTCGCTAATTCGCAAATTACATATACTGATCAGGGAATTCAGAAGGCTACGAATGCATGCTAAGCAACTTATCCATGACTTGTAAGCAACTTAGTCCATGCTTGATGCTCTCTCACTATTTTAGGTCAATGTGTCCTGGTAGATTTTTTTGATCCACAGGATTGTCGGCAGATCGATATATTTATAATCGAACGATTTGCATTATTTTATCGCAGCTGTAGCACCTCATAAATCCAACGCGGTCGTTTCTGACTAGTATCTGAAGCTTGCATTACGACTTTCATAAAGTAGATACAGTTTCACATAACTTTTTATTTGAGTCAGTTACCTCCATTGTGATTTTTTCATAGTGTGAAGTTACATGCAACTTATCATGACCCTAACAGACAAATAGCATCTGGAATTGATTTTACTCTTACTCTGGTTGACAGAACGATCGAGTTACTGCAGGGAACGAGGCCGAAAATGAGACTTTCACAGAATGATGTACACTCTATGCCCAAGACGATTCTGCACGTCAGCGGAGTTCTAGTTAGTGCCTCTTTTTGTCTGACAGCATCAAAGAAAAGCAGCTGCTAATCCATTGGGACGCAGATTGTACTTTTTGGCAAAAATGAAAATTTCTGTGTTTTCTCTTATTAAGCGAAAAGTACTAAGCCCAGAGTGAATATTTTTGACTTAAATGTCTTCAGGTCATTTCCTATCATGCTCATGCCTCCCTGTCTATGAAGCCAAACACATTCAGATTTGGCAAACCTCCTAATGTCAGCAGACAAGAATTTTGAGCAATGTAATCCATATTTTGCCACATAATCGCATACACTACCAATCAGATACATGACAAAAATACATGAACATGATAGGAAGTGACATTCCACGTCAAAAACCTTGGCTTTGTACAAAAACCTTGTACGTTTCACTTAACAAGAGAAAACGTAGAAAATTTCATTGTAGCCAAAACTACAATCTGCGTCCCATTGGATTAACATGTGTTTCTTTGATCCTGTCTGACATCTTTTCTGAGAAAGAAGAATCAGTTAGTACTCGGCCACACAGATTCGTAGTTGGCGAAGGTAGTACATCAATTCCGGCCACGTGCCCTTTAAAAGCTCGTTCTGGCTGCTGGATTATCAGTAGCGAGCATCATAATTCCTATGTGCTGTCATTCAGACTTGTACATTTCTCCATTTAAATATATTGTGCGTGTTTCGCTCTTTATTCCCATATTGCCAAAAATCCTGAAATATCTTCCTTTTACAAAGCACAGGGTAAGTGGATAGATCCACATTTTCTCTTGGAATAAAAAAAAACAATTTCTGTCTAATGTGCATTATTCGGTAATGAAACGAATGAAATGATTACCTTTAGTTTCGCAAAAATTAAGGGAACTAATTTTGGAATTAGAAACTGCCTAACACTGGCTACGTGACAGCCAATCAGGTAGCATATAGATTTTTTGATAAATGACGTGTGTAATGTATATAGATATGAAACATAATCCATGAAAAATTTGAAAATGCTGAAACGCGGCTAGAGCTCAAATTTATTATAAACTTTATGCCTGGACCATTGATCTCATAAGGACGTAACACGAGAATCATTGATTGACTTGGTTAATTGGAATATGTGAAATGGAACATGTACAAAATAAATGCTACAAATGCTACCAATTATGATAAAAATTCGATTAATGTTGACTCTATTATGCCAGCTGTGTGCGAAATAGAACTCTAGAAGCATTAAAATTATTTTTTAAATAGAAAAGATAAAATACCACACGCTCTTGCAGAAAAGTTTAAAGCGTTAAAAAGTCTGTCGAAGGATAACGACATTTATATCAGCCGATTTGACAAAGGAAATGGCAGCTTCATCATTGATAGACCAGTTTTTATATAAATAAAATGAATACTATCCTGAATGATGGTTCGAAATTCAGAAAAATATGTGATGACTGATGAGGTAGATCACAAAATATTCTTTAAAAAAGAGGATCAGTTTAATCGTCAATTGCGCAAGCTGAAATCCGAAAATAAACTTTCTACTGATCTCTATGATAGTTTTATCAAGACTGGAAGCTCTCCGGCACGGCTGCATGGGCTGCCTCAAATACACAAAAACATGAATGATCACCCATTTAGACCAATTTTATCCATGTGTAATTGTTACAGCCCAAAAATCGTTGCTAAATTTTTACATAACTTTTTAATTCAATTGGTCCCAAACAAGTTCTCGTTTAAAGATAGCTTCGAAGTAAAAGAAAAATTGATGAAATTAAAAATTCGGAATAACCATGTGAAGTTTTATAGTTTCGATGTTAGTAGCTTATTTACTAATATCCCCCTTGACAGAACTATTAACCATATCGCTCAGTCTATAGATGAAAATGCTATCCCATTCTCTAAAGAAACTTCAAAACAATTATTGAAAATGTCGTGTAAAAAAAATGTTCCATTTATCGTTAATGTCAAAATTTACGAACAACACGAAGGTTTAGCGATGGGCTCAAATCTCGTTCCAGTTATGGCCGCATTCGCCATGGGCATGTTAGAATTATTTATAGAACTAAGCCGTGGTTGACAAGCTTGGTTGCAGCTATGCACATTCGCGAGATTAGTGACGAAATATTGATGACAATTCAACTTGTGATGCAGTTAGAACTCTGGTGAATCCATGCACTACAAATGTACCTACCGACGACCTATGAACTGATGGAATGTAGTTCACTTTCCTCCTTTTGTATGAGTATATAAGCTCCATTTTATTGTAATATCTGTTTCTCCTGTCACTGATGGTGTGCAATTTTGCTTGAAACATGTTTGACCTTCAAAATGAATAGTTTTCATTTTAAAAAAATCTCTAGATTAATTCTTGTGAATTATGACTTGATCTTCTTAACACAGAATCATAGAGTATTGTATCATATTGTACAGTGGGTAGAGTGCCGATTCACGAAAATGTCAGATGTGAAAATGTTTATATCAAAAGATTCAATTTTCTGCGGAGATTATGTTCCTGCGGTCAAAAAATGTTTGATTTCTTTTTAGGAATCTTAATTTTTGCTAAATATTCCTGTGTTTATATACTAGTGATTTAGTGCCTCTATATAAGTAGCATGAAACTTACTAGATATCAAAAGGAATCATCATTTACTTAACAGGTGTCTTAATGAAGCGGTTATTTGGCAGGTTATAAAGGAAATTTCATGAATCGCACTATAATGCAAGTCTTTATGGAGAAGTTGAGATCTTATTGTGCTTCTCAGCTGAAATTTCAAGCCTCAATTTTAAATTCAATTGTTTAAATTTTAATTTTAAATTCTATGGATCATTAAATTCATACTTCATTTCTTGAATCTGAATAGTAATGTGGACCCATTTACATATTTTGCAGTTAATTATGATCATTGTCTTTGATTATGACATTTTCATCTTTCAGTGTCAGGTAGGCCCAGTTTGCGACATGATCACGCTTAAGAAAATGCTCTTATTAATGAGGTTCAGCATTAAAATAGTCACCCATCGAAGTTCCTCTCCAAGGCTGGTATGACACCGGGGATTTGTAAAATATTATTCTCCAACTCGACTTCATCTAATAAAATCGAAAGTGCATACACATTGGGGATCTATCTAATGTTGAGTTGCTACTCTACCTCATATACTTACTCTATACACATAATCCTATACTAGAACGCAAAGATGTGATTTACTGCATCATAGGTCGCAGGTTCGATTACTACCTGCGCACATATTTTGATTCCTGCAGGTAGGAGATGTGCTAAGAGGAAGCGGATACGTGTAGGACATAGTCTCCTGAGGGATAATAACAACTCCGAAACATTATTCGTCACTATAAATTACGCGCCATATTACTTGGGACACCTGCTTTTTCACAGTTAGTATCGCCTATATTTTATAATGTTACTTCAATTTGAGCTATACATGTATGCTGCTTGATTGTGACTTGGGTCATAAGTTACTTGGCATGTAGTTTTCGGCTCTGTTATTCATTATGAAAGGCACTAAATATGGTCGTATGTATATATATTGCGCGCCAAATTACTTGGGACAGTTAGAAAAGACGGCTTTATTGCAAGATAAAAACAAAGTTTTTGTTTTAAGCAAAACCAAAGTTATGCAAATGGATAATTTCTTTTATAGCACACTAAAAAAAACAACTATTCAATCGTCAGAATTTTGTATGTCCAAATTACTTGGGACACTTGCTTTTTTATAATCTTTCTGGTCTAGATGTTAAACGACTTCTTCAACTGAAGTGAAATACTGCATACTTGTGCTTTGGGGTTTCGGTTACTTGACCTGCATTTACAGCATTTACTTGACTTGCACTGTATGAGCTCTGTTTTTCATTTCAACGGCACAAAATATGGTCATTTGTTTATTATTGCGAGTCAAATTACTTGGGACAGCTTTCTATGGTTATTTTGGTGAGACATAGCGTCGAATAAATAGGCGGTACGAACAGATTTCGAAATCTTATTTTAAAAATTTAAATCATTTTTAATGTTAAATGCATTAACATTTACAAACGCTTGCATAGCTTGAAGTTTAGCAATCCTTTTCAACGAACGTTGATGCGACACTCTTCGTGCGGAATTCCTGGACCAATTCTGAGTATCGAAAAAAGACTGATATTGTGACATTGCTTTGTCTGAAGACATTATCGATTCGTCAAATATCAAAGATTACTGGTATCATCAAGTCAACTGTGCCAGATTGAAGAAATCTACGTCTCTCTCATCGCGACGACAAGGCAAGTGTGGACGGAAGAAGTCATCGACTCCGAAGCAAGAGCGACTGTTGCTCCGAAATTTGCGCCGTGCTCCACTTAGCGCAGGGATATCTAAAGTAGTCTAGATATCCCTGACTTAGCGATGCTCACCAACTGCAATCAGAATTGTAACAAGATGGTTTAAGGGTTTCGCTGAGAACTGTTCAAAGATGCTTGCAAAAATGTTGCCGCTCGGTGATTCCTCGACGCGTGCCGAAACTCACTCCCGCCATGATGCGCAAATGCTTGGCTTTTGCCAAATGGCATGCTGATTGGTCGTTAGAACAATGGCGACGGGTTTGTTTCAGCGATGAAAGTCTTTTTGAATGCAAGGGCGCTGAAAACAGACGTGTTTGGCACATCAGAGGAACTCCCGTCCCAATCAAGCAAAGTGTGAAGCACCGGCCCTTCAAAGGTGATGGTGTGGTGAATCAAAAGCACCAAAGGGCCTGGAAGATTATACATTGTCGAAAAAGATTGCTAAACTTCAAGCTATGCAAGCGTCTGTAAATGTTAATGCATTTAACATTAAAGATGATTTAAATTTTTAAAATAAGATTTCGAAATCTGTTCGCACCGCCTATTTATTCGACGCTATGTCTCACCAAAACAACCATAGAAAGCTGTCCCAAGTAATTTGACTCGCAATAATAAACAAATGACCATATTTTGTGCCGTTGAAATGAAAAACAGAGCTCATACAGTGCAAGTCAAGTAAATGCTGTAAATGCAGGTCAAGTAACCGAAACCCCAAAGCACAAGTATGCAGTATTTCACTTCAGTTGAAGAAGTCGTTTAACATCTAGACCAAAAAAAAGCAATGTCCCAAGTAATTTGGACATACAAAATTCTGACGATTGAATAGTTGTTTTTTTTAGTGTGCTATAAAAGAAATTATCCATTTGCATAACTTTGGTTTTGCTTAAAACAAAAACTTTGTTTTTATCTTGCAATAAAGCCGTCTTTTCTAACTGTCCCAAGTAATTTGGCGCGCAATATTTATAAATACGACCATATTTTGTACCTTTCATAATGAATAACAGAGCCGAAAACTACATGCCAAGTAACTTATGACCCAAGTCACAATCAAGCAGCATGCATGTATAGCTCAAATTGAAGTAACATTATAAAATATAGGCGATAATAACTGTGAAAAAGCAGGTGTCCCAAGTAATATGGCGCGCACTGTAAGTCAAATGATGCAAATGACAGTAAATTAAATACAGACGTTATACAGTAAATTAAATAACAGCAAGAATGAGTAGTGTTACAATTCTTAAGATTTCCATTTTTACCAGATATTTTTGCCAGATAATTTTAACTTGTTGCCACTAGAAAGCTGCATTGAATTCTTTTAAGAAATGATTAATCCAATAGTTACATTAGCATTGCATCTGTAAACTTGCGGATTGGAGAACGTCATCAGTCCTCATTAGGACTACTTCAATTAGTAATTTGAATTAGTAGAGCATTATATTCTACTATAAATGGCTGCTGGGATGATTTTCATCATCGTATGAGAATTAGTAATTGTAATCAATTACTTCATCTAATTGGTAATCTGTAATTGTAGTCAGCCGCATTTTGAGTCATGTAACAAGTAATTGAGAAGGAATTGCAATTATTTTACAGACAACAATGTTAGATGTTAATTAATATAGCACGCAGTTCAAATTTCATCTTCGATAACCGCTCTGCCATACTTAGAAATGTAGCCTACTAGATGTAAAACTGCTGGTATTTTCTCTAAAAAACGTTTCGTCTAACAAACGAAACGTGTCGAAGTGAAAATGAACTGCCGGTGTTATGACATTCTTCCCCCTCCCTGAACCCATTGCTGATCGGAAAATCTAAATCAGAAAAGTAGCACAATGAAATAGAGTGGCGCAGGAATTCTTCTAAAACTCCAGTTTAAATCATTAAATCGATTGAAAGTTTAGAACAGATGGATGCAAACTTAATAAAGTTTCTTAGAATGCACAAGCCTCTATATTTCAGTAGAGCATATTCCGTGTGAACCTGATATAAGGCAGGTGTACACACTTGGGAAAGAAGAAAAGGCGGTAAATGAATGTCAACGCTGCAAGCGCTATCTTTTCCTAGGAGTATCGTAATCAACCTTAGAATATCCGTCCGGAAAATAATGAATGCTGGAAGCGTGTAATACGACACTTGCAAACATGTATTTGGTAATTGAAATGTAATTGTAGAAAAACAGAGCAATTTGTAATTGCATTCAGTTACATTTCATGAGTAACTGGCACAATTCTGATCAAATAAGCGAATCCTCGGAACTGTTATGGCGTTCATCCGGGCATTGCAAAACTATAAAACCTCCTCGACAAAATGTTCAAATTTTCGGATTCGGGCAAGTGAAAATGACGCACATGTCTCAGACAAGTTTTTGAGTGATGATCTAGAATGCATTTAAAGATAATAACAAGAATTAATAACTGAAAAAAAGAGAACTACTAACCATAGTACTCAGCGAATTTTCATAAATATGGATTTCAGTTAACCCATTCACGCCCGGACATATATTCCATTGACCGATTTCTTAGATTTTTGTACAGAGGACATTATTTGGTTCACCTATGATAGAAAATCACAAAAATTTAAAAGAATTCGTTTCGGAACTATGAAAATTTGAACGCATGTTGTAACATGCATCGGGCATTAGTTTATACTTTTCATCATGATCTTAGAGCTTTGACTGTTTTAAAAATTGCTTTACGAATTGTTTAACGAATGTATTACAATGAATAGAAGAACGAATACTGAATTTACATGCACAGTGTAAGCCATAACACAACTATGTTTATAACATATATAGCCTATAATATGTATGTCTACGCCATTCGGAGCAATGTTAATGCTAATGCTCAATGTATGTTTGAAAAGCATTTTATGTTTAGAGAATAATTACTCATACTAAGTATGTTCAATCGGTTTCTTTTTGTTGTAGAAACATGATTACGAACGTCAAATAGATATTGATATTCAAAGAAAGATAAATTTCAGAAAAATAACTTACGTTTTGATTGCGTTGATTTTGCACCGACGCGCCATATTTTGCAGATGTTCAAAACGAAACTTCTCTGCAATTAATTTTGTATTTTCAAACATGCTTTTTGTAATGAAATGCAAATTATGTGAATATGAGATAAATATGTCATGTAATTATATACGTGTGAGCATTTCATACATTTGTATACATCGGGCATGAATGGGTTAGGTGGATCAATGGAATTCAGCTTCAAATTCACATGGTAATTCATTGGAAATTGATCGCATTATAGTTGAAGAAAACCATTAGTCAACATATGAATATTATAAATTAAGTGGTTATCACAATATCGTTTCATAATAGGCATTTCTAGACCTGCATGCATCGAATTTCTGCTTCTGAAATTCATTTTTGATTCTGAATTCAGTTTAATGATCACTGAGAATGGTGGAACATGATTGTCATATATGGTCCATATATATAGTGTATAATTCGAGTCCCTCAAAAAGTGTTTTTGTTGTGAAAAATCAATGTTTTTCTGAAGGTACACAAGTTTTCAAGGGATGTGACGTGCAGATTTCAGTAGATGGTAGCAATAAGCATCTTGGTGCCTATGTTAGATGAAGTGTTGTAAATTTACCGATAATTTTTTATTCAAAAGTTACCGGTATTATTAACGTCAATAATAACCAGTCATTTTTCAAAAGATCGGTAATTTTTGTGAGTTAACTATTTTCCAAATTCTGGCAATTTTAAACAAAATGCTACAAACTGGTAGTTTGTTAGTTTGTTGTTAGTTAGTCAGTTTCTGCTATTTCATGGGAATGTTATATACGCATCATCTATTGATAAATAAATTTGCCTAGTCACTTTCTTGTAGCACGAGCCGCCACTGGGTCTGGATCGGGGGACAAATGACATTTCTTCAGGTGTGTGAAGTTGGCGGTACCACCCAGCGGAACCTTATTACACAGCGAGATTCGATTCGAAACAACTTCTGCTTTATCAATTTCAGCCTCCTGATCACGCATTGGTCTCATATTCCACGAATTCGCAGTCGCTATTGAGAAATTCAAGTTTAAAGATAAAAATGGTTGGGTGGCTCCGTTAAATTCACACAATTCATTTCTTGACGTGATAGTTTTCAACCCACTAACCAAAACGTATACCTCGACGACGATCTCTGCAGCACATCGCAAAAATGAGGAGCAGAAGTGGCCGTACTACAGTGAACGAGTGATCATTGTAAAGCATCGATCATTCACACCCCTGGTGTTTGGGGAAAGAAGCGAGATTACAGAGATTTCAGGATTTCAGAAGGACTGTCAGAAAACGTGGCTTAAATCAAGCAAAATACTCTGAATTCGGACGAACTCTGTTTTCATTTACCGGGTATATTGCGTTCATGTTTACTTTGTCTCAGAGGCTCACGATCTATCTCTTTTCAAGATGAATCAATTAATGATGTTGATATTGATTTTGTGTCAAAAGAAGGCAGGGAGCCAAAAATCTGACTTTTGATAGCTTCTTACTTACTTTTTATATTGACTTCGTTTTGCCTTCATTGCCTTGTGCACGTAAATTTCTGTGCAGTGCACACGTCTCAATATTTCACTTGTTGAATACAAATAAAGCCTCCTGATACTCCTGTTAATGATGACTGGAAGCTGTCATATGAATATGAAAACTTCGAATGCCAAATTTTATAATTAGGTCGAAAGGTTGTTGACAGGTTGATAATAACAAACAATATTTTGATCAATATCTTCATCGAACCAGCTATTGTTGTATTTTTGAACATCTGAATAATGCATTGGAATATAATTAGACGCTCGTTCATTTAAACAATTGCTTTATCACTACTGCTTAGAAGTAAGATTTCTGAGATTATGTTGGCTTGTTTGAATTTTTAAGTGGGAATCATTATGTAATTATTCATGATTGCGACTTGAGGTTGGTAACGAGGTCATACTTGTCTAATTTGACAGCAACTTTAATTAATGGTTTGTCTATTTTTAAATGCTGACTTAGATGAATTTTCATACCCACTTTCGGTTTGTAGTTATTTTAACTTTCCTTGCATATCGAAGAAGGATAATTTACAAGATAGACGCATGGATAGAACATTCACGCACATAAATGTAAGAGACCGTTACAATAGTTATAGCCTGTCGTATACGGTACATGGATACGCATGCATCTTATATTAATGTAGACCTAGATAGTTCGAACTAATGCTTCAATTATTCGATTTATCAGTCCAGCATGCTCAAATCTGTTAAAAGAGTCAATCCACAGAAATTTGAAGCTTTTGTGATTATTCAAATCAACATCATCTTTGATTAATGAAGTTGTGAGTTTCATTCTCATTCTGACACTTTAACCATATATCGTGTCTTCGAGCTTCAAGAAACATAAACAGTTAATGTAATGCTGAATTTGTAGGATTTGCTATCGGAATGTCCCAAATTCAATTACCACTCTGGTAGCCACCAATGAGGCACACCTTGTCGGTAGTGGAGACACGTACATTCGGTAAATCGTTTCATCTGACACCTCAATATACATTCGCTTCTTACATCGCTTCTACTGACTTTCAATGTCTATGATCTAGAGTTCTATCCGGATCCCATGAAATGTCTTATTAGGTTTGGAATTGCCGCATCTGTTCTGAAATCATCGGTGTCACATTGGTTTGGAATGGTCACATTCGGTTTTGGAATGAGGACATTTGCTTTCACAATTTTGCATTTGGCTTTACAAAAGGGTTACAAATCCTATAAAAGAAAAAAAGCACCTTTAGGTTCAATTGATGGAGCTGAAGTGTTGAAGAAGCCTTAGCTATTCATTTTTTTCTGTACGTTTCTGTTGGGAAACCAAATACACAAGATGGCAATAATTTTCTATACATTATTAATTTCGGTCTGCTCTTGGCCATCATCAGAAGCAGGAAGGATGACACCATCTCTGCTTCTGATGATGGCCTAAGAGGAGGCCGAAATTGATAATGTATAGAAAATTATTACCATCTTGTGTACTTGGCTTCCAACAAAAACTTTAAAAAAATGACGCAGATGAATTTAAAATACTAGGTTGAATTATAATTTTGATACATTGAATTTTGGAGCTGCAAATTGCGCATGCGTGCGCTGTATGTAAGAGGAACTGAATTATAGTATTTATTTTTGCACTGATGCTGACATTATTTCAGTGCATTATCAATGTCTTATTTGTCTTGCTGAGATTTCTGCTCTGTCCAGTCTGGACATGAGGATTCCTGGCTTATTGTGATCAGCAACCACTTTACTTAATAAAGGCTATATTGGCTGCAATATCATTGCTGAAAAAAAGAAGGCAACCCGCAATGCATCTGAAGCAGGTTATATGAAGTCAGCAAGAAAAGTTTATTTAGAGGATAAGTTTTGAACGTTTTTTGCCATCAACCCCATAATTAGAGATAGAACAATTTTACATCTCAAAATTTCGTAGGCCTATCAGTTAGCTTGCATGTAAGCACGTAAAAAATCACTTTTTCAGTTACAAACATTGATTTTTAAAGCATTTAACTAATTAAAATATAGAATTGACTTTCTTCAAATATCCAAGCTTGATTGAACTTCGATTTTCAAAATAATAATAGAATAATAGTCATTTGAGCTTCAAATATTTAGGCTACTTCAAATCACAACTTCTGCAGTCGCTCAAAGGATATTTCTATTCTCCATAGTGTGTAAACAAATTCGCAAGAATGTACATGTACATAGGCTATCCAACACCGCATACCGGCGATGTCGATTGTAGCTGCTATGTGCGAGTTTACCTAAGAAACTTTAGTTTTGAAATGTTCGCAAAAATCATTCATTTATTGAATCCCATACACTTTCCATTTATTTCTAGGTGATGTTGGTATTCATCATCATCTCTAAAATGTTCATCTATTCATGCTAAATAGTTCAATAATTTTTCATCATGTCATTGCAAGCAGAGATGGACAAGAATCTATTTTCCGTATTCAAAATATCCATCTGAATTCGAATTTGCAACTTGGGAATATTTTGAATGAAAGGAGCTCATCCGTCAGACAATGTGAAAAATTGACAAATTTAAATAATCTTTCAAAAATTTTCGAGAGAAAAACTTCCTATCCTTCATAATTATGTCAAGTTATTGACTTTAATTTATGAAAGCTGCACTGTGACCAAACTCAATAGCATTGGTCTTACGGTCAGACTTCATCTGTCAACGGTTTGAGTGGATGCCTCCTTAAAGCAGTCCACGACAACACATTTTTATCAGTACATTTTGTTCAGCTATATATTTAGTATGTCTCTCTTGATCTGCTCAAACTTCATTTGCATTCGAGTGGCCAAATTCGCTTAACGCGTTCACAAATGAAATAAGTTTGGATTTCTTTGCGATCTCGTAATCGACACTTATCCTCAACCGATCGATGTCAAGACGCAAATTCGAACCAAATAGTCAAAACTCATTTTGTTAATGCACGTTTTTATCGAAATAGAAAACTGGTATAAAAAAGTTCTGAAATTTTCAATTGGATTTAGAGAATAAGTCGATGTGCATGCAAAAAGAACTGCTCCCTCTGCTCCAAATTGCTATCCAAAGCTTTTAATCGGCAGTTAGTCAATATTGATGATGGATTGCTGTTCATGCTGCAGGTATCACTAAGTTCGCCCATCAACATTAGTTAAGAAATTAAGTTAATATTTGTCGCCAATACTTACGCCTAAATATCGACGTACAATGACTTTCCTTCTTTGAAAATTCTCCGGATTGCTCAATATGTTTGTTGAAATTAGATATAGGTACATATATGCATCAGGGTCTGCAATTAAATCCCCATCTATGTCCCAATGCCCGGATGTCCATCTTTCATTGCAAACAGCACCGCATTCCTTCCTAAAATCTATCCGATAGACCTCTTGGCTTGTAGAATCGGTGATAATAACAAATGCATAAATTATTTGGATGTTAAAATCAAGATCCAAGTTAGTGGTTTATACACCACGGAGGTCTACCATAAGGTTGATGAGTTCAACTTCCCAGTGGCGCTATATGCTCCCCCGAAAGTAATATACCCATGAACACTGGCTTATACATATTTGCTGCCCAACTCATGAGGCTCGCTAAGATTTCATCTGAAGCTTCCGCTTTCACATCAAGAGCTAAGGGCATTTTCAGTATCTTCAAGGAAAGAGAGGTTATAAGGTTAATCCACTAAAAAATTCTTACATAAAGTCCTTCTCGAGAAATAGGTGCCTCGTCTATAAGTTTGGCTGCTTTCATCTCGCCAAATACCTTCCATCATTGGTAGGTTAGACTAACAACCTTTTTTCAGATTAGTTTGGTTTCCTTCTGTTCTCTTATATCCAAAATTTATTTACGGTTAAATTTTAGCTATGTTTCCTCAGGCTTGGAGAGATCTTCCATATCGTTCATTCGATATGGTTGGCCTGGCCCCGCCATTAGTTACAGGTTGGAGGTTAGGGGCCGAGACCATGCTTCATGCAGCCACATGGATACTCCCTGATGACTCCGTACATAGCGATCTTATTTTGGTTTATGTTTCTAGATTTTCACCATTTATAATTTTTGGTGAGCTTCTCGTCATGTTTCATGCCGAGCACTCATTTTAGTTTTTTTATTGTAAATAAATTGATTATAGGTTTAAATTTATTTCTCCTCTCTTTAAAAGTTGGGTCGTATAGCCATTTATGTCCGATTGCTACATAGGCCCACTCGACATAGATGCCTGCACGACATAGAATGTGTATAACGACTGCTAGCGAGTTCTGCATCTTTCAATTAGGTGACATTACAAAGTTTTGAGTGAAAAGTTACTTAGGTTAGACATATTAATATTGTCTTAAGTAGCATATCGCTTCTTTTGCAAAAGCCAAGAATTGGGATAGCGAGCCACCAATTTTAAAAGGTAGTGGTAGATTTGAATTTCCTTTATTCTATGCTTTTAAGCGTACAGAAGCGCTGTTGTACTTTACTTAATAGTCGTCCACTTTGGTCGTATGTCTTTAATTGACATAATCGCACATGTAAATTCAGATAACACCATTGTGCAAAACTGATTTGTTTACTAGGACTGATGCTTTGCATTCTGAAATGCATGCAAATAATGAAAACGGAATTGGTCAAACTAATTGCGGAAGCCAACCTATTGTGCTAGTCAATTTTGCAGTTTGAGGTTATTGGAAGTAGACTTACATATGTCAATTACTTATGAAGTGTAAGTGATAGCAATTACAAATTACTCCGTTTTTCTTCAATTACATTTCAATTACTTTGTAATTACTTTAAATAATTGCCGGAATCGCACTATTCGCTTCCCCAACACTTATTTTTCTTGGTGGATATGCAACTTGGGTCAATCACTACTGCTCCCGGGAATATAGACCACGCTTGTAACTTTGATATAAAATTGCCACCTTTTAACGCCTCCCAAGTGCCATCGTCTTACGATTCAAACTGAAGATCCAGTGATGTGATGTCGAAACTTTTGGCTTCTAGGAGATGTCATTACGATTTCAATCACATCTCAGTTAAGGTTGATCTAAAAAATTAGACTGTGGCTCCTTGAAGAATTTTTGCGCCCCTCATTTTCCAAGGGGTAATTAATAGTACTAGTTTTCTGATTTACATTTTTCGATCAGCAATCAGAGGGGGAAAGAATATCACAAGACCGGCACTTAATTTAGATTTTGGAATTCAGTTTCGTAATGAATTTCTTCGGAAAATTTTCGTAGACAAAACAATTTATCTGTGCAACCGGTTCACTCCAAGTATTCTAACGCACTATCGACGAGGAGAGTAAGGCAATTAAAAATGCGTGCTAATTAAAAGAGCTGATCGTAAAGAAATTGCAATTACATGACTAATAATGTAATTGATCACAAGTACAATACACATCTGATAGGAAATATGTTAATTTGATTAATAAGATCTTATTTCATCGCAAAAAAATGGTGGTCTGCAGGTGTGAGCACCGTATGTCTATTTGTCACGTTCATGGCTCACAGAAGCCGCGCATAGACGTCACTAATGATACCGACAACACATGCATCATGAACCCGTCGACGGCGAGTGCTGTGTTATAATGAGACACTATCGGATGGGTTCTTTCATGGTTTCAGAATTATAGTATTAATTAGGGCCTAATGTACCATCAAATTGCTTGCTCATTTAGTCAATGATTTTGCAATTTTCTAAAGAAGATCACTCAACCTTAGAAGCGCATCTCAAAGGTATCAGAGTGGGCCATTTTGCACCACAGAGTCAAATGTAGTCCACGAGCTAGTCGATACATATTTGCGGACACCGTATTTTTGAGAAGCGATGGCTGGCCACACAATATTTACCGGCGGGCCTCACGTTGCCACTACTACTGTAGGATTCATGCTTAATCAAAGAGAATACGACTGGCTATTCTATCGATATTGGTGTCAGGGCATCGTTCGAAAACTTGGCAGAATATTAAATTGATAATTCTTCTGCCTTCTTAATTCCAGTTATTAAACACGGTGAATAATAAATTTCACTACCGATATACACAAACCAGATGGAAAGATTTAGTCATAGCCGCAGTCAAGAATAATAGCCGTGTCAGCTATTAAGAAATACAATGGCATGTTGCATGTTATTTAATAATTTCCTTGATCAACAAATCAAAAACAACGAATATTATTCAGGGGCAGAAGTTTGCTCTAATGACGACAAATTCAAGGCAGATATGAACACTTCTCAGCAGTCCTGTGAATGATACAGTTTCCACGATACACGATCAAAAAATATAGTAAGTGAACGTTGTTATACTATCTTTATTCAACGGGAAGGTTTCTTACTTCAATAGAATATTCGCTGTATAAAAATCTCAGAGTTCTTCTTGTATTTTCTTGTTTATAACATTCTCCAAGAAAGACAATCAAAAATGACAATCAAACAAAATCAAGATAGACAAAGAGAATCTCTAAACATTTCGCATCAATGACATTGATCCTCTAATCATGTGAGCGTTGTGGACCAAAACAATTGAAACGAAGTTGATATGAATAGCCGCATAACTGATTTACTAATGAAGTAAAAGGACATTAGCTCTACAGAAGAATGAAACCGAACATGATCCTTTGGTAAAAACGAAATAGTCTGAGTAATCGAAGACGGCAAATGCAATGCAATAATGGATACGTCTTCTCAAAATTCTAATAGTGAGTTAGCACAAAAGTTGATGCAACAATAATGGATGAAAATTTCCACTGATCTAGTTTTAAAAAAAACAGGAATTTTTTACAAAATCAACCCAGTAATCGAATTTACACTGATAAGAAGAGTCTCATCCACAAATTAGCCGATTCATTCACTTTGAAGATTATCTATCCCTCACGCACTACAGACGCATAACGTAGATCAACACCACTTGAAAATGTTAAACGATCAATGTACTGAAACTTCTGTAGTCAACTTGGAGAGGGACACGCCATTGAACTGACCAACGAGTGTTTTCTGCAGAGTTCCTATTCAGATTCAATGGAGCTGTGCGCCTGACAAAACTGGATGATGGAATGATATAAAAACAATCAATGATACTAATGGGAACCTTCTCCTTATAGATTTCTGTACTTAGCTTCAGAATTCACTGATGAACGGATTCAAGATGCGGGTCAGCCTCATGGTGAAGCAGTAAGAGGGGGATGTGATTGACATGTGACCATAATTCAATCTTCAACTGCATTCAAACCGAATGCAAAATGTCACATACGACGCATCTACTCAAAGACGGGGAACTATTTACGTAATGACGTCACGCCGCTGATGAGTCATGAAATGACGTCAATGCAGGAATGGATGGACTCAGTGGAATATTCTATCATTTCAAACACTTGATGCGCTAGCATTGTGACCAAGTGATCAATCGACTTAGAGTTTGAACAAAAAGGATCGAAATCATGGAAATTAGTTAATATTTTCATGTGTCACATGTTCGTTTGTAAAAGAAGTCAGTTCGTGTGTGACAGTGAGTTCAATGCAAACAATAATGAAATACGTGAGCCAACTATTTTAACGCAGGTTGTCTTTTATCTAACACACAAATAGAATAAAGGTTCTTCATAATCTAAATCGCCAATAAGTCGAAGATGAAATCGATTGAGCGCCTGGTTGCAATTCGAGGAACAAATGTGAAAGCAATATAAGGCTCCACTAAGTCAATGCTCGTGTGTCAAGAACGCGATGTCATTGCGTGACGTAATCACCGGAAAGGAAAGCCAATTGTCCACCCCCTCGAATAAAATCATCGTCTGTGACCACATGCATTCATAATTACAATTCTAGATTGATTGAAAGTCACATGTCAATATTTATAAAGTTTTTCAATTGCTTTATCATGAAGATGATCCTCATCAGGAATGCGCTTATCTTTCATTTCAAGAAGCCTAATGTCCAAGCCACCAACATAGAGACGTTCGTGATTCGCCTCGACATCTGCAGGTAGACTTAGTGTGGCACGGAGAACAGATCATGCAAGTTTGAAAATGAGCACGGGTCGGGTTTGAGTAAGTGGACAGATCGTTGATCAAGGACTATCAGAATCGTTCTGATTTTTACTTCATTCTCACGTATTGAAGTGTCCCGGAGTACTTGCTGACGTCAGATCAGATCTGTTTGACGTTAAAATTACAAAAATGCAAAATCTGGCAACCAAGGAAGAGCAGACACGAGGAGGCGCCGCGAATCTCAGTCCATGTGAATGAGTTGTGAGACAAGAAGGTTGGAAGCACCGCTAGCTTCGCCGATAGCTCCGGCTGACAGAGGAATGTGGTTCTGAGGAGGCAGGAAGAAGGAGCTGTTGGAGGAAAAGAAAATGCTTGCGACGCTTTCCGAGACGAATTATGAAAGGAGTCAGCGATGATGGACTTGCGGCTCTTTGGATGCCTCTCTCCATCTCAACTTCATTTCCTCCGTTGCCCCTCTTTGCCTGTGGGAGAAAGAAGGATGCATGTAGAACAAGTGACCTATGAATCTCCAAGAAGGTTAGCATCGATAGTAAAAGATCAACCGAATTTTTTATGCGGAAATTCAGTTGACAGGGTGCGAACAGACGCGTAAAGCAAAACTGTTTAATGATAGAACAAATACGAACGTTAGTGAATGAACGCTTGTTTCTTCTTAATTTTGTCTGCTTCCTCAAAACATAATGCAATAGATGCGAAAGCAAATTTACGAATAGAATATAAGTCAGTCGGTCGCACTGAATCAGCATTTTCTCTGTGTTCTCTTGCTTTTATCTGGGAATTGCCTATGGAGCTATGTTCATGTATATCGGGAAGCAAATGAACTTCCAGCAAGCAGTTTTGCTTCACTAGTCTGTTGGCACGGCACCGCAGGCTTGTAAAAAGCTCATACTGGTAATTAGAGAAAAATATACACACATGAAGGCATCTTATGAGCACACGACCAAAAATACATGCAAAACCAATGGAGCGTAATTTGAAAGATTAAGCCGCATATTTCTCCGTCGGTTTGCGACATTTTCTTTTCTTATGTTGTATTACATGTATTACTAGACCTATTATTCTTTTCAAAGTTCATGCTGCGCGATCAGTTATTTTGTGCTTTTAACTTTTAAAGATAAAAGCCATAGATACAAAAATGCGAAAGTGAAGAAGTCAAAGATATAAAATGTTACTCAAGTCAGGAGAAGAGAGGAATTCTCTGAGCACAGACATAGAGTTGCCTCTTTGCACTGCTGTACTCATTCTTTGAATGAATGTTTTCATCTATCTGCTGCCTCTGTAGTTATGTAGATCCACTGACAATTATTAACCTCTAAATGGAAGTAAAGCTTCATGCAATACACAATAGTGGCACAAAACTCGCACGCATTTTCACTTAGTTACATTTGTCAGCGGCTGAATCATTGGATAAGAATCAGTCAATGTGAAATTCTAAGCTTTTCATTGGTCATTCATGCCCCAACTTAGTTCCCCGGGCTGTGCCGCGACCTTGAGTCAATTTACATTCTGGTCAACTTCAGATAAACAATATATTTCTATGATTTCAATGATATCTGTGAAATCCTGTTGATCAGGTTGTCTCTCTTTATGCATCTACTGCATTTTCATTTAGCACTGCTGTCTAATGATAATCGATACTGCTTATCGACAGGCCTCGTCTGAATTGAGTTAATGCCTCCATGTATTCATCGTGCTTTCAGACTTCCTACACAAAGACAAGAATAAATTGCATGTTTGCTATTTCTTCCCGATTTCCTATATTTTTCAGATAAACATTTGAACAAGAAAGAGGTTTTTCTTCATATTTGGAATAATATACGAGGTTCGTTACTGCTAATCATCGAAGAAATTGATGACTGAAGAAATAGGCTCAAAAAATATGGCAAAAGTCATGACTGCATAGTCCCAATTCAATTTCCATATAACTGTGCGTTAATGCTGACTATCGTGCAATCATTTGTCTCCAATAAGCGACAAAAGAAGACGCAAATGGTTTATATGCGGTATTGAAAATGAAGCAAACCTTGCAGAGACTCAGGCTTTACAATCAAAAATCAAGAAAGTAAAGAAGAATAGTAAAAATAGACGTTGCTCAAAATTACATTACACTGGAGTTATGTCTACATACATTGTTGACAATGTGCTCATAGAACAACCTTCAAACCATTTCCAATTTAAAAGAGAGTTTCTCGCAAACCTGGATGCTTCCTATAATTGCATACATAACGCTATTTCATAAGTCAGATAAAAATTTCCGCTTTCAAAATCTGCTGCAATTTTTCGATGCAAAATATTTCAAAACGTTTGGGAGCTGATCTCCATCACTGCACGGAGGTAAGATATACAGTACTCCGTTGTACGGTTACAGAAGTTGCTACGTGGACAGAAAACTACATGAATTAGATTACGTAAATAAGAGAAGCACATGAAACACATTGAAATCCATGCGGAACTCTGATTCTCATACGATTTTGTGGGAGTACTAAATCAGCATTGCCCAACGATTAGATTAACACACAGTACGTATTCACCTCCTTCGAGACTCGTAAACTTAAGAATGATGATACAACATTTCAAGCGAAACAACTAATATGCAGTCGACTTAAGCCCTCTGAAGTTGTCACATTGAAACCAGTCGGATGTTTAAACGCGTCGGATGTTTTGGCCCAGTCTGGACCAGTTGTCCTAGGCCCTGCCTCGGATTCGGGCCGGCACTTACTCTAAAAATAGTGCGATATTACAATGCTGCAATTTTTGATATTTACATGTTGAATCGCAATTTGAATCTGAAAGTCTAGATTTAATGATCGCCAATTTTACGGGCTTGATGTAAGCACGATGTCACTTGCTGCTTAAGAAAATTGTGCTGTAAATACTTTTCCAGCGACCGCAGTGTGTGAATATGACTGGGGCGAAAATGTGTTCTTAGGCAATACCAATGGCATTAGTATTGGCTATCTTGAAAACATATTTTACCTATGTTGCTCAATCTAATCTATAAACGTAAAAATGATGTATAATGAATCAGCAACATGCTGTCAAAATATCACATGAGACTTGCCCGTTTTTCAACTCTGCTTATAAATACCTAATACATTTTTGATGTATTAAAAAGGCAGTAAAACAGCCTTACATGTAAAATATGATCTGCAAGCATGCATGCGCTACTTGCTTCTTGGAAATAGTCATATCCTATGATACGTAAAATATTGCATTCAATTGGTAAAAGTATAATTTTTCTCTTTAACTAGTCGATTCTCTCACTGATTGAAAGCTTCTTTTTTGTCTATTTTACACGATTTCCAAAAATAGCTATACGAACTTACAGCACATGTTCAAAACAAAATTAATAATAAAGAGTGTCGGTAATGAAAGTTAAATAATATATGATAATTTTTATTAGGCATCAATGTAATAGAACAAATTGATAATAATAAACTGACTAATAATAGTAGAAAGGCATATACACCCTGTTAAAGAGATCACAAGTCGATGTATTCATAATTCATGCATGGTATATTAATTAATGTGGTAATGCAAGTAGTCTATGCGCAATTTAATATAAAATTATTGATAATTGATGCAAAGATTAAATACAAATATATTGATTTGCAAAAATCATCTTTTCATTTTTGGAAAGTTCTCAAATGTATGCAAGTAAATTTGAGAATCAAAAAACGTGTTATTCAAGTCTCATCAATTTGAATAATGGGTAGGTGTAATAATCTACGCTTACTTTGTTTCGAAATTTTAATAAACATCATTCCACTATTGACATCATGGAAATCTGATATGCTAAATTGCTGATTAATGCGAGAAAATATCTCCAAAAATGCTGTTTGCTTAATATAAGGATTCGTAAAGAAATATGAATTCAATTTTCACACATAAGGTGTTGATGCAGGTTCAAAATACTTTACACTTTGTGGACACATAGGCCAATGAGCAGAATGCACAGCTACACTAAGTACGTCAGGTGTCTGGTCCAAAATTGGAATTACATTCAGTTTGACAGCTCATTCGCGTTTCTATTTGCATATTATAAAACTGTCTTGAACAGCTAAATCATGATTAATTTCCATTTGCAATTTCTAGAACATGATCAGAGGCAATGTCATTTAAAGTGTGAATTTATAACTTTGGGGAAAGGAATGTCTTCACGCTGGTATAGCGGCGGCCGGTTACCTTCTCTACACCGCATAAGGTCAACAGAGCGGTCATTCCATAATTTATAGCGGTATTGTTGCGACAGAAAAGTAAAATACGAATTATGTAAACATGAAAAGTACTGAATATTTAAAGAGAATGACAGCTAGTAAGTCAATACAAGATATCAACACCCTTGATTCCTCGACCGCAGTCGCCCGTCCTAGGAATCGAACCGAAGTCCGTGGTGGAGACGAGCTCGCACCTTCTTCACTAGGCTACGCTTGACGGTACAAAAGGAATGCGAGTGAAGGCAGAAGTCATCTCCAAATGATATCGACAGCTTATTGTCCTATTATTATTGACAGAATGCTACCAGCAATCATATTGTAGCGAGACAGCATATCAGCATGTCATCCGACTACGTCACACTGTAGATTGTCAACAAAAGTCTGTCTTAGTATATTGAATATCTACAAAGAGTGACATCGATTAGGTCAATACACGACACCAACACCCTTGGTTCCCCGTTTACTCGTATTCCTTTTGTACAGTCAGTGTGGCCTAGTGAAGAAGGTGCGAGCTAGTCTCCACCGCGGACTTCGGTTCGATTCCTGGGTCAGGCGAATGCGGTCTAGGAATCAAAGGTGTTGGTGTCTTTTATTGACTTAAAAGCTGTCATACTCTTTAGATATTCAATATATTGTGACAGACCTTCGTTATCAATCCATGAAAAAACTTTCGCACGTTTTTGCCTCTAAATTCGGATAAAACTGAATAAATCGATGCACATAAAACAAAACTCAAATACGTTCCGTGTACAGAAAGGTGCATGTTTCTATGTCTATGGTTGTCAACATATCTGAAAAAGTAAGATATCCACAAACTCAATCATTGATCATTAAAAGCTGAACAATTATCAGATTCAGATACTCTCAATGTGCTGAAACACGAAGACATAAATTGAATCAAAATAGCTTTTAATGAAAGCAGTGAAACAAAGCAAAGCCTCTTTCAAGCTGTGATTCCAACACCGATTGAGCGAATTTGCACACAAGTGGCAGCCGAAATGTAAACTAAAGTGAATTTCCGTTCATCTTTCCCCCATTTGCAACCCAAGTTGCCGCGTAAATTACAGTTATTCAACACTAAATGTAAAGTCGACAATGATTCTTTTGATTGAAGTTATGAATATTTTGCGATTATTCCGGTGTCATATGCGTAATAAAGATCACAAAAATTCAAATGATTATACTTTCTAAGAAATGAAATTTCATTATATTCTTTACATTATTATATTATTTAAATCATATTACATTTGAGAGGAAATCCCTGGTCCGATATTGGCAAAAACAGAAGCTGATACAAGAGTAGTACCCAGTGCTTTCTGTGCGTTCCGCGCATCCTTTTCAGAGAAACTGAAGATGAAATTGAAATTCTATCTTCACAAAGATCATGAGAGTTACATATTCGATAAGTGCAAGAATGATTGTACTTCAGAGGAGAGATTCTTCGTCACACGTATCAAGATTTTACAAGATGAATAAGCCTCTATGTTATTTGACTACTTAGTTAAAACTATTAATGATTTTTGCTCTTTTTACGGATTATTAACGTATTTCAAGCATTTGCAATACAATGTAGCACACGAAATTAAAATACATAAATTGCTGTGAAATTGACATCAGTAGTGACATCCGCTAACTCCACAAAAGTAAAAAGCAACATTTGTTTTCCCGAAGATGTCACTGCATGTAAGAATTAAAATAGATTGAGGTCTATCATCTTGATTGAAGAGAACCATCGTTCACTTGGGTACTGACTAATTATGAAGCATCCGTATACATCAAGAATAAAAGATCAAATAACAACGTGACTCAAACGTTTTACGAGATTTTGTTTTTCTTCTTAAATCTAATGTATACAACTGATATTTCGAGGTTTGCGAAATTTAAATATCTGAAACATTGGTCTTTTAAACAAATACAGTTTTAGCCAAACATTTTTCAGTAGGAATATAGGATGCTAGGGCCTACATATCAGCTGACAGCTGAACATATTTTTACTTTTAAAATAATGTAGTAGGTTATGTTGATAAACACGTTTGTGAACAGAGGGGTACACAATATTGACAGCAAATTAACGAATGTGGTTAGTGACACTGGTTATAAGTGTATTAAAAGAATAATTGTCGACAACACTTATATATTTTCCGTGGTTGGCATTACATCATGAATGTTAAAGACTACTTACCACTAAGACTCCGGGCATTGAAAGTAGACGGTACTAATGAGAAAAATGAAGAGGTTGTTGTACCGGTAATATGCCTTTGAATATTATGATAATCATGCCAATGTACAATGCACAACCAACAAGACATTGATTAAATTGAGGACAGGCTGTTTGATTTTCGTGAAGTTTAATAGTGTTGCTATGTGCCATGATGCTATTTTCAGATAATTTCGAATATTTCTATTCCATTTTCTAACATTCAAATAATAATCAATATTTCCTTTTCATTAGTCTTCTCCTTCGATTTTCTAATTCATGCAAATTTATTTAATCTGTATAGAGAATCAATACGTAAAGACAGAGAATTATACAGAAACATGAAAAGTTTCAAACGTTTTGAATGAAGCGGAAGCGGAACCTGTGCACTTCCTAAAGAAAGAATGAGTCAAGTTCGATCGGATAGGCCTGTAAATCTGCATTATATCCTGGATCAATGTTCTATGTAAAATTTTTGATAAAAGTGTTAGACTATTCTGCTAACCGAATGAAGGCGTGGTAATGCCAAGCACCTTTGTGATCATGAAATGACAGTCTCAGCTACTTATACGAAATCTGACCATGAACTCTCAGAAATAATCTGGACAGAATTTTGGCAAGCTATTAGATTTCAATTATCATGTAATGATTTTGATGATTGAAAACAACATTGCACATACATACTTGTGTCCATTACAAAAAAGTCCTAAGCAGAGTTGGAAACGGATCAGTAGTCTCTTCCTGGTACTTACACATCATGCAATAAATAATGCATATCAAATAAGCGCTCAAATGAGGATATTGACAATGATACGTAATTGCAACGTTTATGATAACAAGCAATGAACTGATACAACATCATGCTAGAAGATGCATGTCTTGATCACATGAAATAGAATGGAATCGAGAATGAAATTGCCAACTTCTTGCTTCAAGAGTATTTTAGTTAGGGACAGAGCTTTTTGCAAACACAGGGGGGGGAGGTTTGGATCAGGAACTGAATGATTTCGTGCAAGGACCGAGATATACATGTCTGCAATTCTCTTCTTTGATCAATTGGATCAGGTAGTCGGTTAAGCTCTGTTCAATAGTGCTTGTGACTGCCTATCAGCATTGTAAGTAAGTAATGAAAGTACATAATTTGGCATAGCATGGAAATACAGCTGTAAACTTTTTATAATCATAAGAAGCACAATGAGATTGAGATCTCAACTTTTCCTTGAAGACTTGCAGGGACTTGCATTATAATGCAGTTCATGAAATTTCCTAGATCATCAGCTTAATTTCCGTTTAATTAAGATGCTTATTAGCAAATATTCATTCCTTTTGATATCCAACTTGTTTCATACTACTTATCAAGCGGCTTCATCTCGGTAGTATATGAATTTGCAAAATTTTATCTTTTTAAAAAATGCTCAAATAATTTTTTGGACCACAGGAACGTAATATCCGTAAAAAACTGAATCTTTTCATACAAAAATTTTCACAAGCGCGATCTCAAATTTTCTAACCATCACGCTTGAAGTCATTAAATGTCCTGATTCGTCAGAATTCAGACTTGAATTTACATTACTCAATGAAAAATGTTTTTCTGACGCCTCTCGACTAGTTCTGCCTATGACCGTCAGCATTGAGAAAATCAACCATTATTTAATAGAACGTTGCAAGTTGGCTAGATGGAAGAGATGAATTTTCAGCACCACTTACAAGTCTGTTTCGGTCCAGATTGATATTAGACTTGACGATGAAGAATTTATCATGCAAGAGTCTCGCTAGATGGATGCAGAATATCGGATTACAGAACAGCAAGACCCGTTTCCTCCTCTTAAAAATGTAAGACAGTAGTTGTAAATCGCGTATATGTTGCTCAAAATGGATACCTCGATGAGGATGAGCTGAATATTACAAATCAAATGTCTTGAGTTAGTGAAATGAACATTTGAGTGAAATAAAGTGAACTACATTGGCATTTCAATCGTTGGAGGGAAAACTTCACTTACTTCTCTGGATGGAACATCTCGGACCTATCATATTGCTAGGACATAAGCATTCACCAGAGACAGGATCACAAGGTAGACTGTTGTGGCACTTGCAGACTTGCGCGCAGTTTGTGCCATATCTTCCCGTTGGGCACTCTAAAAAAGATGAACACTTTTGGTCAGGTTAATCAAAATGACATGAAAACAAACTGCTAATTTAGGAGTCATACTTTCAACTTTCGCAAAATACCGGTATCAAATATAAACCAGAACGTTGGAAAGAAAGTATTTCCTTTCTAATCCCCTTTACTAAGACAGCGAATTGATAAACCACTAGGTATTGATCGACAAAAGTCAATTGAGTACGGCATCCTAATTGCAATTTATGTTTAGCCTGCATTTATTTGTGGCATCAGTATTAGCATATCACATAAATAGGCCTACAACTCGGGTATATTAACAGTGTTTTTCACGTAGATGAGAAATGAAACGATGAAGCGTTGTAGAATGAGTTTCTTTATATGGCTCAATGAGGTAATGGTTTTACAGATACTCGTAGATCTTGCTAATTCGCACAAATCGGTATCCGGACAAAATTCTTTGGAACAGTTTTCCTTATAAAGTTTCCAGATAGACTCGGAATCGTTTACCAGTTTCTTTTACAAGGATATACTCAGCACATCAAATGACTTCACGGAGTCCTAATCATACTCGATGACTGCTACGTTGTTTGAGCAGGACTAAATAATTAAGTGATAGACTAGCAGCGAAATGACATGAGGTGCAGGTACAAGTACTCCACACCGCTTATTCAGTGGTAGTCATCGATCAATTTAGCTTCATGTAGATGTCCACGCGAATGATTGGAATCCAAATTCTCTAACAGAAAATACACATATTTGAAACAATACTTTGCTGCATGGTGGTGGAAAGAAGTTTAAAGTACAGAATAGAAAATCATACCGATTTCATTGCTTTTCTGGATCGATTTACACATTTTTAGGGGAAAATATTGCAAGAAGAGAAAATACAGAAAGTAAAAGCCAATGCGTTTTACACGTCGAAAATTTCATCGCGTACAGATGTGCGCGGATTAATGAAGTCTAGAGTGTTTCAATATATTTTGCAATCATATATACAGTGCACATGTAACCGAATGCCTGACACACGCTTTATACTTGAAAATTCCTTGTGCTATTAGACTGTCCTATATAGAATAGTTCCCTCAATAACCCTAGCATATCACACTGCAGTGAACAGATAACAGCAATAGCTTTGAAAGGCATTTTGAATAAACCAATTGCAATATCATGACACTCAGTGACTTACATCCATAGCTTTGACTGATACAGGTTTTGCAGAAACAGCAGTGTGACCTAGTTCAAAGATAATTCGATGATCAATGGTTTTGTATGAGTCTAATCAGAGTGTTCGTCACCTATCATCAAAGAATTAATAATTCTTTCTCTAACATCTCGAGCTTGGTGGGATTTGAAAAAATCACATGTCGTCATTAGAATATGATTACTCCAATATCATTTCATCATACAGCATTTCGTTTTGTGATAGAAACTTTGTCTATTCTATTAAAAAGAGTTGCATTTAGATTAAAACAAGATGCAGTTTAATTTGAATGTAACAGGTAGTAATTTGGGCAAAGCAGGTGTTACCCTGAATGCAATACTTTTAAATAGAAATCAAAAGTTCATAGAAAGAATGTTTTAGAGGATTTGAATCAATCGTCATATGTAAATCCGGAGAATACTTACAAACTGTCGGTATACTTGTTTAAAAAATTGATAACATGAAGTTACAATGTTAGCTTTTGAGGTTAATTGCTTTTTATTGACGTATTGCTATGCGGCGTGATGTAAACCGAGCCAATGCCAGAAAACGAAGCATCTGATGTTGCCTGGAGCAGTTGACATCAAGCAGGATAAACCGCTTGAGTTACTGATGTCAATTTTAATTGACGCCATGATAATGTATCTCATGGCATAGCAGACAATATGTGGACCATGGATGGAACCGCTATGTTGCATGTGGACCAATTGTTGGAACAATTTTCCCGACTTGTCAGTTTTGAGATTTACATAGAACATTTCCCCAAGCGGCTGATAATAAGTCAAACACAAAGTGAAATTTTGCGTTTCCATTATAATATGCAATCCAAATAACAGTTCGCTGATACATTGGCTGCTCTGCCACTATAGCCCTTCACTTGATCGGTCACGAATCCAAGTTGGGAAGCAACTTTTCTTGATTATACCAGACCCAGACGCTCCAAGATATGCATTCAATCCACGGATTCAATCTCAGGAAAATCCGAGGTGCTGAATTCGCTTAAAGTTTCACTGATTTTATCATCAACAAACAAAATGTGATATGTAACAAACAACTATTTCAGCATGACAGCTAAGCATGACTTATACACAACGTGATGATATGTGCATGTAAAAATCAATGATTTTAAATGATTTAAGAGAACTCACAAATTAGTACGTACAACAGCTAATTGACAACAGCAGTCATTGTAAACAATGACACGCAATAGACATGTACTTCATATTCAAAAACATCAAAGCTTAGAAATTAACTTCAAAAATTTTCAAATTTTCATGCTGAACTCTATGATTGAATTGCTAAAAATTTACAAATTAAAGTCATTGATGTAGTGTCTAACAAACCGATGAATTTAAATTAGGTTACGCATATTCTATTAAAAAAGTATCCTTTCTATCAAAATGAAATATCAAGTTGTGGACTATTGTCATTCCTTCAAAATCTGATGGTTTTATTTCATTTGTTGCACATTATTCTGAACTTGCATGAAAGTTTGTGCATCATTTTCAATTGATAAGCAAATTCTGCAAATAGCAAGGAGATTGAGGAATCAAATCTTTTGAATTTGTATCCTCTCCAGTCTCATTTTCAAGGGTTCTTAATTTGAAGTTAGATTGGTTTCGCAAGCTCAGAATTTCATTTTATTATTTGAAGTTTATGAAGAATACAGCGTTACGCAAATGATCATCACATACGGATGATCTTTCCCAGATTTAGATATTTTAAAGTTGCCGGTTTTATAAATTGAAATGAAATATCAGAAACAGTTATTTTGTGCTTAAATCTCTGGTGATTAGAGAAATTCTATTTTTAAATGATAATAAATAAAGTGTTGAAGCTGTGTGATGTACTAGTATATTTCTCGACTAACCAGTCTGCCTAGACTTCTCTTAAATGATTTGTGCTATGAAGCTACATCAATTATATCAAAAAAAGGAGAAAACCTGAAAATCTGTTTAGACTTGCATAAGTTGAGAAATACAAATAATTGAATACATTTCATTTCGATTAATTCAAGTGATCACACGAATACTACCAAATGCTCATATTTCAGATCTAACAATAAAAAAAGCGCGCACCGCTACGTGCTGATTCCATGACTTAATACTGATTGCAATCGACGGTGAAAATTCTTTTGGTCTATTTGGAAGCAATTACGTAATATCATATCAATAATGTCATGTTAATATAAATTAAAAAACATATTGCTTGTTTATACCCGGAAGTACATTCGGCGACACGCCGCTCATCCACGTGGCCGAGTTGCATTTATCCCTCTCTCATTCTTACGCGATGAGTGCTTAGAAAGAATGCGGAGCGTCCCTATTTTAAATGTCTTAGCTTTAACCCGACCTAGATTTGAACCCAGGTCTCCCGGACGCTGAGTGAACACTCTACCACAAGGCCATTGCTCCGGTACATGCTCGTATTTCATAAATACATGATAGATACATCGATCGGAATAGACAAATCTAATTTCGTTCCTGCACTCATCATTGCATCTCTAATTATGGAAAGTCATTTCTGAAAACCCACATGCAAAAGCATAGACAAACGCAAATAAAAGAAGAATATAAAACGATGAAACTGTCAAACAAGAAGCAGACGCAAATCCTGCCAAATCGCAGGCATGCTGACATGGAGGAACTTTGCTTTGCAAACAACAAATTAATTGTGATCACTGTAACTACATGGCGGTGAGAAGCGCCTCATCAGTGTGCTCGGGATATACTCAAGGGAATCACAACATCGATTCTCCGATGGACCTAAACTACGACGAATGACGAACAACATCTCCGCAAGTTGAGCACTCCGTGGCAGCATGCTGCTGATTCGGCAGGACCTGTATAGCCTTACTGCTACTGCAGTCGGGCCCTGTCATCCCTGGCGGACAGGTACAGTAGCCGGTGATAGGGTCGCAGTTGCTGCATTTACACCGCCGTTCGCATTTCTCGCCCCAGAATCCTCGCGGACAATCTGAAGAGATAGAATAATATTAAAATGAAGCCGTCAATTAAAGTCGGTATGGAGAATGATTGTTCGAACATATCTGATGAGCTCAAGTTCGATCACAGGGCAATATCAGAGCTAATCCAGAATTCAAAGGGGCCTCAATGATCTGGGTCGGATCCGCATTATTTGGAATATTCATAAGCCCGTTCAGCCTGTTTTAAGCACTTACTGTAAGGTAGATAGGAAAATATCATTCATATCTTCATCATTGATTAATTTCTCAAAATCTTATAGTTTAATCTATAAACTTGATAAATCTGAGTCAATTATTTTGTCATTAGATAAAAATGGTCTGCAACAGTTTTGTTTTTCATAGATAGCAAATTCAACTTTAAAGAAAATTCGGTCCGAATTGACATTCATCTTAAATCGTGAAAATAGGTAACACGGTGTTCATTGTCCAATCAATATTGTCGATGACTTTTTGTTCTAGACTTTTCTCGATACATTTTAAAACAAGAAAAATAATCGAATTGTTCTCTTAGGGTTGTGCTATTTTATTGTACACTGTGTAGTGTCATTCGTATGACACGATGTTGACTGCTTTTGATTCGCGCAGATCCTACTTCTGCTGTGTAAGAACTCAAATGGTATGTGTGTGTGCATGTAGCCTATTCGCCACATTGGCATCAACATAACGTGATTGGCATCAAAATTCTTATCAAATCCGCATTTATTGGCATTGACATCCTTATAAGTACAGGAGCATGAATTGTCTGGCCAGCACTGTCGGCGACCAGGCCATCTTTCTAAATCTGTCTTTAACAAAGTTTTATCACCTATGTCATTTTGATCTAAGCAGACTAAACAAGTGACTGCATATTTTTGGCATGTTTTAGTTAAGTTATCTTCCTTCATCATCAAGCCTCTACACTGTCTTAATAGCTACAAGTTCATTTACATAATACGTGCGTATACTCTAACTATGCAATCAGTAGCCTATACTTTGACAAAAAAGAAGCCAAAAGAAATTAAGCATACTGCAGGATAAATTGACATTTTTTATCTACTTTACTTTTAAAATAAGCAATTATGTATAGGAACCCACTTTAGATGGTCTCTGCCTAATTTATGTATGTAGAACTTCGTAACACACTGTCTGTCTCAGGTACAGATATCGCCATATTGGGGAATTACATTCAACATAGCATCTTCCATTGAGAAAAATTGTGTGCCATGGCCTACGCATTTTTGCACAAATTTGATTTTAACGAATTTCATCTTAATTTGCGATACAAATGTATTTCTAGAGGTAAAATGTCTTCTTGAAAGCAACTAGAATTGCTAAACCAACTCGCCTTTAGATGCATCGAAGCATAGCGGCATAAAACTTCGTAGATGAGTATCACTTTAATTTGTTTTTTACAGAGAGGTGAATGGGTTTTTAATGTAGATTTCACTGACAATGAAAAAAGTTCTTGCTGAGCTTTTGTGGACTTCCAACCAGTAAATGGATAGATTGCATTTTCCGTCTTCATCATAACATTTTCATAATCATTAGCATAGCTTCACGCTTAACCGAACTGCGGTGTTGTTCTGACATTTATTTGAACATTGTTCTGACATTGTAGCATGAAAATTCAAGTAGGTTCATTACACGATCAGTCACTGCGAGGAATCACAATGAAGTGCTTTCAAGTTCAAGATAATCGCTGAAACACGGATAGCTAGCTCAAGCGATTGACGGTGACCACAATAAAAAATTCCATATTTTCAATCCACTGGGTTGCGCACTCATATTGACAACATAAAAAATAAAGCTTTGACGTCACTACTCCCCCCCACAGTGGGGCCCTGGACGATGCTGACATAGTCAGACTTTCATGGAGCGTTCTGGCACTGACGGATACCCTTCCTGACAAATTTCAATGATACTTTCGGGGCTCGACCTCTTGACAGAAAGATCGCCATAGCCAAGCACTTAACCACTGTGCCACGGACTCACATTGACAACAAGCAACATTTTAATAAATTGTCACAAAATCCCACTGATTTGGCAGCTGAGACAATAGTTCGTAAGATCATTCATTGAAAAATGCAAGAGAATGGCGTTCGTTTGTAAGCACAATGAATGATTGATATTCTATTCGAATCTCATTTGCAGCTTTTCTTAACTTCCTTCGGAAAAGTAGGTATTTGTATTCTACTGCTCATCTGTTAATCAGTAAACCGCACGCTAATTTTCAAGAGAGAAAGTAAATAAACTTCTATCTCTTCCAGAGATCTACGAGCAACAATATGCAGTTTGTCTACACGGTTTTTGCTTCCTAAAATGTTGATCGTTGCATAAATCTAAAATTATTATATAGATATACAATAAATACATAATAGCTGTGTTATAAACAAGATCAACATTTTTCTGAAAAAAATTGTCAATATGTTCTCATATCTGTGATTCTGTATGTTCTTCATATTTGTGAACACATTTCTGAATCATTTGTCACTGATTTCGTTGAAAAGTCAATCATAAAAGTCAAATTAAAAATATGGGAAATTTATTTCGCTTCAGAGGCCTTGTCAGTATAATATACCTAAGATAAAATGATATAGTGATAAATGTGAAAAAACAATTTGATAACTTTGTAACATTCTGTATCGCACTTTTCCTTCATATTGTCTGCTCCACTTTGGTTTGCCCATCATCTTATCAAAACTTAGATTAATTGATGGATAGAAAGGATCTACTTTATGGGTTTCAAGAAAATAATGATTAATGTAGATTACATTCATGCGACATATCTACGATTACTAGGTTTGTAATATTGCATGTGCATTGCACAATGCATGTTTACGAGTAATTAGTCGATATTGTGTACCGGTATCACAGTCATCAAGGTATCACAAAGCAACATGGGCTTCATTTGTAAAATCAAAAACTGCGCTTTTTCTCTAAAAATAAGGGTCGAAGTTGACCGACCCCACTTCCACCAGCTTAATTATAATATGTCAATTTGACTTTCAATCCTGATGTTCTTCTGAGACAATTTCTGCATGTAAGGTTTATCGTAGAAGAGCCAGCCAATTCTTGCTTTAATCACCATGTTTTTACAAAACTCTACTCCTTTTCCGGTAAGTGTCATGAAATTATATTTTCTTATATTTAATCTTATATTATATTTATTATCTTTATTTTTATATTATAACGGTTGCTCAGGTCATCATGCAAAGGAAATTTTTGCATGAAATATTCAGCTTTTACGGGGATAATGTTATTGAAGTCTAAAAAATATTTGATCAATTTTTCAAATCACAAAAGCTTTGTAGGATATTTATCTTTACATCGACCGACTATCAATTCGATACTTGAGCTTTGCTATTAAATGCATATTTAATAATTTAATTAACAATATATTTAAGAATTCAAACATTTTACTTTTAAAGAAATTAAGTTGATTGCCAAAGAAATGTCATGAACAGCATTGATTTAAGTCCATATAAATAATTGAAATCTAGTTCTGCTTCAACTCAATTTTCGAGTTGTCTAAATTAACAAATTTAGCTAATAGCTTATTGTTCTGTCAGGCTAAATGAAAGTTATTTTATGCACTTATCTAAATTGGCAACTAGTAGAATGCATTCTCGGATGACTGGCGCTGTGGTCTTATGGTAGAGCGTTCGCCCTGTGTCCGGAAGACCTTGGTTAAAACCTTGATCGGGTTTTAAAATAGGACTTTAAAATAGGTACATTCTACATTCTTGCGAAACACTCAGAGCAAAAAGAAGGAGAGTCGAATAATTGACAACTCGGCGACAAAGAAGACTCCGTGCCAAATGTGCTTCTGAGTATAAAAATGGCTCATTTATTTATTTTTTAGGATCAATAAGATTCATTGTGTGGACTTGAGTTACAAATGGCCGCGACCACAGTACTCTATACTGTTAGAATTCGACTATATTGATACATGTGGGTCCTTAATTCAACTTTCTTAGGTATGATTCAATGGTTCACTATGTTGAAGCTGATTGTTTTATCTGAATAATATCGTTGACCCATTTCCGTATAAATCATAAATTTAATTATGATCATTTCAGCATCATTACAACTTATCAAGAATTTATCACAGGCATGGTAATTCAAATATTTTCAGAATTATCATGTGAAAGGGAAGCTTGTTTATACTCTCTCTGCATCGGGCAATTTGTGGCATGACGCGCACAAGAGAAATACTAGTGACTAATAAAATAATCGTTATTTCCAGCAAAGTTAAGTAAAAACATTACCTATCCAAACCAATCAGTGAGTAACTCGAAGCATTCGCAAAATATTGTGTTTTCTTCAAATTGCTATGATGACATTTTATTCTTTGGTATGCCGCTCTTTGTCAGACGGGATGTTGCTTCAGTCAGTCTCTTCTACAGATACTATTTCGGTAGAAGTAGCTCTGCAGTAAATGAGTGCATACCTAAACCTATGATCTTCTCCAGAAGCACACGCAGAGGTAATGCAATGAGCTGAGAACGCGCACGCACTGTGAGTCGCTCGAAAAGATAATTTTGTTCGCACAGCACAGTTTTGGAATCAGCTCCCCAGACCACTTTGCATGACCAATACAATCTTGATGCTTTCAAGAGGCGTGCGAACAGGTTTCTGTTGGGGACAGCCTAATCATATTGGAAGATCTTTCTTTCGTTTTATTTATACAATTTATTACTTTTTCATTGAGTAGCCTTTAGCTTCGTTCATGGCTCATTGCTGTGCTAGGGGTGAAAATTTTGTAGAAAAAGCCCTGCAAAACAGTAAAAACACGCATTTCACATGCTGCCAAAAGGAGCTCATATAATGAAATAGAAACTTCTGCCACATTGAGGATAAGGTCAATACTGAATTACTGTTGTCTATTACAGAAATTGTTTACTTTTTTTGGGCTCCTGGCCAGATTATCATTGGAGAAGTCAAACCGGGTCCAATCCAACTTTAAAAGTACTACTAATGAAAGTCCTACTTTTCAGTGTTTAATTGAATTCTAATTATTCATTTTCACTTCTTGAGATAATTCATTAGCAAATGTATGTCGTCGCCTCACATCTAAAAATGCTGAAATTATCTATAATGCACTATCTTTAAGTATTTTCTGCATTTTTAAATGTCAATATAAAATCAAAAATTCAAATTTTTTTCTTGTAAAATTTGTGAGAAACCTAGCCTTGTGTAAATATTCACAAAAACTATTTGAATGTGAAGAGTTTACAAAAAAGCTTATAGAATACCTCATCATTAATGACTTCTGGGATTAATGAGCTGTAGACAACGCGGAATGGTCATTTGCTAAGTTCGATGTTGCGATACGCAGTGTTTTCCAAATTTTTGTATTTATTTCTTGTACTACTAATAATAATAATAATAGTGTTTATTTCTCGATAATGATATTCATACAGACATTCGTTCTACATTTCGTTAACATCATACATCTACATATTAAAATGATGTTAAAACATGTGCATAGAAATTTCTGGATAAGACATTGTTCATAAAAAGCAAATGAAAAAAATAAATAAAAAAGTAGGTCTACGTTCAAAAGATCCCCTTTGAAATGTCTGAATTCACGAGATTTGTCACGAAGGGAATAAATGAACATTGCCTCTTCTTGTAATGGCATTTTTGCACTAAGAAGTGTGTTGAATACTGCAGTCGTTTCGGAATACGCTTGTGCAGCAGATGCAGACGATTCCCTGAGATTTTTTTGTATAGCTTCTTACTTATGCTTTCCCTCCTGTAAGTCAAGGAGTTTACACTGTCACCGCCGTTGTATCCGACAATATTGAAAGCGCGTTTTTGTATTTTGTCAAGTTTGACTTTCAACTTCTTAGGCAGTGAAACAAACACAGGGCAGGCATATTCAAACACAGAGCGTATTAACGCATTGTACAGTCTGTTTCATAAAAAGTGGATCATCCTAAAATTTGACTAAATAAAACATAAGTATGATGCAGAAAGCATTTTTCATGTTATTTCATGTCCCTAATATATTTAAATGTCCTTATATAATCTGATAAGCTATGATACAGTAACGGTTCTTAAGAAGCTAATATTTTGTGGCCCTACCCTGATTGTCAATGACATTACCAATTCGTCTAGGCATTGATTCGATGATGTCGTTGATTTTTGACTGATCTAACTTTCTCCACTCTCTTTTTAACAGAGACGTAAGTTGTGATACGCCATCTGTAGGTAGCAGTGAACGACGAACGTTACGTTTTAGAATACTCCATACATTTTCTATAGGATTCAGATCATGAGAACGAGCTGGCCAAGATAATGTCCTAAGCCCTAATTGAGACTTGCATAAGTTGACTCTACTACTCCTGTGACACGTAGCATTATCATCCATAAATAACCAAGTCGATGGATCACCAAGTTGATCTGTCATTTGGCCAATGTTCATTCGTAAAACATTCACATAGCGTTCAGAATTCATGGTTCCTTGCTGTATGTGAAGTTCAGAGCGGCCATTGGTCCAAATGCCAGCCCAAATCAGTAGAGTCGCACCACCTTGTACCCGGGGACGATGTAAATGTCTCGGAATTTCCTGATCAGATTTTATCCATAATCTCAATCGACCATCACTATCCTTCAGACGGACTGATGCCTCATCATACCAGACAACCCGATCCCATTGATTTCGCCAGTGACAATGACTCATTGCCCATCTGAGACGTCTTTTTGTATGCTGATCTGATAATTCGATCTGAGAGGGCCTCTTACAGCTCTTGAAATTCGACTCAATAAGTCTTCTACGAATAGTGGACTTAGAAATAGACGAGACTAGTGCAGCCATCTCAGTTAACGAGAGACTTGGATCAACTTTAACAAATCTCAAAATTAGGCGGTCTCTACGTTTGGATGTTTTGCGTGACGGCCAGAGCCCTCTTTACGACAGAGTCAAAAATCATCATTATGCCATCGATGCACATTTGTGTAAGGGACATTTAGTCGCTTGCTTGTAGCTCGCAAAGAAGACCCTAGTTCCAGCAAGGCTGGCACTTTGCCTTTTGTGAATGCGATCTCGTTATTGTTCATTTGTGCTTTGTATTGTTTTCAACCGGCAAGAGATAGATTTCTAGCTGAAAGCAATCAGGAGTGCAGCCAACACCACCGCAACGAAGTCAGGAAGCTATGGAACATGAAGTCCAGTTAATCACATGTAGCAGTTACATTATTGTTGATGAATAATGGTGCTATACTGGCTCTGATTGACCGATTTTCTTTATTTTTGTTTTGCTTGATAGCTTTTGGCTTGTAGAACAACATATTACATAACAAAGGAAACAAATGTAATTTTGTAAGAGTGAGGTATGATTTTGTGTAACATTGCTAAATGAAGATCAAATTATCTACCACTTTGTTTATCTATAACAGGAAAACAACTCAATATTCATGCTTGAAATTTCCAACAATGATATTAGTAAGCACAACTGACATATCTTCCAAATTTCAGAGAAATTCGTTCTAGTTTGGCGGAGTTAGACAAAGTTGAAGTTAAGGCGATGTTTAAGGGTGATCCATTTTTTATGAAACAATCTGTATATCAAAATCTGATTTTGTTTGGAGGTGTGCCGCTTTATTTTCCGCAAGATGTACAGGCGACGATGACAACGCATAGAAACATCTTTTATGTGATCAGTCCAATATAGATTGCAATTGATAGTGACACCAAGTATCTTCACTTTTCTGGAGATAGGAATGGAGTATCTGCTTTGAGGAAATTCACCATTCTTCAGACATAACAGTATACTTGACTTCTTTTCATTGAGACTTAGGTTGTTTTTCTTACACCAATTAGTTACATTCGCTATTTCTTTGCCAATCTCATTCTCCTTATCGTTGTTGTGCAGAGGCATGATTAACGTTATGTCATCAGCATACATGACCTGAATGGTGCAACTAAGCTTGCATTTGAGGTCAGCTACAAAAATGGCAAAAATCGCAGGTCCTAGCACGGAACCTTGGGGGACGCCTCGTTTAACTTTCACCCATCGTGAATAGCTGCCTTCTATCTTCACCATGCATCTTCTTCCATTGTAATAGCTTCTTAGCCAAGATAGGAATCCTTTTTCAAAGCCAATTTGCTCAAACTTCTCAAGGACAAGTGAGTGGCTGGCAGAATCAAACGCCGATGACATATCAAACGAGATGATAGAGGCTCACGAGGTTGAATGGTCGTCATAAAAACGGTAGGCATTATCCAGAATATCTACAAGAGCGGTTGTAGAAGAATGGCCTTTTCGGAAACCATGCTGACTTCCATAATTTTCTACGAAATTTGACCGCATCTTGTTCAAAATGATCTTTTCGAATATCTTTGCTTGAACGCACAGAACTGAAATTGGTCTAACTTTCAGAATATCGGGCTTTGAAGTTTTTAGTACTATGAAAGTTTTTACACATTTCAATCGAGAGAACAGTTGCTGGCTTGTGCACGTATATCCCAAAAAAAGCGATGACAGGAAAATGGCGTGTTTGACAATATGCCTTTCTCGAGGAAGATAGTGCTTGTAGAAATCCAAAACTATAGATTCCATTGCTTCTAAGGGTGATTGGGCGGCATCACAGCTTATTTTGAAAATGTTGAGTGAGCTGCTGGAGAAGTCATCGGTGTTAAACTGATATAACATTAACTAATATAAAATTAGATTAAAAGTGCAAAGATACAGGAAAACTCAAAACACATTGATATGTGCGGATTATATTGATATGTGCATGGCAGCGAAATCCACTTGCCTTTGAACAAGTGCTTCCCCAAATTCTATGACATGATTTCTACGTTGGAAGATAACAAAATAAACAAATATTTTTGCGAATACTGAATTTATCTAGAACCTGTTTCGGAAACAGACTACGACAATCATGTGGCCTTGAAAGACAGGTGTTTCATGTTCTTTTCATTCTCGGAATTTTAGCATCAACGAACATCATTGCGCAATTCAAGCAAGTGATTGCTATTTACAACCATAATGTCATTGGAACGTCTTGTAAAGAATGTTATCCTTTCGAAGGTGTACACATTTTATTCTGCTTCTACCGAAATTATATCTCATTCATTTGCAGTGATTTTGATTTCTAAAAATAAATTTCGTTCATTTTATCTCGGAAGAAGATGTGATAAAGATGTTAAAGTTATTCCTGGATAGTTGAAATTCAATTGATGAAACATTCTCTCACAACTTACGAATTTACCACCGGCATGATAATCTAAATATTGTCAGAATTATTATGTGAAAGGAAAGCTTGTTTATGCCGATTGACATTTTGTGATATCTTCTTGAACGGTTAATCATCACTTCTTCGACCTTCAAGCGTCTACACTTTCTGGGAATGATGAGATTTCAATATTTTCACTCTCTGGAGGTTTATCTAAGCCTTTCAATAAGAACAAAAGTACTCCTGATCGTCTGTGATATATTACGTGAACAACTTTAGATTTATCAGTATCCTCACCGGATTTAGTATCAGAACTCTATGGCAGTCACTCAAAACTTGACGTGATACTCAAGTGCCGCAAATTATTGACTTCCTGAGCGGGTAGTGACGTATCCAGATCGGTTGAAGTTATATCTGAGGTTTCTTCTGATGGATGAATTCAAGTGGAAAAAGGCAAGGATGAGATAGATATTGAACTTTTCTTATCACTTTGTTTTATTTCTGATGGGATCAGTTTAGAGAAAGTCAGTGCTAAAAATGATAATCAATAGTCAAGGGAGAGAACAAACTTCATTCCACCACTACATGATCCAGGAGATTAGATTTACTGACATGTGAAGGTGTCATATTGGCACATGACCAAAAGCAAATATTGAATTATTACTTCGCTAAAATATATGCTCTTCCTCATACTGCTCGACAACAAGGCCCTCGCGTTGTTTTTTTCCAAATGAGGAGCCCAACTTATTGACATGACAATTTATTAAAGCCACTCGATTCAATTCAACAGGCCTTTTCGACTACCGCCGGTCATAGAAATTGATAACAATAAAACCTCTAGAAAGGAAGTAACGCTTCATGCAATACACAATAGTAGCACAAAAATCGCACGCATTTTCACTTAGATACACTTGTCAACGACTGCATCATTGGGTTAGAATCAGTCAATGTGAAATTCTAAGCTCTTCATTGGTCATTCATGCCCCAACTTAGTTTTCCCGAATGTGCCGTGACCTTGAGTCAATTTCCATTCTAGTCAACTTCAGATAAACAATCTATTTCTATGACCGCCGGTAGTCCTTACTAGTGTATTGATTTCTAGATAGGTTCAACCATAGACATTGACAACAATAAAACCAACTTCAGATAAGCAATCTGAAGGTTCAACAAACCGTCCTTAGATTTCTATGGTGTGATTGTCGTAATATTGAGATAGTAAAAGAACTTTATCGGTTCGTATGTTTTCTGAACTCTTCAGTGGATCTCTTCGTATTGTCCTTTATTGATACACTGATTAACCCAATGAAACTTCGCTTAACTCAGAATCACTGGAAAAGAAAATTGAAGCCGAAAATCAATCGCAAGAATGAACTGATGCGAGGGATCATCGTGCAAGCTTTTACTTTTGGGTCTTGATAAAGGCACTGAGTGCTGAAACCGGTCGACCCGTGTATATTATACATGTATATGAAATGAAGATCGGCTTGAAGAAGTAGCATTTTGACTATTTTACTTAGTACAAAATACTGATTGGCATTTTTATAAAATTATTTCAATAGTGATGAAACCATTCAGTCGTGAGACCATTTGAAAGAATCCAATGCGGCCTTAAATCTATTCTCCATAGAAAGATGTCCTCAGACCTTTATACGTGGTGTTTTGCCCTACAAAGACTTATCAGCGCGGCTAGGAATGGCCCAAACTAGCCTGAATATCTAGGAGGCTAAACAATCTGAAGGACTGCTCAACAGGCTGCTCTGTGCTTGCTTATACTGGCCTTGCTGTGCAGCTGTTGATCACAAAGATTGCAGAGTGCCAGTTCGCGTGGGCATTGAATAGAAAGATGTCCCTCGAGCAATTACTTTGATAGTTTTATAGCGAAAGTCATTTTACCTAAAACTCCCGGGAAAATGTTTGGTCTCGATTTGTAAAATTTTGTTCTTAAATTATGACGAGCTTTCGGTGTCCAACGCCATCTAAGGTTGATAGTAACACGTTATATTTTAAGAATAAAATTTTGCAAATAGAAACCAAAAGATCCCTCTCCCGGAGTTTTAGTCAAAATAAACTATACAACCAAACGTGGAGCATCCCGGAACCAAGTCAATTGCGTGATAGTTTTACAATAAATTGATATGGAAAACTGCATATGTCAAGAAAGGCTATTAGGCGACTGAAATCAACCATTGAAGCAAACGTGCATTTTGATACACATGCATTTTTTCATTGAGTTGATTGAGTAGGTTGAGTAACTTTGAACTATGATGTGTTTTACTTCTGGCATGTGAGCAATTTGAATTCACGCTTTCATTGCTGTTCATTTTATTCATGTCTTTATCAGCCACCTATTGCATTATGTTTTGAAATTCCTTTCTGACTTTGATACATATGTGACAGTTCACATATTTTCCAATCTTCCCTGGATTCATGAATAAGCCTGGGAGATTGAACATATTCTGACAAGAAACGATACAAAAATCTCGGTAGATGTTTCAATCTATTGATGAGTTACTCCATGGAAGAGGATCAGTGAACAAGCCCATCTGACAAGCAGGCAGAGAGGGACTGGAGCAGGCGTGCCATTTCACGCAATTGAAAACGAAGCTCGAGATGTATAAATCAAGCTATTGTTGAATAAAAGAGAATAGTTGAATATCAGACCAATTTTGAGCTTGTCTGTCAGAAGAAAATTAAGCATTGCTGTATTGATAAAGGGCTATATGGGTGAGCTCTGATTAGACCCATTCCATGCAGGGGTAGGATTCGCATCCTGTTGCATTTAAAATAGATTTTGTGACTTAGTTTAAATTGAACTATTTTTTTCAAAACCGATGGATTTGGTCCATTGAAGGGTCAATTTAATGATTCATTTAGAAAAGAACATTTTCCAAATGTCTAAATTTTGTCAGCCTCTTCGAATACCGTGTATGCAGGGTGGTGCAAAAGCTTCCATGCACAGCAATAATACATTTTTATGCAATGAATATTTTGTGTCATATATCTGAGACTGAGAAGAAGCGAAACTCACGCAAACTAGGCAACAGCTTTGAAAAAGTCTGAAGAAGTGCTTGAAATATAGAACGCCAACAGTATTAGATCGCCATTTTCTGTATTTCAGCAGTATAAGCGGTGAGTGCCAAATTCTTTTTTTGCAAGGTCTGCCCGATATGTGATGTGTTATTGGCACTTCTTCATGTATCTTTGTCTTCTAAATTACTTCATTAAATTGATCACTAATTGCCTGTAATGTCAATCACGATTTATGTTGTTGCTCATTTTACTTTCCTTATAGGTAGTCATTTTGCGTGCATTATATACTAAATGCATACAGCCTGCCATCTTATTGAATGTGGAGCCTTCATAGCTGGCATACGGGTGAATTAAGCCTGAATGATCATAATAAATAATACCTATAAATCGATTTATTGAATATCGATCAAATATGCATTGAGCAAATATTTATTAAATGACAGCCAAATCTGTATTTAGCATCATATTATGTTTTAATCACAAAATAGTAAGTCACACTAGTAAGTCGGAATGCAAGTAATTTCATAGCATAGGCTGTCGGATAATTAGTAAAGCCAGTTATTTGAGAGTTTTATAGAAGGAGCATGTGCGGAAATACAAGCTTCATTCAAGCGTTATTTCTAGATACTTTAAGACTGGGAGATGCTGAAAAATAGACCACCATGGCGGTCTATAACAGGCTTTGCGCTATCTGAACTGCTATTTATAGTGCATAGATGAGCGAGGAGATACATAGCATCATTCAAAGGAGTTATACACACCAGCATGTTGTGTATTAATATCCATGTAATTCTCCACAATGCTATTAATTAAAATGACAAGCATTAAGTATCTCAGCTTACATTGATCACACTTGTCTCCCGTGTAGCCCGGAGGACAGCGACATTGCCCATTGCCTGGATCGCAAGGAGCATTGTGGAGACAGTCACATGTTTTCAAGCAGCCAGGCCCGTGGTAACCGACCGGACAAGAGAATTGACAGCGTGTGCCATAAAAGCCATCCGTACATTTGCAACAACCGGTTCGTGGATCACAACTGGCCCCGTTTTCACATTCACATACCTGTAGAAGATACGTGACATAAGACAAGACGGAAAAGAACACACACATTCTTCAAATCTTCTGATTTTCGTCAATGGTAGTAGCAGTAGATTCAAATTAAGTCTTGACTTTTTTTAATTCTTCATCAAAATTATCCTAAACTGCAGAAAAATGAGGATGAATCATAATAAAGCAACAGAAATGATGCAAGTCTCTCACCTGCAGACAACGAGGTCCGTATTTGTCTCTCGGACATTCTTGTGCGCAGTGATCACCGTAGTATCCAGCAGGACATCGACAGTTGCCCTGTGCTGGATCACAAATAGAGCACCCAGTACAGCGATTCTTGCATCCAGGGCCATAGAATCCTGGACGACATGATTTCTCACAGCGAACACCATAGAATCCAGGGCCACATTTACAGCTTCCTGTGTGATAGTCACAATCAGCTCCGTTCGCACAGTCACAGTTTTTACTGCACCTCTTGCCCCAGAATCCCGTAGCACATCCGACCGTGCATGTCTCACCCAAGTATCCAGCTGGACAAATGCACTTGCCTGTTTCTGGATCACACGTTGCACCATTGCTACAGTCACATGTATGCGCACAATTAGCACCGAAGAATCCGTCCATGCAAGCTCTTTGACAATGAGAACCTGTCCTGCCAGGTCTGCATCCACATGCACCGGTAACAGGACTGGAAAAGACATATTGCAATGAATGAATAAACAATGACCAACCAATGGGTTTTTGACTATTGGGACTTGAACCCACGACTGCCCACGTTTATGGACCCTTCCAATCTTCCAGCTGACCACAGGAAAGATCGAAGTCAATCGGCGTAATCAAGATTAGTTTTTCCATCATATACCAAATTGTCACCTCAATTATGATCAATAAATAGATATATTGTCACAATGCGGTTGCTGATATCGGCCAATGGCTTGCAGTCAAGGGTCTCAAGAATATGAGCCTATGCAAGAGAATGCAATATATTTATACTTTAAGATCAAATGTAATTCAAGTTTTATCAATAAATCACTACATCTGAGATGCATGACACTATCATACAGCGTTATGATAAAAGTGCTGTTTAGCGAATCTATAGAAATAATAAACAGATATTTATACTAACATAGCTCTATGAGAGTCACTGAACTTCGGGTCTGAAAAAGGCTTCTTACAAAAAATGATACCCAAATTTCATTAAAACCGCTTGACACTAATAGAACGAAAAAGTTTTCAGTATTAATGAAACGGTGCCAATCAATAGCGTATTTTGAGGAAAATGAACACAGGCTTTTACGAGATGGAAATTTTAGAATCATGATTCCTTAATTTCTTATGAGAAAGCTGTATAACTATTACATGTATCTGAAGATTTTTCAAGTTTTATTACAGGTCATAGCCAAATTTGAAAACATAAGGGGAGATAACCAATTATTGCCATAAACTTGATTGCAGTCGGCATTTATCAATTGGTTCCAAATTTCTAACTACAAAGAATGCTTAAAAAAACAAATCATTTCAATAATTTCAAATAATAATCAAGCATAGTCACATTTGATATCTCACCTGCAAATTTGATTGGATGAAGTACACTGACATTGATTATTGCAATTCTCGCCCCAACTGCCTTCAGGGCAAGTCTGTGTGCAGCCCACGCCGAAGTAACCGGGTTTACACTTGCACGCTCCTTTGATGTGATCACACGGTTGATCAGAAGAGCAACGACACCTCTGCTTACAGTCCAGTCCGAAGAATCCTTGAGGACACGCGCTCTCACAATTCACTCCGATCCATCCGGGACCGCAGATGCACATCCCAGTCTTTGAATTACATTCAGCTCCATTCAGGCAATTACATTTGCTTTCACAGTTGGCTCCAAAGAAGCCAGATGGACATTCTGAAACATAGAGTAAGTCAAATATGTCAGCATATAGTGAACATTTTTATATCAAAGGATCCAGTTTTTTGCGGTGACAACGATCATGTGTTTTAAAAATATTTAATCGCTTTTTAAGAGGCTAAATTTTTGCAAATTATTGTGGACCAACTATATAAGTATCATGAATCTTTTTAGATATCAAAAGGAGTTAATATTTAACAATAGGTATCTTAATTAAGCAGAAACTGAGCTGAGTATCAAGAAAATTTCATGGCCCACATTATAATTCACGTCTTCATAGAAAAGTTGATATCCATTGTGCTACTTGGTTGAAATTTCAAGATTTTACTTCAATTTCATTAGCATAATTTGCTAAATCTTTTTTCATTTCTTGAATCTGAGTAATGTGGACGCATTTATATCTTTTAAAGATAACTTGTGATCATTGTCTTTGATTATGACATCCTACTCTTTCAGTGGCAAGTACACTAGTTTGTGATGTGATCACGCTTAAGAAAATACTCTAATCAAAAATGCTGAGCATTAAGGTAATAGTTGCCCATCGAATTGATAATTCAACAGACATTGCTTCTCCAAGGTTCCCATGACAAGGAGGGTTTTGCAAAATACTATTATTCCGTCTGTATTGCTATCATGTGGTCAATTCCGTGGTAATTTCTTCAAAACTGCAGACTTGCATAGTTCACACTTGGTGCTAGATTTCAACTCGAGTTCATTTAATAAAATTTGACTAGTGCTGAGTTGCTATTCTACCTAATATACGCACATGTACTTACTTACTCTATGTTCTTTATGTCCTGAAAATATGGTGATAAATTACCCACCCGTGCTACGATTTTCTATTTTCCCTCAATCTAATTTGCTGACTGGAGAAAGTATGCCAGAAAATCGCTATCACTGAATATTGCGCAGTGTGCTACCTTAAAGCTTCATTTTCATCTTGATGTGGACTGAAACTTAAATGATGTTATCAATGGATAATTTGTAAACGTTGTGTTCATGTTATCTTCTACTCATGGTTATAAACCATGCGCAGTGTCTGCTATAATGTAAATTAAGAAATAAATTGCAAATGGAATCACTCAATATTGAGTTGCATCCTCAGTTGAATAATGGGAAACAAAAATTCAGGAATCATCAGCAGGCCTATTTCTTATCCATTGATATCAACACAGTTCCCTCGTAAACTACATCTTTAGATTTGAATAGCGCATTATGCAACACTTCAATGATAAAATTTCTATATATTTGTATTTAGTTGCTTTGTTTTACATATTTGTCATTCTCTTATAGCTACTTCTTTCGTGCGTGAAATGAAAAGTTTTCTGAATGTCTGTATTTTGAATTTTCGTGTATAGGCAAAGCGAAGTATTTGATCATTGCCGAATACAGTGACTGCAAGTAAGATGCAAATTAAACAGGCTGTCTAAATATCCTCCTTCACGATGTCTTGTGTGTAGAAGCTCAAGCATCTTATGAAGAAGCCTTCAGGCAGGTACAAAATTTAAACAGTAAAGTAAAAATACATTGTCACTACTTAAACGCTTATTTGCTCGTAGACACGGAAACAGTGATCGCTTTTGACATTATCAACTGATTTCCTTTCCAAGCGGAAAGCATTGCGGTCGCAGTTAAAGGTAGCAACCAGATTTTACTGCAATTGATTGATTCGGATTTCTTCGGAAAATACCGGTGCACAATGTGCACTACTGATCCGTGAATTTGTCGACGGTTTCTGATTTTTGAGCTATTGAGTTTATAGTTACATTTCATATAAATAAAGTAAGACATTATTAACAAGAAAATATAACACAACACATTCATCATCTATTTTCATAAGCTTGCAATCAATTAAATGTGCATTTAATTGATCTGTTATTTGCAGTGTCAAACAATATGAATGCATTTTAAATAAAATTTAAATATCAGCGCAGAATGCTACCCGGTGTTTGTTGTCTCTTTTGATCTCCTACACGAAGATCACAGCACTTTTTGGGGTTAACAGCCTATTGACTAACTCTATATATGCCCTTAAAGTTGTCATATGCTCCAGACGAGCATTTATTCGTTAGATAGGGGCAATAATATTGGGGTAATAAAGCAGACACTTGAAGTTCACGAGTGTTCTCTAATTCTGCTGAATTACGCCTCCTTGACCTTGACCAGTCGCGTGAGACAAAGGGAGACGAATATCTCCTTGTCAATCTCCGGTTTGTTGATGTTCGACATTTCCCGCATAAAAATAAAATAAACAAAATAAGAAGTCACAAAAGAGATTTCTGCTAACTAAATTGCGCATAATCTTCGCAAAGCTGATGACAAAAATCTACTTAAAAGTCGCAGATGTATAGATCAAGAGTCAAATATTCATGAAATTAATCATGATGGTATAAAAAAATTCAGTATTAAAAAGGCCTATGTATTATATATGACAAAGGCATTCACTACGTGCCGAGCAGCTCGAGATGTGCGGATCTGAAACTTTCCGTTGCAGCGGGGCTGGATCAACCTATTCTGGCCCATTTGCAAGTCAGGTTCTGCACAGTAAGCATTATAGAAGGCGTTTCTCCTTCGCAGGCAACCGTTATAATAATAATCAATAACGTTTCAGCAAACAGTTAGTCTTGAATCTGTGGTACATTGTTTCTTTATTTGTCTCTTCTATGTTACTCTTAGACTTCAATAAATTCATGAAATTATAATAATTATTTGAATAATTACAAGATCAAATAATAAATTATATAATTATTGATCATAAAGTAAACTTCAGTTGCCCTATTGCTGACTTTGCTTTAATAGATTTTGTAGTGACACTGCACAAAGTTGAAGGCTAGATTAATGACTATTTCAGCATGTAATCATCAATAGATTCGTTATTAACGAAGAAGTTAACTTTCCTCAAATTGCATCTCAATATTCTGTAAACTGAAGATTATCAATTTCACTTAATAAATAGAAATTTCCTCATTGCTTTCAACTGCCTTACTTTCCTAACTCGATTGACCAGTAGAATGATAAATCAGTCATATCATTTGATTTTAAAGTTGATGAAAATCTTCAAGCTAAATCCATTTTGATGTTCTCGTCACATCCACAAAACTTAGTTTTGAACTCAATAATTATATCTAATTCTCCATCACGTCAATAATAATTTAAGTCGAATACTAATTGCAATTCTAAATCATATCCATCACCTCGAACTTCTAATCTTGTACTGTCACTTAATGCAAATTTAATCTCTCTTTGGAACTGAATATTAACAATAATTATTAGTGCTAACTTAAATTTGCAACAAATCGATGTGAAAGTATACAATTCAATGATAGAAGCCTCGGTTACGTGGATACTTGAATGGTATGTAGACAAAAGCTTCCAACTTGGTATTCGTTCAATTGCAACAGGATGTTCGAAGTCACGTACTAAGTGTCTGATTCAAAACTTCCATCACTATAAAGCATAAGAAAGAGATTTAATGTACTAGGTTTACTTTTAAATGAACTGCAAATGAATTATTTGCCAAATATCTTTTGATCAAACTGACGCTTTTGATAATGAGAACGTTATGATTGATAAAACTCATTCATTGACAGTTGAAATGGCATCACATTCCTCAAATAGATATTTCAGCCTTATTTCCGTTATATGACAGCTATAAAATGCATTCAAAGAAATAAATTTGAATCTTTAGATGCTTCAATTTAAATTCTAGATGATAAGTATAAAGATCAACCAACCATAAAATATTGCTCTGAAATGGTCAAAGCAGCATTGCACTCATTTGGAAACATTATAGGGCTTAAAGCGTTGGAATCTCATAAGCGCGTTCAATGTGAAATCTGATATCAAGAAGCACAATTGGGGCTTTTGCTCTCACAAAAAGGAAAAGTACTTAGTTCACTTTAAAATTCAATCAACTGCTAGAAAATCGAACATCGCAGTCCTCATTTTATTAATAATCGGTTTATCAGAATGTACTGTAAACAACTAGAAAAAATGTGAAGGTTTTTACAGTCTGAGCAGAGAAGACGCAAGCCTATTGCTTTTTTCAGTTTTGGTGGGACGTCATCAAACACTGATATCAACGGATGTTATCCGCACAGCTCTCAGGTGAACGACTAATTTCGCTATAAAGAACGAAAGAGCAGGAAACAGCTGCCGATTCTTCCATTATCATTTAGGACTATAGCTGCATGTAAATTTTACTTCGTTAAGTGAAATTTCAGCAATTTGGTTCGGAGTCGATTCGGATTCGAATCGATTGAGGTCAGGTTTGTACGGCAATACATGCAGACATGGTGTCAATTACTTATGAAATGTAATTGACTACAATGACTAATTACATCTCCGCAATGTAATACATTACAATAACAAAGTGCTCCGATTCTCTTAATTAAATTTCAATTAATTTTCTATTATTTTAGATAGTCGCCGTTACCTAATTTAGATTTTGATAATAAGTTTCGTCATAAATTTATTTGAAAAATTTACCAGAAGCTTTGCACCTGGCATGCATCTGAATATAGTAACGTATTATCAACGAGGAGAGAAGTAATTTAAGCAGCGTGCTAAATGATTATATAGCACTGTTGACAGCAAAGTAATTGCAATTATGTTTTTTCGCAAGTAACCTGGCGATTAACCAATTTGTCAAATCTCAACAGATGTAACCACCACGACACATGTTTCGGCCTGATGGGCCTTATCAGTCGTGTGTGGGTTCAAACTAGCGACGTTGGAGCTAGAGGACGTGAAAGCACGACCTCTGACCACAGGGCCACCGGATCATCTGTTGAGATCGTGAATTAGCCAGGAAAGCACTGCTTTAACGCACGCACGTGAAGGGAGGATTGCATTTTGCAATCACTTAATACCGCATCGGAGATTGAGGCGCTTCACGCAGACACTACATTACACTCATACTCATTGTCACAGAAATTGATAACAATAAAACCTCTAGAATGGAAGTAAAACTTCATGCAAAACACAATAGTGGTACATAAATCGTACGCATTTTGACTTAGATTCGCTTGTCAACAGCTGTATGATTGGGTTAGAATCAATCGCATGTACAATTCTAAGCATTTTCATTGGCTCCTTATGCCGCGACCTAGTTCCGCGGATGTTGAATCAGATCCTGCGACCTTGAATCAATTTCCATTCTTGTCGACTTCAGATAAACGCCAATCTGTATCTATGCTCATTGTAATGAGTGGCGCCTGCGTGAAGCGCCACAATTTCTGCATTTCGTGATTGCAGAATGCAATCCGCCCTCCACGTGCGTGCGTTAAAGCAGTGCTTTCCTGGCTAATTGAACAAATGTTCCAGTGGCCTTGTGGTCAGAGGGCATGCTTGCACGTCCTCTAGCTCCAACGGCGCTGGTTCGAACCTACCCACGACTGATGAGCCCCAACAGGCCGAAACATGTCTCGTGGTGGCTACATCTGTTGAGATTTGACAAATTGATTAATTGCAATTATTTCTCAATTACAATTAATTGACTTCAATTACAAATTGCACTAATTGTAATTGCAATTGCTACATCAGTGTGGTAACACTGCGTCGGATCAACTTCGAAGTATCGTCGCATTTTGCACTTCTGTTGACAAACGAGATGATTAAACAGGTCACATCAGTCGGTAAAACGCAAAAAGTGATTCGTTAACTTACCTTTGTCACAATATGGTCCCGCATATCCTGGCAGGCAGTTGCACTTTCCCGTAGCGGGATCACATCCGTACGAATTCTCATTGTGGCATCGGCATTGTCTGGAACAGTTAGTGCCGTATCGGTTTCGTCCACATCGTGTTTCACAGAACTCTCCTGTCCAGCCAGGTCGACAAAGGCACTGACCCCTCACATGATGGCAGACAGCACTGTTCTCACATCGACAAGTATTTTCACAGTTTTGTCCCCAAGAGCCTTCCAGACATTTCAGATTACAACGAGTACCTTGCCAGCCTGGGAGACAGGAACATTGTCCAGTCACAGGATCGCATTTGGCACCATTTTCACATTGGCACTTCTTTGTACAATCAGGACCGTAGAAGCCATCGGGGCATGCCTCTTTGCAACCTTCGCCCCTCCAACCTGGAAGATGAAGATTTCATTCAGAAGTCAGATGCTGTATCTATGCAATACACGAATTCAATTCGGACTTTGAATTGACTTTCAAATGGAAATTATGAACCATTCAAGATATCATCCCTGTCTCTACATGTTATGCAAGGATTTGAGCTACATAATTTGCGCATTGAACAGATTATAAAGAAATTTAGCAACTACTTTCATGAATTGAGCTGTCTGGACTGTTTTTAATGCTTATGACATGCGTGCATTCAAGGGCGTACCGAAGGGGTGGGGTTGGGCGACTGTCCCCACCCACGAAAATAGTTTTACATTGTTTCTGAGTTTATCTTAGAAATACTAGCATTACTGCTTGACTCGAGTATTGGGGGTCAGAATTTTACAGTTGTAATGGATTCTTAAGGTAATACATACATGCTTCTGTATCAGTACTTGTTAATTTCTCTTCCAATTTTGTGGCAACTAGTGATCGATGTTCAATTAATTGATGAACACAGTTTGCATCAAAGTGAAAATGTTTTGGTCATAATTCATAACATTCTATTAACTAAGAATTGAAGTATTGGTCGAAAGTCACAAAATAGGTGAAAAGATGAAGCCCAAGCGCCTACTACCTCTGCAAACTTATCAGTAGAGGTGGATCAATGGAGAACTGGTCTGCATATGTGATATAAGATAAATAAAATAATGCCTATAAGATATATATTAATATATATTATTACAATATTAATGTATATTACATTGTATAATAGATAATGATATATGATATATGAATATAAGACAAATAAATGGTAGACATTCAGCTCCCCTCCAAACAAATAATAAATCCTGCGTACATTATTATTTGATTTTTGCGGCCTATATTTGGTCTGTGATTGAGTATTCGTGGCCTACTTTTGGTTTGTTCAATCATTCACTGACTCGATCGATCGATGAAAAAACTCATTATATAACTATCAAAATTGATGCCAAAACTTGCGCTGAAAACGAAATTGAAAGCCAGCAGCAAAAACTCAGCAAATATTTATATTACCAAAGCAGCAAGATTCAAGTTGATGCTTTCAATTCAAATCTTCCCAAGAAAATTGTTGTATTCTGGGGCTCTCCCTATGGGCAAGACGGGTGTGTTTAAGAAATTCCTTTCGCCTTTTACTGCATATCATTGACTCATCATATACCTCCTGTGAACAATGCTATTTTTGCAGATCTTATAATTAAGTTGTATTTCTAAAATCATAATTCCGTATCAACTATGATCTTCATCTATAAATTAAGCACTTTTTCTAAGTGTAGGCCTACATGTAATGTTGGACCACAAGCAGATATTTTTATACTGATCAGGTATCTTTAGCTTCCAAAATCCGATTGAGGGTGCGGTCTCAGTGAAAGCGGACTTGCGTGAATCTGGTATCTATCCATGATATTAACATGAGCAATGGCGTGAACTTGTTTGAATTTGAAATGCTTCGTTAGTAAAATTCATATAATCAAATAAAGTTTTCGCTGTCTTTGTCCACCCTCTTATTGAATACAGAACGGAGGTGCGGAATCCATATTTCAAGAACGATATCATCGGCCTAATTACTGAAATGTGCAAAAATATTTGACTACACGTATTTTTCAGTGCACTAAAATAAATTACAGTAGTTAATAGAGGCTGCTTTGCTTTACAGGCTCACCTCTCTGAGAAGAAGAGTAATTTTTCGTCAATGTTTAGTTATATCACAAATTAGTTGACTTGACATTTGACGGCATTATATGTTTTATACTAGCTTTTACCACAAAATTGAAGATACTCTACCAAGGACATAAACTAGATAAGATCAGAATTGGATGCATGCATAATCTTAAATTATACTCTCCAAAGAAATGACCAAAACATTCCTCTAAAAACTTGTTTCAACGGTGTACTTCAGAAACTTGGACTTGACTGGCGAAACTTCATTCTAAATATTGTAAAAAAGGTATTGTGAATGAACGCTACTTTTGAAGCACCAAAAGTAGTATGATAATAACAAATAAAATACTCACTGTAAAGTGGATGTCGCTTTTCACCATGCTTTCTATTCAGGCTTATTGGTTTAATAGAACTTATTAAATTCTGGCAGCGTAATCATCTCAACAGTGTTTGAAGTTTCTGATAAAACTCAACTTTCGATTACTTGAATGCACAAGCATTATATTACAACATTTCAAGTATAATCGGGTCATTTGATTACATTTTCTTTACCATGCCCCTTCTAAGGCACGAAACCAAAATGAAAGAGATAGAAAGATGATGGAAAAATTAGATGCTCAAAATCAATTCAAGTCATATCAATCATTATTAAAATCCTTTCTTAAATCACGCTTTATACATACATGTACCCGCGGTTTAATATTTCTAATCATATATCAGTGCCATAAAACCATTCTTTCCACATATTATGACACTACTACACTTTCCACTACACAATAGCCGTGAATCTGGTTCCAAAGAATAGATCTGGTGACTCCAAGGAGTAGATCTGGTGAGTGGTGACCGTAGAGATAATTGACAGTTGGAACGACCACACTTCGGATTCCTCAGGCTGATTACTTGCTGTCAGGGTTAACCTTAATTCGGTTCCTGCTCCTAGCAGGAGCTACCATGTTTATGACTATGTACAATACACTCCTATAATTGGCAATGTATCCGTCCCAAAGACTCTGCACTCTGCAGTCTGCGTTAGTGAGTATGTCCATGATAAAGAAGACAATTGCTGACATGGTTGTTTCTGTCGGAAGTCATCATGTCGACACAGGGAAAGCGACCGGGGTTTGATGCTGACAGTGGGACCTTCCCAAAACAGCAGCTGCATGCCTTAAAAAATCTGAATGACAATTTGGTATGTCATTCTTTAACTAAATGCTTTTATTCAAAAGAAAAACAGCTCTGAAATTTCAGAGGTTGAAATAATACTTCTTAATCTGATAGTGTAAAAAAGTCATAAAATAGACGTTTTGTTGCTTTGTGCGCAAGTAAGTGAGGAAAAGGGGACTTTCTTGGGAAACTGCACTTGGCCACTATATCCGAGCGAAATGCGACATATCCTATGAAACCATGATGATTTGCAGTCACAGCATAATTTTCTTTCATGGATAAAAATACCTACTTGTAAGTACTTCTTTTACAGTATTCTACATGTACTTGAGATTATATCTCTTGTAGACATGATTATTTATTTGATGAATCTTGCAAAAAAGACAAGCATAAACAATGGCAATTATTTATGCATCTCCATGTCTGCCATAAATATAAAGTTTTTGGTTTTGAACGATTAAGTCTATTCTTAAAACATTTTAATAGACATTTTTTACAATTACTGGTTATCCTCATCTATCAACGAACTGACCAGGTGAATCTAGTGCCCCGTTCCTCAATACTGCATATCCACTGCATGATGTTATGCTTCATGAGGGTTGTGCAGAGCTGTTGTTGCTAAGGCGGTACATGGTGAATTTGGCCGGATCGTTGCCGCACTTTGTGCAGCTTTGCGTCTTCGACCGTGTATGCAATAGTCCGGCAGCCAGAACGAGTTTCTGGAGCGAATGAGGCCGAAAATGAGACTTTCACAGAATGATGTATACACCCTATACCGACCACGAATCTGCGAGTCTGCCGAGCTCTACGTGGTTTATATTCTTGACAGACAGGATCAAAGAGAAACACATGCTATTCCAATGGGACTCAGATTGCTCATTTTATAGATCTGTGAAGCTAAACACATTCAGATTTGGCAAGCCTCCTAATTTAGGTAAACACCAACATGTTGGCCCACTTTGTGCACATTGAACCACATTCTCGCATGAATTGCCGATCAGGAACATGACAATAACACATGCACATGATAGGAAATGACCTGAAGGCATATCATGCCGAAAATTATGACCCTAGATTAACTATTTTTCAGTTGATAAGAGAGAACATAGAAAATTTAATTTTTGACAAAAACGTCAATCTGCGTCCTATTGCTTTAACATCTGTTTTTCTTTGATCCTGTCTGACAAAAAAAGGAACTCACTAGAACTCGGCAGACGCGCAGATTTGTAGTAGACATAGCGTGTACATCATTCTATGAAAGTCTTATTCTCAACCTTGTTCCCCGCAGAGTGTCGTTTTGCTTGCCGGTCTATATCTCCAACCAGTTTAGTACACCTTTCAATTTCTTTGCCTAATGTATGAAATATTCATAGGAATAGATTTTATTGATCTCCATTTACAATAAGTCTGGTGGACCTGTAGGATGATTGCGAGACCAAGATGACTGAAAAGACGTTTTCATCCGTAAGATTCTGGCACGCATCTAATTCTGTTGTAAATTCAATTTGTTCATCAGAAACACTCGTATGACTAGTTAATCTTCATCGATACTTGTTAATCCACTCGATTGGAAGGATTTATTCAACGACGAACTCGAACAATTTGGAGCAGAAGCTCTTTTTTCCGATGGAGTGAATGCTGGCAAACGAGACCTATTTCAAATTGATAGTATCTTGTAGAATTTTCTATACTTTATCATAAATCTCTGTACGATTTAGTATTTCTTTCATTTTATCACTTGCGTCAGCATATTTTTACATTTACCGCCACCTGAATTCAACTACAAATTGTTTCATAAAAAATGGATCACCCTTAAACATCGCCTTAACTTCAACTTTGTCTAACTCCGCCAAACTTGAACGAATTTCTCTGAAATTTGGAAGATATGTCAGTTGTGCTTACTAATATCATTGTTGGAAATTTCAAGCATGAATATTGAGTTGTTTTCCTGTTATAGATAAAAAAGTAGTAGATAATTTGATCTTCATTTAGCAATGTTACACAAAATCATACCTCACTCTTATAAAATTACATTTGTTTCCTTTGTTATGTAATATGTTGTTCTACAAGCCAAAAGCTATCAAGCAAAACAAAAATAAAGAAAATCGGTCAATCAGAGCCAGTATAGCACCATTATTCATCAACAATAATGTAACTGCTACATGTGATTAACTGGACTTCATGTTCCATAGCTTCCTGACTTCGTTGCGGTGGTGTTGGCAGCACTCCTGATTGCTTTCAGCTAGAAATAGATCTCTTACCGGTTGAAAACAATACAAAGCACAAATGAACAATAACGAGATCGCATTCACAAAAGGCAAAGTGTCAGCCTTGCTAGAAGTAGGGTTTTCTTTGCGAGCTACAAGCAAGCGACTAAATGTCCCTTACACAAATGTGCATCGATGGCATAATGATGATTTTCGACTCTGTCGTAAAGAGGGCTCTGGCCGTCCACGCAAAACATCCAAACGTAGAGACCGTCTAATTTTGAGATTTGTTAAAGTTGATCCAAGTCTCTCGTTAACTGAGATGGCTGCACTAGACTCGTCTATTTCTAAGGCCACTATTCGTAGAAGACTTATTGAGTCGAATTTCAAGAGCTGTAAGAGGCCCTCTCAGATCGAATTATCAGATCAGCATACAAAAAGACGTCTCAGATGGGCAATGAGTCATTGTCACTGGCGAAATCAATGGGATCGGGTTGTCTGGTCTGATGAGGCATCAGTCCGTCTGAAGGATAGTGATGGTCGATTGAGATTATGGATAAAATCTGATCAGGAAATTCCGAGACATTTACATCGTCCCCGGGTACAAGGTGGTGCGACTCTACTGATTTGGGCTGGCATTTGGACCAATGGCCGCTCTGAACTTCACATACAGCAAGGAACCATGAATTCTGAACGCTATGTGAATGTTTTACGAATGAACATTGGCCAAATGACAGATCAACTTGGTGATCCATCGACTTGGTTATTTATGGATGATAATGCTACGTGTCACAGGAGTAGTAGAGTCAACTTATGCAAGTCTCAATTAGGGCTTAGGACATTATCTTGTCCAGCTCGTTCTCCTGATCTGAATCCCATAGAAAATGTATGGAGTATTCTAAAACGTAACGTTCGTCGTTCACTGCTACCTACAGATGGCGTATCACAACTTACGTCACTGTTAAAATGAGAGTGGAGAAAGTT